>NW_004624781.1:848405-1024682 GCF_000247695.1 Heterocephalus glaber | reverse complement strand
TATGTAAAGGTGCACATTTCCAATGATGAATGTCATTATATTGTATACCTAAAATGTACCAATAAAATAAAATTTTAAAAAATAAAAATACCAGTAATATATCATGTAAGATAAATACCATATTTTATAAAAAACAGCTTTTTGAAAAATACAGTGAGAAGAGTGCTGTATTTTCTGAATATCTTTAAAGCCTGACTTAATAGAAGACAGCTGGATTCTTCTCATATCTGCTTCTGCACTCAGGCTATTACAGTATGTTGTTTTGGTTGAAATACAAGAAGAAAGTCTGGCCTCCCGAATATATAGTTACCAAAAGAAAGAGTAGTTTTATAACCTTTTGAGATATTTGTGGATATTCTTACTACAGCAAAACTCAACAAGTTGTCATTTCCTAAAGCTTGATTGGTAGTGTGGAATCTGAAACCATACCCATGAACTCCTCTTAGTCTGTTCCATTAGAATCCTTTGGTCTGTCTTGCATTTTGAATGTATAGCACTGAAATAAACCACACATTGATTATTTGGAAAATCTTGGTTCACTAACTTACACAAATCCTTCAAATATTGATACATTTCATTATTCAGTATCTAAAAGCACATTCATTAAAATCACCAAAGAATATTAGTATTAAGCTGTCAGCCTCAGGATATTCAAATCTTTCAAGATTATGATTTTCAGTTAAAACCTGAATTTTATCATTAAATACTGTCCATTATTTTCTTTGAATTGGTAGGCTCACTCAGTTTCTAGAAATTGTCTGAAGGGCCCATTTGTTGGTCTTTGATGGAAGTGTTCCACGATAAGAGCCACAGTTCAACTTGCAGTCTGTCACCAGTCCCTTAATTAAAAAAGCATCCTACTTGGTACACATTTTCTGCATTCTTTCCATTTTGTCAATACAGTATTAAAAGATGTGAAATCAGGGCCAGGGATTTAGCTCAGTGGCACTGCACCTGCCTCGCAAGCGCAAGGTCCTGAGTTCAGTCCCCAGTACCAAAAAAAAAAAAAAAATGGTCAAGCTGTAATAAAGAGTTGTTACTAATTAAGGGGGGTTCCTAAGTGAAACAGGGTTTGTAACTTCAAGTACTTCTCAATTTGGTGCCTCTGCCTTAATTTGTGCCAAGGCTCTAAGCAGTTTTGCCAACTGTTACTTTTGTACCTGTGGTGCAGAGGTAACAAATGCTCTCTAATGGTATTGTGAAGAGTCTTGACCTCCCTGACATTCTGCAAGGAGTCTGTGGATCACCACACTTTGAGAACCACCAAGCTGAGTTGTTGGTTTTCTCAAGCCAGTGGACTATTTTCTCTGCCTTCATGAATTCTGCACTGCTGCCCTTCTGTCTTGTTCCTATAAGTTTAATTTCAGAGCAGTATCCCTGCACTGGGCCTGTGTGCATCCTTTATCCCGAAGTAGCCTTTGGACCTTGGGTACCTTCATAAGGTCTGAGGTGCAGCCTTAGCCACCACCTGACATGCCCTTTCTGCCTCAGCTCTGAACCATCACGTTCACTCAGTGAAGACAGCCTCCATCGGGACTTTAGGAAGGAGCCGGCCTCCTATGCCAGTGGTTGTTCCCAGTGCCCCTGAAGTGCAGGAGACCACGAGGATGCTGGAAGACTCTGAGAGTGTAAGTTCACGAGGCCGTCAGGCCAACTAGGATGTGTAGGCACGTGTCCCAGGGTCTGGAAGCATGCTGGCCAAGCTGAGAGTCTATGCATCCCCAGGCCTCAACACCCAGACAGGTAAGGGAGATTCACTCATTTGAGCAACAGATGTGTTTTGAGCATGTCCTCTGAACTAGAAACATTCTGAACGATTCCCTCTTCTGCCTACTCTGGTGTGCCTTCAGTTTATCACATCAGCCCAGCCTTCCTCTCAGTTCCTTCCCTTCTTTCTTCTCCTTTCTTCTTGCTTTGAACTATGTACACGTTTTTCCACCCCTCAGTTCTGCTCTGTGAATTTTTCCAAGCAGGATGCTGGAGGAGAAGATACTTCAGAGGTTCCTTTCTAAATAAACTCACCTGGCCTCTCCCTGATCTTTTACTCTCAACTCCCCATAAGTATGTTTGGCTCTGCATTTCTAGGTACAAGATTCTCTTAAGAGGAAAGCTTAGGCCCAGAGATCTAAGAGCATACTAACTCTCTTGACTGTGGCAGAGACCTAGAAGAGGCAAGTAACCAGGCTTCTAGCTTGTGAGGTCCTTGTGACCTGGGCAGTGTCGGGAGAAAAGCATTTTGTATGTCACAGAATGACATCTCAGTAGCCTTAAGTAGATCCTGCTACCTGTGACTCTTCTAAGCCAGCCTGAGTCTCTCTAGACCGTTCTTTCAGAGCTGGGTTCCCACTGGCCACTAGAGGCTCCGACCCTCTCTGGGCTTTCCTTCCTAGACAGCTTCACAGGTCACACCGAGTAACAGTGTTCTCCTGTCCACAGAGTTATGAACCAGATGAGCTGACCAAAGAGATGGCCCACCTGGAAGGACTAATGAAGGACCTAAATGCCATCACAACAGCATGACGACCTTCACCAAGACACAGCTCCAAGCCTGAGTCTAGAAGTCTTGGAACTTAGCCTTGAAAACAAGGAATTGTACAGAGTACGAGAGGACAGCATTTGAGAACACAGTGAGCCAGCAAACCAGCGAGCACCTCTGCGTGAGGCTGGCTCCAGGCATGGCCACCTGCCTTCTCCTGGTCAGCCTGGAAGATGCTTGCGTTGAGGCAGCTTTCCTTTGCCTGCTGATACCCTGCAGGACTGGGCACCATGGGCCAAAATTCTGTGTCCAGGAAAGAGGCGAGAAGTGCCACCTGCATTTTACTTTGTGGTCAGGCTGTGTCTTTGTGCTGCGACTGCATCACCTTTATGGAGTATAGACATTTATGTACAATTTGGCATTTATGTACAATTTTATTTGTGTCCTATTTTATTTTACCCTAAAAAAAAAAACTCAAAAATCAAGGAAGTCCATAGTGTTCTCCACAAGTGGTTGATATTTGGCTGCTTGTTCCAAATGCATATGGAAAGTCATTGACAGTGTGGGTTGTTCCAGGGGTTGATTTGTTTTGGGTTTTGTTTTTCTGTTTTAATTCTGAGATGTTGCATCCTCTACCAGCTGTTAATCCATCACTTTGAGGGGGAGGAAATGTTGCATTGCTGTTTGTAAGCTTTTTTTATTATTTTTTATTATAATTATTAAAGGCCTGACTTTCTCCTCTCATCACTGTGAGATTACAGATCTATTTGAATGAAATGTAATGTTGAAAAAACTTGTTTGTTACTTTCTGTGCAGATTCAGTATTGGGGTGGGGGTTGGGGTTGGGAAAAGGAATTGGAGGGGCTGCTGAGGTCCTGTGAATGTTTCAGTCATTGTACTTTCTTCCAGAAGCCTGCAGAGAATGGAAGCATCTTTATTGTCCTTTCCTGGCACGTCCATCTTATTGTCACTACATTGCAACTGGAGTTTCGTTTGAATCTGGTTAAAAATTCTTCTGTGCAATAGGTGGGTTTGAGGATGTAGCTGCCTGAGTCTTGGTCATACCCTGATGGGAATGTCTGTGCTGAGGACCCTGGGGCTGCGTTTCTAGTTGCTGGAGGATGCCAAGTACAGCACGAGCCTGGCTCTGTTCCTGGAAGTCAGAAAGCACACTCTTTGTTGCTGCTGACAGTGGTTGCCTTTGGGGAGGTGGGAGGTTGAGGAAGGAGCTTTGTTTCCTTCTCTGGCGTCTGTCCTCAGCCAGGCTGGCTCTCACTTCCACATTGCAGAGCTCCCATCAGAAAAAGCATGTGAAGGATGAGGCAGGGCAGGGACTACAGCACCCATGAGGCTTCCCCACATCTTTCTGCACATAGCACTTCACATGGCAGAGGACAGGCCCCAGAGGGCCAACAGAGGCAGCTGCTTCTCCCTCCCGCAGCTCAGCCAAGCCCCAGGCAGAATAAGGCAACAAGAAGTTTGAGGTACGCTGAGGGCTTGGCCACACACAAAAGCCCTTGCCTTTGCAGAGTTCTTGTGGTCTTTTTTTTTTTGAAAAGGTAAAGAGCTAAGATGTATGATTTTTTTTTTTTAATATTAAGACTGTATGTTGAAAAATAAAAGACTGATCCTCAGGTGTCTTCTACTCCCCAGGAAACAGTATGGGGGCAGTGAAGAGCTAAGTGGGCCTGGGTTCTTAGCTGACCAGCAGGTGGCCCCACCCACATGTCCATATACACCCCCCAACCCCCACCCCCACCTCACAGGTCCCCCACAGGCTGTGGGCAGGCCACCCGCCTCTGAACATGAGTCATTTCCCTCTCTTCATGTCTTAGCACACATTTGCTTTTCTACAAGATGAACTCGCATTTACAATATGGTGGGCAACATGAAGTGCAGTGGTAGAACTGCTGCCATGCTAGCTGGTTGCATTATGAAGCCAGGCAGGGTTCTGGAAAAATAACGTGTATCATCTGATCCTAAAAAGAGCAGTCAAAGCGTCTTGGCCAGCAGGAGGGCTAGAAACTGTCTTACCTTTTGCCCAAAGAACATGCTGGATATTTAGGGCATTCCCTCCCATGAACCCTGACACTTCTGTTACCTCGGGGCCTTGGTACCTGGACTGCCACAGACCTGGGGTGGGTTGGGGGAGGGACCTATTTTTAAATAAAAGAACTATTCAAAGTTGGGATTTTTTAAAAATTAAGAAAAAGGAAAGCTATTCTGTATTGCACCTTTTCACAGTTTAATACATTTTCTTACATTTTCCTGTGATTTTTGAAACTAAACCATTGTGTGTCTTGTTATCTCCTAGTTGAGCTGTTGCTCAGCAGCTTCCTTCGGGAAGATGTGAAACAAATGTGTCTGTTGCCTTTTTGCCTGCTGGAGGGGGCCCGGAGAACTGCTGGGACTGGGTTCTGTACATGTTTGGCCTTTTCTGTAGTTGATGCTGTAAACTATATGGCTTTTTAAAAAAAAAAAATCATGTTTTTATTTAGTATTGGAAATCCAATACACTTTTTTAATCCTATCAAATTCTGGTCTGGTCAAAGAGTTATTTTGCTTTGTCCTTAAAACAACTTTGGGACCCTGTGTTTCCCAGTCTCTAATTGATCTTCCTCTTGCTCTCAAAACTATTAAGTCACTAGTTTTAAAGGGGCCCCATGGAGGAGTGGCAGGAGCCAGAAGTCTGATCATCTGCTAGCCCCAAAGATGAGTTCTATCCCTGACCATACCCCCACTGCTGCTGCCCTACAGGGGCTGAGCACACAGAGAAATGGCAGAGGACACCTGCTACACAACTCACTCTTGTGTCACATGGGGCTGGCCTTCCCACACCTGGCTCACCACCCTCAGATGCCTGATAATGGGCAGCTGTCCCCAGAAAAACCAGGCATTTGCCAGGCTGCCACATCCCCTCACTGCTTTCAGTCTTTAAGATTTCTTATGATGGCCCAAACGGAAGTGGGTACCCTGAGCCTGCCAAAGACAGGGCTACGTACAGAGTGCAGTGTCCCTCTGGCCCTGTGTTCTGTCCTGCTGTCTACCTGTACTTTAGGAAACCCCCCATTTGTTCCCATTGGCAGTACCCTGTTGGCCTCAGAATGAAGTCTGAGGTCCCAGAGCTCAAAGTCCTTTTGTCTCCCATGGCCTCCATGCCTGAACTCAAGTCACCTGGTGCATCAGCTTCTCTAGCCACAAAAGGTTACTTGGGAGACACCGTATCTTTGCACAGGGATGACCTCTCCACTGCCACAGCACTCACCTGTGCTGCCCCCTTGCATCCCTAGATGGAGCTCTTAGCACATTTTAAAGTGATGGATCTATTTGAGTCTTCCCAACTGGCCTGTAGGCTCAGTGGGGACAAGCAAATTTCTGAACACTTAATGCTGGAGACAGTGTCTGACAATAGCAGGTGCTCATCTCTTGGATGAGTGGACAAAGTCCTGAGGACTAGTGACCGGAGCATTATTTAAGGGTTCCCCACACACCCGCTTTACCTTTATATAGGGATCCCAGTCAGTTTCTAGGGTTCAGGTGCCAGGACCTCCCGTTTCAGTAGCTGTGGTCCTTTGGCATCCTGGATTGAACTTGAAAGACAACAATTTACCTTCCTGACAGGGTCCTAAGAAATGATGCTTATGGCACAACTAACTTGGACTGGGAACTACAACAAGGATGTTCTCCTGATTGGTGCAGAGATGAGCAATTTGGACAAGAAAAAAGAGACACTGACCCCTCCTGTCAGCCAGCCCCTCCCAGTCTCAGTCAGCTTCCTGCCAGCCATGGGAGCACCAGGGGAAGAGAGCAATACACAAGTCACCAAATGGGTGGTCATGGGGGTGTGGGCAGGGCACAGACAAGCAGGGAGCCAAAGTGGCGCCACTCCAAACAGCAACAAAAGGACCCTAGACAGTAGCTTCCTGACTCCCAACCTTGGGTTTCCAGTTACCGAAGTGAGGGAGCACTGGGGTGCTTGGAAAAGAGGTGTGACAAAGCAGTAGAAGGAGAATAACACTTTGAATTTTGCATAATACATAATGTTGAGGAAAATGATATTTAAAACTACAGTTACCATTAAGCCTAGTGGGTGATGTTCTTGCCAAGTACACTCTTACTCAACTAGGAATTTGATGGATTTAGGAAGCAAAAAGGGACCTAGAGCTCAAGAAAGTTTACAGGAAGTGCTTGCTAAACTTGAGAGAGAATTTGGATTTTCTGGAATAATTGGGAATAGGGGAGTCTGGCAGCTAGTATCATCAAGATGGTGAGAGAATGTGGAAACAGCGGGCCTTGAGGTGTCCCAAAGAACTTTTTTTTTTTTTGGTACCGGGGCTCAAACTCAGAACCTTGCACTTGCGAGACAGTCACCGTTGCCACTGAGCTAAATCTCTGGTCCCCAAAGAACTTTTAAAATGAGGTCAAAAAAAAAAGCAGAGGTCTCAGAGATGGTTTAATGTTTGCACTTCTATAAAGTAGAACCCTTGAACTCTCCAAACTTTATGCAACACCTGTCACACTTACACAACCTTACGTGAGCTCTGGATCACTCCTTAAATGGAGAAAAGAGCCTCTGGCCAATGCAGGGGACAGTTAATGCACCTGGCATGGTGCAGTGATCCATAATGGAATTGGTTACTGGAATCAGGAGCTTGCACTCAGGAGTGACTAGAAGAAGCTGAACCTGAGAATCGGGGCAGAGGAGAAAGTGTGAGACCTTTCACAGGTCAAGAAATGGGCTCTGGTCAGCATTGTCTAGATTTTAAAAGGCATTTGTGTCTGGATCATTGGTTTGCTTTCCCACCCCTCCCATCATCCTGGGGCAGAGCCCCATCACCTGTTGCTAGGTGCCTGCCCCCTCATTATGGCTCTAGTCTCTCCTATAGAGGCAATCTGGGAGCCGCTCTAGCTCTTCCCTGAACACCACAGCACACTGCTCAGCAAACCCTGCCAGCCCCACTTCTGAAATGTCACCTCGTGTGTTAGGCCCCCTAAAGGTCTTCCTGCCTCAGTCTCCTGGTAACCCCATGACGATCCTCCACATGGCTGTCCAGATGCCTTTTCTAATTCATATCTGCTATCTCACCGATGCTCAATGTCATGCAGTGGCTCTACCACCTGCCCTACAGAACAGAGTTCTGCTTGGCCTTGTTGGCCTCTCCTCTTTTACTTCCCACTGAATCTGCCCCTCCACCCTACTTGGGCCTAGCAACAGAAAGCAGTTTGCTCTTGCATAATCAGCTATCATGTCTGATCTTTGTACTATTTCCTGTGTCCCACATTTTCTCCCAGTCCTCTTGCCTCACCACTGGCTTTCTCTGCTAGGAAATATCTTTTATTTAGAGCCCCAGTCCCCTGATGGGTTTTTTTGTTTGTTTTTTGGTGGGGTTTTTTTTTGGGGGGGGGGTTTGAAACGGTCTCGCTATGTATTTCACCTGGCTTTGACCTCACTATGTAGTCCAGGCTGGCAATTCTCCTGCCTCAGCTTCCCAAGCGCTGAGATTTCAGGTGTGTACCACCCAGCATACCTGATCATTTTTGTTCCTATTTCTGTCTCCTCCAATATACAGTGACCTACTTAAGGACAGGAACCATACTGGTGCTTGGATTCTCCAACCCAGTGTGCTATAAGTCTTCTTTAAATGAGCTTGCCATACAAGGAAGACAAAACTTGAAATCAGGTAACTAACACATAATGGCTGATGCTTTTGACAAGGCCAGTATCTTCCTGGGAGCATATCCTTAGGAAGGTGTTGCAGAGGAAGTAAGACACTGAGCTGAGTCTGACATGTTAGAAGGGACCTGTAGGAAGAAGAAGGTACTGCAGAGCTGGAAAGCTGACTACTTCATATAGCCATCAGCATGCTCGAAAGAGGACAGCTCCCAGCCATCCTGTATCAGACTTGTGCTCAGCCTCCTATCATTAGATTAAGGGCTGGGACCCCAGCAGGCCAGTTCAGAGGCCATGGGGGATGTACAGTGCTACCTGGTTGGCCTTCAATGGAGAGAGCTGCTGCTGTCTGCCCCCAAAGTCATGCACTGCTCAGGGTCACTGCTGGGCCTAGCCAAGCTGGGTTTGCAGGTTAGGTACCATAGCTTAGGGTCAGTTCTAGTGAGTTAAGAGTAAGGTGGGTTCCTTTCATAAACTCAAAACCCAGGTCTTGCTGAGAATTCTTGGTAGCTCTTGGTTTTCTGAAAGAGGAAAGGGGGCAGATCTAGTCTTGAAGGCAAAATGACAGGTCAGGTTCCCATAGACAAAGGTGCCTAGGAGATGGCAGGTGAACCTACTCATGAACATCCTAGACTGACCCAAAAGAGAAACTGGCTGGAACTGAAGCCAAAGGGATCTTGGTGTGGGCAGGTGGTATAAGAGAAGGAACACTGGGGCCAGACAGAGTCAGTCTTCCTGTCATTGTTTCCAGATACCCCTGAGTGCCAGACACTGAGGATGCAAATGAATGAGACAGTCTCTTGCTGTTGTGTTCACAGCAAGTGGAGGAAGTCTAGAGGAAAGCACAGACCTTTAACAGACAGAAACTACCATCCTGTGTGGAAAGTGCTAAGAGACCTGAATAGAGTGATCTGGGGAAGGAAGCCTTTGCAACCGTTATTGGAGAGCCAGGAGTCACCAAACAGGTAACAGAGAATGATGGTGAGTTCCCCTAAGAAAGGAAGCGGGGTTTCTTTTAGCACTGCTTGAATGAGATCTGAAAAGCAGACAATTACAATGGAAGTGCTTTTAAATGATTTGCTCCACAGAAAATAAAGGAGAGCCCTAATATAGGACCTAGAAACTGACCACAATATGGGAGTTCGGTGCTATAAATTTCCCTCTATGCTTTGCTTCTGCTGCATCCCATGCTTGTAGTATGTTGCGCCCCACCCCCCATTTATCTCAACTTGTGTTTTTTTTTTTTTTTTTTTGGTACCGGGGATCAAACTCAGGTCCTTGTGCTTGCGAGGCAGGCAGTGGAACCACTGAGCTAAATCCCCGGCCCACAACTTGTGATTTCTTTGACTCACTGTTTATTTAAGTATGTGTTGGAGAATTTTTTTATTTGTGAAGTTTTCAAATTTCTTTTTTTACTGGTTTCTAATGTCATTCCATTGTGGCCAAGGAATATACTCCATATTATTTTAATCCTTTTAAATCTATTGAGACTGATTTTGTGGCCTTATACATGATCTGTCTTGGAGAATTTCCCATGTGCCTTTACACTTGATCTTAGCCAAAAGGCCGAGAAGCAATCCCCCATGTGCCTTTGAGAAGAATGTATATTCTGTTTTTGGATGGAGTGTTCAAGAGAGGCCTATTTCATGTGACTGACTTGCATTTTTCAAATCTTCTGGTTTTTGGCTGATCTTTAGTCTAGCTGTTATATCCATTATTGAAAATGGAGTTTGACGCCTACAACTATTACTGTTGAATTATCTATTTTTCCCTTTCATTAGGCTATATTTACTTCATAAATTTTGGGACCCTGTTGTTATGTGTATGAATTTTTGTAATTGTTAAATCTTCCTGATGGATTGGCCATTTTATTACTATAAAATGTCCTTGGTCTTTAGCAATAATTTTTGTCTTAAAGTCTACTTTGGTATTTGTAAGTACTCCAGCTCTCTTTTGGCTAATGTTTACATGGTATATCCTTTCACATCCTTTTACGTTTAACCTTTTTGTGCCTTTGAATATAAAAGTGTCCCTTGCAGACAGTTTATATTTGGATCATTTTTTAATGCATTCTACCAATTTTCTCCTTTAAATTGAATACATAGTCATTTACCATTAATATGATTACTGATAAAGTAACATTTATATTTGGCATTTTGCTGTTTGTTTTCTATATGTCTTATTTTTGTCACTCTATTATTCTGCTACTGCTTTCTCTTGTGTTAAATAGATATTTTCTAATATCCCATTTTAATTCCCTTGCCCAAAAGCGTGGAGCAGAAGAATTTGATAAGTTGGACATCATAAAATACAATGTTTACTCTTTTAAAGACATGGTTAATAAAATGAAAAGGCAAACCACAAACTAGGAAAAAAATATTTGCAAAACATATATCTCAAAAGGACTTGTATCTTGGACATATTATTAATATTCATTATAAGGAAACAAATGACTCAATAAAAACGGATAAAGATTTGAATGATAACTTTACTAAAGCACATATGTGGACACCAAATAAATACCTGAAAAGATGCTCAGCATCTTTAGTCATTGTCAAAATGCAAATTAAAAACAAGAGTTAGCATTTACCATTGAATGTTAAAAATCAAGAAGACTGATGATACCATGTGTTGTAAGAACATAAGTGACTGGTACTCTTGTATAACTGCTGATGGGAATGCAAAGCAGTACTCAGGCTTTGGAAAATATAACCAGGAATTTTTAATAAAAACTCCTCCTGGGTATTTAAGATCAATGAAAACCTATCATTGTAAAAATTACTATGAGAGTAGATTTGAAGTGTTCTTACCATGAAAAAAGATAATTATGTGAAGTGATGCGTATGTCAATTAGCTCCATGTGGCCATTTCACTACATATAATATATATATATATATATTTAAAACATCATGTTGTACATGATAAATATATACAGTTTATATTGTTAATTTAATATTTTAATCTACATCCGTATTAAAATTTGAACACAAATGTTCATAGGAGCTTTATATATTTATTTTTTTTGGTACTGGGGATCAAACTCTGGACCTTGCACTTGCAAGGCAGGTGCCAGAACCACTGAGCTAAATCCCCAGCGCAGGAGCTTTATTCTTAATAATCAAACACTGGAAGCAGCCCAGCTGTTCATCAGTGGATGAATGAATAAACAGATTGTGACATATCCAACAGAGGGGTATTACTCAGCCTTACATGAGCAGAGCCCAGGCTAAATGAAAGAAATCAGACACAGACCAAAAGCTCTATGATTTCACTTACATGAAATTCTAGAAATGCCAAAACTTTAGTGTCAAAAAAACAGATTGCCGAGAGTCAGTGTGGGAAGAGACTGACAGCGAAGGGCTGTGGAGGAGTTGTGGGGAGTGTTAGAAATCTTGTATATCCTAATTGTTCAGGTGGTTGTAGGACTGTGTTTATATGTCAAATCTCACTGAACTATACACTTAAAATCGGTGAATTTTGTTGCATATAAAATATACTTCAAAAAGAAACATAGATACAATTCACAGTAGCAACAAAAACACAAGGAATAATTCGAATAAAATGCAAAACCTTGATAATGAAAACCATAAGACTATAATGGATGAACTGCCCAAGACAGCTAATGCCCAGCAAATATTCCAGGTGCCCCCACTTATCCAGCTCCCTTGGCAGTGATGCCATGACCCTGTGACAACAGAATATGAGAGGAAGTGATACATCTCTCTACTGGCTTCTAGAGAGAAATGCTTCAGACCCAGTCATCTCTTCTGGATCTGTTCTCCTACAGGGATCTTGGTGACCAGGGCTTCAAGCTGCTGTCAGGAAAAAGAATGGCTACCAGGCCTGCACAGGACTTTACCTGGGCTGGAGTAAGCCCTCATTGTGGTAAATCATTGAAATCTGGGATGTTTTCTGTTGGAGCAGTCAGTGCCAATTACTCTAATACAAAGGGCATTAAAGAAGACCCAAACATGGGGAGAGTTGTGTACTACAGGAATACAGGGTCTCAAAATGATGTTAATATAATCCAATCAGAAGTCCACCGGAATTCTTCATGCATCTCAACAAACTGATTCTAAAATGTCTATGGTAGCCCAAAAAGAGTAACATAGCCAAGACATTTCTTCAGAAGACTGTGGAGGACCTTCTCTACTAGACATCAACATACTTTATAAGGCTAAAGCAACTAAGACAGTGGAGTGTTTGGACAAGGATAAAAAAATAAGCTAACTGTATGAACTAGATGGTCCAGGGATTTAGCTCAGTGGCACCGTGCCTGCCTTGCAAGTGCAAGGTCCTGAGTTTGATCCCTGGTACCCTCCCCCCAAAAAAAGGAAAGAAAGAAAGAAAAAGAAAAAGTATGGACTAGGAGCTCAACACAGACCAGGTAAAATATATAAGAGAAGTGACACTACACAGTAGATTAGCCAAGGCTCAATTGATATGTGATGTAAGAATAATTGGTTGTTTGTATGGTACAAAAAGAAATTATGTCTGCAAACCACACCACGGGCAAGTAGGTACATTAAGGATTTAAATGTGAAAAGCAAAGCTTTGCACTTTTAGAAATGTGCAACATAGAACAGTATAATATCAGAGTATGACAGGTTTCTTAAGAAAAAAAGGCACTAAGGAAGTTCTAGAATTTGAAATATATCTCCATACATGACCTTATTAAAATGTAAAGCTTGTACTCATCAACACATACGTGCACACGCACACACACACATACACACACACAGAAAATATAGACCATAAACAGGAAGTTATTTGCAACACATACTGGATAAAGGATTTTTGTTTTCCAAGTATGTTATGTGAGTGTACAATTCCTACAAATCAATAAAACAATAGAAAAATGGGCAAAATAAACAATATTTCTCAGAAGAGGAAATACAAATGCAAAATGAATATATGAACAAAGATTTAATGTTACTAGCAGTTAGGGATTTGCACATTAAAACACAATTAGGGAGCTCTGGGCTGGGAAAAATAAGGCCTGATGATTCCAATTATTGGCAAAAATGTGGAATAAGAGTAACTCTCATACGCTGCAGGTGGGAGTATAAATTGCTAGACCTACTTAAAACAGCTTGGCATTATCTTGTAAAGGGAAGATTAATTTATCCTATGACTCAATCATTCCACTCCTAGATACAGAGCTGAGAGACCCTCTTACACATCTTCAGTAGGAGCCCTGAACAAGAATGCTTGAAGCAGCAGTGTTTATCATAGCAAGACCTCGAATTGACTAAAACACTTCTGTCCAGAATACATGTGTAAGTGATGGAATATTCATAAACTGAAATGCTAGAGAACAGCAAATATGAATTAACTATATTCTATGGATCAACAGGATCTTGAAATTATATTACTGCATGAAAAAAATGAATACATGCAGCATGATACCATTTATGTAAAGTTTAAAAATTACAAATATAGGGCCAGGGATTTAGCTCAGTGGTTCTGCCGCCTGCCTCACAAGCACAAGGTCCCAACTTCGATCCCTGGTACCGGACCAAAAAAAAAAAAAGAAAAATTACAAATATATTCAGTGGTATACCAAGATGGAGGGGGTGTGACCTACCCCACGTACTGACAATAAAAAGATGCAATATTGCTGAGCATGGTGGCCTATGCCTGTAGTCTCAGCACTTGGGAGGCTGAGGCATCAGGATCACTGAGAGTTCAAGGCCAGCCTGGAACACATAGTGAGTTCAAGGTCAGCCTGAACTGCATAGTAAGACCCTGTCTAGAAAAAAGCAAAAAACAAAAAAAGATGCAGTATTTGTAAAGAAATTTAAAACCATAATAAAACCAACTAAAACTCAAGCTGATTTTTATTATCCCCATGCATCAGCAATTCTGAACAATATAACTGACCAAATCCTCCACTCACAAAGGCAAGTACTGTACATCCAGTCCCCTCTCCCCTACACTGGTAGGCAACTGGATGGATTGTTTAGGAACAATCTGTTGTCTGTAGTAAGGGAATAATTAAAACTCAGATGAGTGGTTTTCCTTGGAGCAAGGGGGATACAAGTGGGCAGTGGTACAGATGCTTCCATTTCGTCCACTCTTTTTTTTTTGGTACTGGGCATTGAACTCAGGGCCTTGCACTTTCAAGACAGGTGGTGGCTCCACTGAGCTAAATCCCCAGCCCCGCTTTATTTCTTAAACTGAGTAACTTTTTAAAAAGCTGAGAGGTTGTTTATCTTATTCTGATATCGTTTTTGTGTGTAATCTACCTTTGTCTCCATATATGAAATATTCTACCTTCCTGGGAAAGGACATGGAAGAAGCAAAGTCAGCCAGAGCAGCAGGTTGGAGAGGACATGCACTGTACCAGGAACTGCAGACTCCAGAGAATGCCAAGGCTGTGGTCCATTCCAGATGATAAGGGCTCCATGGGTAGCGGCCCAAGCTGAAGCTCAAGGGATGTTGGGGAAGTCAGGGACAAGGGGGAACTTGCCTCTGGAAGCATTGTGCAGTGACAAGATAGGGCCCATAGCCAGAGACCAAGGAGCATCAACCTTCTGGAAGAAAGATGAGCCCTTAAAGCTGAGTCTGGGTAGAAAGGTGAGGCAGTGAGGAGTCAGCAGGGACCCCAAAGCCAAGAGGGCCTGGCCAGCTGGGTCACAAACTGCAGACAGGACAGCAGCGCTCTGCTTCTGCCACCTGGGTCGTGAGGACCTTGCCTAGAGCCATCCCAAGGGAAAGGGGGGATGGAAATGCAGGAAGGGAGTCAGGCAAATTGTCAAGAAGTTGGGCTGAGCAGAACAAGGGGTGGCAGCTGGAATGAGACATGGAGCCAGGGAAGAAATTTACTAAACTTTCTAAAATTTATTTGAAAATTCCCAGGTTGTTTTAGTCCTACAGAGGTGGAAGGGGAGTCTCAGGCCTCCATCATTTTGACAGCCATAAACACAGTAAGTGTCCCTTGGAGGTGAAGCACAGAGGTAGCATTCAAGGGCGGGGGTTGGAAGCTGTCTGCCAGTTAGGAGGAGCATCTCATTACTGACACTGCCTAGAATTACTGCAATATGGGAATAAGGGAAAGCACACTGACACACGGTCACTCTCATTGTTTTGATTTTAATTTTCTATAGATGACACATCTGTATTGTCTGTATGGGGGACACCGCCCACCCTGTCTTTGCTTCGCTCCCAATGAAAAGGGACAGATTTGAGTCTCTAGGTCCCGAGTGTGTGTCCCGGCTCCTTCCATCTCGGCTGATGGGAATGGGGTCCTTTCCTACCCTTCCGAGTTTCAGTGTCCTTGTCTCACTGTAATTGAGGCTCCTTCTGCCCTTGTACAGTTGTTGGGAGGATGAAATGAGGTCACAGGAAAGACCCCAAGGCCTAGCATCAGTAGGCACTTCCTAAGTGTCCTTTTGGAAACAGGTACCTAGAAGACGGTGACTGGTACAGTAGCCACCTGCCCTGTGGTTGGGCGAGGACTAGCAGCTATTCCCTGGGCATCCCAGGCTTCTCACAGTGACTGACTGTTCACAAAACCTCCCCTGGCCCTGGAGGACAGGCCGCCGAGAGCTGGCCACTGCTGTCTCAGCCCAGGCTGCCCCCACAGTGGTTGGGTCTGTCTCTGCCTGTGCAGTGCCTGTGGGGTCCCCAAGGAAGCACCGTAGCCTGGCCACAGGGGGCAGTTGTCATGGGGATGTCGGGGCCTGCTGAGCTGCCTACCTTAGCAACGGGATTCCCAGGCTGGTTACCATGGAAATGGCCTTGACAAGTAGTGATGGGGAATGGCTGGCGGGTTCCCTGCCCTTTTCTGAGGACTTTCCCCTCCTCAGAGGGCGGGAGATAGCACTCCCAGCACTGCCAGGAGCCTAAGGACTCCATTCCCCAGCCCCAGGCAACTTGCCCTGCCCTGTGAGCTCCCAGGGTCTGCTGGGACTCTGAAGCCAGCGATGGCAGAAAGGGATCCTGAGGGACCAGACCCAGCAACTCCCCCACCAGTACCACAGTGAGGAGTCAGTGAGACCCCCTGCTCCCACTTATGCCCTCAAGCTACCAGTCCACACAGGCACCCAACAGCTGTGCCCCGTCCTCAGCCACCCCCATGAGGCCCTGCCCCAGCGCAGCTACCTTGTGTCCCCAAGCTACCCTCTCTTCTGCGGCTGGTCTGAGCACCAGGATAGCTGGATGAGCTCATAGGCATTTACCACCCTCCTCCTTCTGGCAGCTGGTGGCCTGGGAGCCTTGGTGGCCGGGGGCGGCGGGGGGGGGGGGCAGGAGTGCTGAGTCAAGGTCTCACAGCTCCCCTTTCCCCTGCACGACGGACACACACTTCCTCTCACTCTCCTCAGTAGCCCCACCAGCCTGTAAGCAGGTGCACACCTGTGTCCACACCAGGCCTCACACTCCTGTCCGCACCTTGGTGCTCAAAACACAACTCTGCATCCTTGGGGTGCACATCTACACACAGGTGTGCACACATGCTGGGGAGTGGAGATGTCCCTCTGCTCACCACTTCTAGGCTTCCTAGGCTCCAGGGTTCCCTACTAACATTACCCCCCACCCCCATCCCCTAGAAAAAAGCAGCATCTGCTGGAATTTTTTTATTTAAATAAAATATACAATACGGCGCATTCACCGTTATCTGTTTTAAAAGTGGAAGATTTGAAAATTGCTCGTGGGAGATGGGATGGGAGTGCCCACAGGCTGGACTGGGCCGCCTCACAGTCCCAGAGGAGTGCCTGGGGTGGGTCAGAGCTTTTATAAAATGCATGTGAATAGAGAAGAGGGTGACTAGGCCAGGCCCTGATGGCAAGGGGCTCCTCACTCCTTGTGGCCCGGACCCTCCATTTCCATTTCTGCCACCTCCAAGACTAGACCGGTTTGGATCAAGTCCTGCTGTCCTCTCTGAGCTGCCTTCCTTGGGGGTGGGGGAATGGGGCACACACAACTCAGGCTGCAGCCGTTTAAATCCTTGCAGGTCTGAAGGACTCCTGGGCCTACAAAGCTTCTCTAGTCCAGGAGGAACTAGGACCAAGGATCACAGAGCTTCGCCCCTTGTCTCCTGGGTTATTGCCTGCAGCCCCCCGGCCCCCAGCCCATCACAGAGAATCCAGCCTGCCTCACGTCCTGGGACGGTGCAGAACCAAGCCGGACTGGGCCAATACCCTGGCCTATTGTGAGCTCTGCATGGACATGGTAGGGTCAGCCCTCTGCGCTATTCCAGTCCTGCAGCCAGACCCACCTCTGCTTGACCTTGGTTCTGCGGGGGTCCTGCTGGGGAGGCCGGGAGAGCCCCAGGAGGCATCTGAGCTGCTTTTCCATGGGAATCTGCCTGTGGCTCCTGGTCGCCCTCAGAACCAAGCACAACTCACCCCCTTGATGTAGCGTGCTAGACCCTCCCTCTGACCCCCCAGCTATGGATCTGCTCCCAAAGCTGCTCCAAACCCCACATCCACCCAGCAACCTCTCACTGTGCGTTCCAACCCCCTGCCCCTCCTCCCTCCCTGCCCTCCTCCAGCTCTTCCACGTCTCAAGGTCTGGCCCAACTGCACCCCCATACCTTTCTTGGGCCCTTAGGGAGGTCCAGCCACCTCCTGAGTCCTGAGATTTTAAGTCTTGGAGCCCTCATTCAAAGCTCCCTGGGTTTTCACCATAGCTCACAGGAGTAATGGGCTGGGTACATGAGGAAGAGCAGAAGAAATGTGATTTATTGAGCACCTACTATGCTGTGTGCCAGGCACTGGGCTGGGCATTTCACATTCTTTTTCTTCTCTGGTCCTCATAGGTTTTTGTGAGGCAGTACCATAATTATTCTCATTTTACAAATGAGGTAAGAGACTCAGAAAGGTCAGATAACTTGCCCAAGGTCACACAGCTAAGTGGCAGGGCTGGAATTTGAACCCAGACCTAACTGTTGCTAAACTTGGATCTCTTCCCTCCACACCTTGCTTGGGGACCATCAAACACAGTTTTCTTTTTTTTTTCCGGTACTGGGGATCAAACTTAGGACCTTATGCTTGGGAGGCAGGTGTGGTGCCACTGAGCTACATCCCCAGCCCCGAATACAGTTTCTGATGGAAGGGACATAGGCTTTGGCTTCAGCCAGGATGGATTCGAACCTCTAGTCAGTCTCAGCTCTGCCACTGCTACTGCCGTGATTCTGGGAAAATTACCCCGAACTCAATTTCCTCATCTGTGAAATGGGGAGAATCAAAGTACCTACCTCACAGCCTTTGTGAAACTGAAGGAGTTAATGTGTAAAGTGCAAAACCAGTGCTTGGCACAAAGAGGACTCAATAAATAGAAGCTCCCTCGCCTCCCGCTGTGCAGCTGGGAAAACCAAGGGACACGGAGGAGACAGAGTGTGCTTGGGACCCTGGGAAGAGAGAAGCTCAGCCGGGAGTCTTCTGCTTCCACATTCAGAGAGGCTGGGCTGGGGCTGGGGCTGGACATGGGCCCCGAGATGGGAAAAAGGGAGCCTGCTGGAGGTCCTGGGGGTCCTCTTTCCTGAGGACTGAGAGAGAATGTCCCCCAGAGCCTGCAGCGCCCAGCCTGAGAGCCACGGCTGATTGCTGGATGTGAGGTGACCTGGGTATCCTGGCAACAGGGTGAAACTGGATCGCACACGCATGTGCGCACGTGTGAGTCGCTATCTACATGGCTCTACAGAGCGCTACATAGCTATACATATACACATCTTACATACATATACATAGACATATTCATATACATTATCTCGCTACAGTTACAGTAGAAAAAAACGCAAGGCCCTTGGGGCCCTGGCCCGAGTTTGTCCCTTGTCCCAAGGACTCAAGAGTCTGAGGGTCCCCAGAAAAACACCCAAGGCAGTCCCTTCCTGGAGTCCCATCAGAGTGGGGCTCCAAGTTCACACCCAAGGGGCTGACGGGAGCTCTTGCTCCAAAGTGAATACAATGACAGGTCTGCTGCAGGAACCCCAACAAGGGTCACCTCCACCCACCCCGCCCCAAAGTCCCCTCCTGTCTTCCTCCGGCTTCTGCCTCTGGGCCTTGCCTGCTCCCCCGTCCCTCCCTCCCTCTAGTGCTGAGTATTAAAATAGTCTATAAAAGCAAGTGACCAAAAATCTATAGCTCTAAAGAATACCTGGTTATTTTCTGCTGTCTTTTGTTTTTTCTGGGGTGTGTGTGGGGTTTTTTAATGATAATTATTATTGTTATTGGTATATCTCCTAATCACAGTTAAACCTGAAAGAAAGAAGGGAGGGGGAAGAAAGAGGGGAGGGAGGGCCCCACTCATAGATTGGACGGCAGTTTGGAACGCACTGGCTCAGACCTGGCCCCAGGTTCCCTCTGGGTTGCAGCAGTCAGAGGGGGCCCCCCAGAAGATGTGGCTCTTGCCCCAAACAAAGAAAGAGGGGGTGGCAGAGAACCTGAGGATGTCTTCCGAGGCAGGGTGACATGCTGGCCGGGTGTGGCACCAGGGGGCCTCCCAGGAGGACCAAGGCCCCCGCTGCCAGCCCCGGCCCTGGGGAAAAGCGGGAAGGCGGCCACAGACTCCCCCGAGGAGTGTGGGGAGGCTCGGCGGAGAGTCTGTGCCCCATCCTGGGGGAGAGCTGGCTGAGAGGCGGAGATGAGCCTGAGGTCCTGGGTGAGGCGGCCAGGGGTGAGGGGAGGTGTGCCCTGGCGCTGCGGGACCTGGGCTGGGGGAGGGCTGGATACAGGTGGCAGGAGCAAGGAGCCATGGGAGCCAGAAGCCCGGGGCGGGGCACTGGGGAAAGTTCTTGGGGGGCCTGGGCTGTGGCTGGGGGGACTGAAGCCTCCTCGGGGGGTAAAGGCTACCAGGGAAGCCCCCCCAGAAGGCCCCGCCACAAAGGATGGTCGCTCAGGCTGCCGTAGGGGTGTTTCTGGTGTACTTGGTGGGCCAGCGGCCAGCCCTGGGGACAACTCCCCAGGAGGCTGGCCCAGCTGCCCAGGGCTGGACAATGGGGACCTGGATGAGGGCGGGGGTGGCAGGAAGTGCTCCAGGAGTCCCAGGCCTCCCCGGGCACCCGGCAGCAGGGGTGGCAGCTGGGCGGCCTGTGGGGAGCGGGCGCCCGGCTGCAGTGGGGTAAGGAGCGGGGAGTCAGAGGAGGACAAGGAGCCACCCAGCGCCTTGTGGAAGTGGCCAAACCCAGCCGTGGTGGTGGCAGCTGCGGCACAGGACAGTGTGGAGGCTGGTGGGGAGCCACAGGCCCTGGGTGGCGGGGAAGAGCTGGAGGACGGCAGGAGGGGGCTCAGTCCAGCGGGCGCAGAAAACCCAGCCAGCTGTTGGATGTGGAAGGAGGAGGAGGATGGAGTGTCCACCTGGGACGGGCTGCTGGCGGGTGAGGCAGAGCCCAGTGCCGACGGGATCAGGGACTGCAGCCTCTTCAGATGCCTGGGCGTCTGCCCAGCCCCAAGGTTGCCTAGCCCAGGTCCTGGTGGAGGGCGGAAGATGGCAGCAGGCAGGCGAGGGTGGTGGGTGAGGGCGATGGCCACAGACGTGGTGGCGGCAGCGGCCTGCAGCGGTGCCTGGATCAGTGGAGTCCAGATGACAGGCGTGGGGGTCGGGGTGGCAGAGCCGGCAGCTTGGACTCGGTGTGCACAGTGGGCCATCTCACGGTCGTGCTGTACAATCTGCTGGATTATCTCATTCTCCTGGTAATTGAAGACTCCTGAGTTGAGGTCATGCTGGACTTTGTGGAGGAGGATGGAGTTCTTCTTGCCTGAGT
Organism: Heterocephalus glaber; assembly: GCF_000247695.1. The sequence goes on along the minus strand of NW_004624781.1, from coordinate 1,003,829 downwards.
CATAGAATAAAGAGCAGGCTCAGGCCGGCGTGGGGCCAAGGGGTAGGAAGTGAGTTCATGCAGTAGGGAACCGACCCGGCCTCACCGATGCGGTCCAGGCGGTCCAGTGCCACGGTCTCGAAGGCCCGTCGCATCATGGGGTACTCCTCCAGCACCTCGTTGAAGTTGTCCACACTCAGCGAGTACAGGCGGCAGTAAGTGTCGGCCCTCACACTGGCCGTGCGCCGGCCCCGGGTCAACAGGCAGATCTCTGCAGGGATATCAGACTCAGCAGGGCTCCCCCAACCTGATCTTGATTCCATCTGGTACAGAATCCTCTCGGGCTCACAAGACTTATCCCCAGGGTGTAGCCACACTGGCTGCAAAATAGGTATCTGACAATCTCCCGTCTGGGGCCACCCTTCTGCAGTGGGCCGAATGCCCCTCATTCCCTGCCTGGACTGCCTATGCGGAAGCTCTAATCTCAGTGTGATGGATCTGGAGATGCGGCTTTGGGGGGCGATTTGGTCACAAGAGTAGAGCCCTCAATTGGGATCACTGCCCCCAAAAGAGGCTGGAGAGATGGCGCACTATCTCTCGCCCCCTGAGGACACAGCAAGATGGTAGCCCTCTGCAGCCTGCAAGCGGACTCTCACTGGAGCTGACTATGCTGGCACTCTGATCTCGGACCTCCAACCTGCAGAGCTATGAGAGAAGAATCTGTGTTACAGCAGCCCTAATGGACTGAGGCACCCTGTGCTGAGCTCACAGACACCCGACCTCCAGGACCTTAGTGCCTCCATCTACCAGGCTTCTGTCCAGCCTCTTCCCCTGGTAGTGGCCCCTACTCCCCAGAGGGCCCTGGCCACCTCACCTCCAAAATAGGAGCCGTCAGCCAGCTTAGTCTCTTTGTTGCCCTTGGTGAGCACGCTGACCACGCCGTGCTGGATGAAGTACATCTTCTTGCCAATGGTGCCCTCACGGATGATGTAGTCCCCGGGCTGGAATACCTCAAAGCGTAGCTTGGTCAGCATGGATGTCACAAAGTTGGGGTCCGCGTTGGCAAACAGTGGCATGGAAGCCACCAGCTTCCGGCAGTTAAAGTTAATGATCTCCTGCTCCAAGGTGGCACAGATGGGGACACAGGAGGAAGGAAGTGAAGGGAGCTGCCCAATGGCCAGCCCCGGCCCCACCCCACCCAGGCCGCTGCCAGCTCACCTCCCGCAGTGGCTCGCTCAACTCGCCCAGAATGCTCTCTTCATCAAACATCTTGCCCTGGTAGCGGTGCTCATAGTAGTCGTGGATGCGCTGCCGAGTGTCAGGCGGGAGCTTGTGGAAGGACATGTACTGCTCCACCTGCTTATACTGAGGACAGGGACAGGAACAACATGTCACCTCCAGCAGCCCCATCAGGTGACCAGAGCCAGCTCCAACCCTGTGGGCTTTCTTGGACAGATAGGGGGTTCATCAGTGCCCAGTCCTCACTGTGCTTGGTACTGTGGAGATGGATAGGGGACCTGTCCAGAGCCCAGTTGCAGGATGTCAGCTGGTCAGGAAGGGGATCAAGTTTCCCCTGAACATCTTCCATTTCTGTGTTATACTGGGAACATTGACTCTGGAAGGGGAGGAGCTCTTTCCTGTCGGTGGCTGGTAACTTTTGAGAACAAAGCGGAAGCAAGGATGCCTGGCCCTTTATAAGGTAAGTATGTGCCTGAGACCCTGAGTCACCTTGTTGAGAGCAGCTCTAGCCCCAGGGGATACATGGGGGAGGAGGACCTTCAAGCAGAGGTTCAGGTGTAAGAGCTTTGTGAGCCTAAGTCTCCAGGGCTGAAACCAAATCAGGAATGGCCCTTCCCATCCTGGCAGAGAAGGCTAGACATTGCTCAAAGACCCCTGGATTATAAGTTGGGTGTGGAGTCCTAGGACAGGAGGACGAGGGACAGAATTGATTAGGCAACAGCAGACATTTCCCACACAGGAAGGAAGGGAAGTCCCTTTAGCCTCAGGAACCATGAGGAATAGGGGAGCCCGTTCTTCAGTATCAGGGGCTCTTCAGAGATGCCGATGGGCAAGTGAGGTCTGGGGCAGGACACTCCCCGAAGTTCTTGCAACCATCCTGCCCTCTGTCTGCTCTAAGCTGTGTGAATCCCAGGGATCGGTGACTTCCTGGCTGGCTATGGGGCAGAGGCAGCAGCACATCTGGAGCTGTGCTTTAGAGAATTCCCCCCATAGCAAGCAGGGGTGGACACAGCGCAGGAGTTAAAAGGTTGCCACCTTGGTCCGAGGGAGAGGTGGTAGTGGCGACAGGGAAAGGTAAGACATTTTAGAGAGATTTATGAGTGAGTCAGGAAGACTTACAGAGCTATCAGGCCAAAGATAAAAAAAGGGAAAATCTCAAAGGAGAAGTCACATGCAGCTTGACTCAGGCCCGATAACAAACACTAATGCTTTTTCTAAACTTATCCCGGGATCCTGGTACCAGACTGAACCTCCAAGCTGGTCTCAGACTGAGGCCCAGGTCACACACTAAAGCCCTGACCTATTCTAAGGTTGAGTCAGGTGCTATCCTCTAATTGACCCTCGCCTGACCTGGGTTAAGTCCAGACCTTTATAACCCGATTCCTCCTCTATCTCCCCTCCCTAACCCCTACTTCTAACCCAGAACACTTTGTTCTGATCAGGCTGGTTTCTTCCCCACATTCATACATCTTTGCTCATGCACAGACTGGCCCAGAGTTCTCCACCTTCTCCTTCCTCAGCTTCCCTGAAGCAAGCTACTCTCCCCTCCCCCAGTCCTGCAGGCTTCCCCGAGCTCTCCTCCTGGTGTCACCAGACCTGGGCCTCCACACCCGAATGGTTGCCATCTGCTGTCCCAGGGGGGACAGCAGCCCAGGCAGATGGGCAGCCAGTGAGTCAATAAATCCTGAGCCCTACTATGTGCCGGATGCTAGGAACAACACAGCTGGATCCTGCCCTCAGGAAGCCATGGCCTGGATAGGGAAGATGGATGTTCAATACACAGCTACATGTGATTAATTAATTACAGGAGAGCAAGGTGCTGTGATGGAGAAACAGAGGGTGCTGCGGGGTCACATGATGGGCGGGGAGACTAACCGGGTTGTAGGCAGCAAAGCTGAGGCTGAGATGTGAAGCTGTCAGAAGAAACAGAGGAAGTTCCAGGTAGAGCCCAGGTGTAGGCCTGGGGCAGGAGGGAGCTTGGGCAGGATCTGAGTGCAAGAAGGGCAAGAGCTAGACTGTGGCCTCAGCCTTCAGGTGAGAAGACACTCCTAGAGCTAATCTATATCTTAGGAGCAATGTGAATTTCTCAAGAGTTTCATGCAGAGGAACAATTCAATCTGATTTATATTTTTTTAAATGCTCTTCTCCCTGCTTCAGGAAAAGTGGATGGGAGCAACAGAGAGGAGCCTGCTTAGCCAGTGTCTTCCTCCACGAACACAATGCAGGGATTGTGTGATTCCTCACGGGCCCTAGGACGAAACTCCTCAAACTGTACCATCTTACAAATGAGGATGGGCACAGGGAAAGCAGCAGCATGCCCAAGCTCACAGAGCTCGCCAGGGGAGATGGCAGGGTGACCCAAGGCAGCCCGACTCCAGGCCTCAGCTCCTGGTCACTGTGGTGAGGAAGCTGCTGCAGAAACCCAGGGAGAGGGAAAAGCTGGTGACAAGGATGGACAGAACCCAGAGAAGGGAAACACTGCTTTGAGGTGAGCACTAATGGCAGAGACAGCAAGCATGGCTCCTGCGGTTCATTAGCGAGGGGGGGAGTGGGGAGTGTGGGGGCAGGGAAAGTGTTCTGATTTTGGACATGATGAGCTCGAGGTGTCCAGGGAGACATCCAATGAACACTGGAGCTGCGAATGAGGTGGGACTGATTATATAACTGGGCCCTACTGCTGGGGATGGATGCAAAGTATGCAGGGGCGGGGGTGGTAGAACAATAACACCTAGGGCATCTAGGTGGGATCAGAGAGCTTAGGGGCCAGCTACCACGTGATGACAGGAAGAAAAGCCAGCAAAGGAGAGCAAGGACGAGCCAGAGAGACGAAGAGGAAAACCATACAGTCATAGAAACCCAGTGAGACGCCTAGGAGCAGTGGGAACCCTATAAAAATGCCAAGAGGCAGAGCAGGATGAGGTCCTAAGTTTAAGGACCTACTCATTGTCCATACTAGGGGCATTGGTCCTTGGTATGGAGGGGCAGGCCCCAATCAGAGCAGGAGGGAGGGAATGTGGGTACAGACAAAAAGACATTTACAGGTTGAAGGGTATGGAGATGAAGTAATTTTCATCTAGGAGATGTTCTCTTCACAGGGCTGACACTTGGGGGCCTGGGAGCCCACTAGCTGGTCCTGTGTGCTCTGTCTTGCACAGGATCAAGGGGCAGATCCTTCTGAGAGAGCCCTGGGCTCTCTAACCTACCTTCTCCTGGTACTGGCGGCGGGAGGAGTCCAGGGACTGGATGAGGGCGGTGGCATGGCCAATGAACATGGCATAGCAGGTGGCACCCACGATCATGCTGAGCATGGTGAGCCAGACGTCAGACATGCCCACGGGCGCCTGCTTCCCATACCCGATGCACAGCATGTGGCTCATGGCCTTGAAGAGGGCGTAGGAGTACTGCTTCCCCCAGGAGTTGTTCTGTGGACAGATGTATGGGTGGACAGAAGGGAGTGGGTGAATGGGCAGAGGTCTCTGAGAAGGAAGGTCCTGCCCACTGGCACTGGAAGATTCTTAACCTCCCCAGTGGTTCCCAGGCTTGCCATTGGCTGAAGTCCTTGGGTGGGGACAGGAAGGCCCATACTGGCAACCTGCAGTGATAGTTATTTCTCCCTTAGGCCTTCCTCTTGCAGTGGGGGGTCACCCTGAGACCAGAAGATCTATCAGCAGGCTGGGAGCCAGCCTAGCCCTGGTCTGACCCCTTAGCCCCAACGGGCAGCCTGCAGTCTCCTGGGTGAGTAGCAAAAGGCTCCAGGCTGAGCCACCCTGCTATCCTTCACTTGGTGACACAGCTCCATCCCCCACCCCCTAACAGCTGCCAAGTGATGCCCACTTCCCCACTGACCTCAATCGTACAACCATCTACACCTCCCCTGGGGGACGGCTCTGCAGACCAAGCTGCAAATTCTGGCCTCCTTTTGTGTAAGCAGAAGTTAAAACTGTGAGTGAACGAGCGTCCTACAGAATGCTGTCCATATCTGCCCACATCTGCTGGGCCTGCTCTCCTCCCACTGCCCCCAACGGTGGACTCTGGTCCAGTGCATGGGGCAGGAGGGAGGGAGGCAGGGAGACTCCTGGTTATTTTTGTCTCCAAAGCCAGTTGGTGTCTCAGGAAGGCTTGATGTGGGCATGCTGGGCTCAGAAGGGCCATCTCCTGAATTCAGTGCCTGTGTAGGCCTGTCACTTCACACAGTGGAAACCGCCCCAGGTGAGGTAGGCCCATGGCCCCATCCCCTCGGTGTCTCTTCTCACAGGGCAGCACATATGCAGAAACCCACCCTGGGAAGAACCTGCAGAGCCCCCGCCCTGGGCCCTAAGCATTTCTGTGGGCACAAGACTGTCCCCAGCACCTGCAGGAAGGAAGGCAAAGGATCCCACAGAACTGCATGTCATGTTCAAGGTCACCATCCTGGACAAGAGCAGAGCTAGTTCCTGGATGCTGGTGGCTCAGTCTAGGCCACATCAGAGTGGGTAGGAGTGATACCCAGGGGAACAGGGCAGCCCCCACCCACCTCCCCTCAGAGCTTCTGCCTCACTGCCAGGCTCTGGGGACCAGGAAATCAATCCGTGTGTGGCAATTCATTTACACTTAGCTCATCAAAAGGCTGTTTTGTAGAGGCCTGTTTAATGCTGAAATCGCCTCAGGGTCTCTTTCACCTCTTCCAAAGCCAGCTTTTCCTCCCCTGGGGCTCTGGGGATTTGCCTTCAGACCAAACCAAACAGACTAGGAAGAAGTCTAGGGGAGACAGGGGTTCCCCAGAGCCAGAGAAAGGCACACAGGGACAAGGTTCCTCCACCCTACTGAAGCCCCCACTGTCCATAGCAGGGTTGAGGGTTCTGCCCTGGAGTCCTGAGTCCAACTTTTCTCATCCACCCCCAGGGTTGGGCTCCGTCCTACCTGCCCTCCCTGCTCAGGACTCTACTGGTGACCAGGGTGTGTGTTTGGGGAGCTAGGGACAACCCAGCTCTGTCCCTAGAGGAGAAAGTGGCCATGTACAATCTGGCAGGTCCGCATGGGCTGCCAACAGTCCTCTTGCAGCCTGCTTTCTCAGGCTCAGTTTGTAGAGGGCAGAATAGGAGAGCAGGACCATCAGCCCAGTTGTGCCATACTGACATATCCAAGGTCTCCCAAGTCAGTGTCCTTGGGTGAAATCAGACCCAATATCAAAGCTCTCAGTGGCAGTAGAGGCTATAAGAAGGTGGCAGCAGGAGCTCACAGCCAAGAGTACTGTGAATGGATTTCTGGCCTGGCAGCAAATGCTTGGGACTGCAGTGGTAGAGCCATGTGCCCTTTGGCACCTGGCTGGGACCTCAGGGGCCTACATGCTAGGACTCAGGGGTTCTGACTTCCTAATCTTCTCTACCCATTTGTGCCTTCAGAGAAGTGACTCCAGCCAGGAAGGCGGGCCAGCTGGGGACACTCACCACCATGTCATTGAGGGACACCCAGCAATCACTGGGGAAGTCCTGCAGCATGGGCACCAGGAACTGCAGGCAGCCGTCCCAGTGGCAGAGCAGGAGCATCATGCCGATGAGGTTCACGATGCGCACCACAGCGCTGGCCAGGTCATAGGTCATGTGGAAGATCTGCCAGCAGAGGGGAGACATTGGCACAGACAATGAGTGGCCAGGAGGCACAGAGGATCCCTCCCATGAGACCCTAGAGCAGCTGAGGCACCACCTGCACCTCCTTCCCAGAGCAGCACAGTGCAGGTTCAGGCCGGGGCAGGGGAGAGAGGGCATCAGGCCAGGCCCCTGAAGAGGCAGAGTGCAGGCTGGAGGGCCCAGGGGGATGTTCCTGGCACCCATGCAGATGTGGGCCCGCCATGGGAGAGGCAGCCATCCAGGTTGCATGAGAGGAAGACACCTGGAGCTCTATGTAGCCTGGGGCATGAGGATGCCAGGGAGAAGCCAGCCTGAGGCGCCTTGAGGACAATGGCCTGGAGTTGGGCCCAAGGCACAATGTGTCCCTAAGCCTGTCCCTGGATTCTCAGGACCCAGCACCAGGCAGTGGGCACTACAGAGACTGCAGAGGGGTAGAACAGACCCATGGGCTCCATGTTACCCAGGCCTGGCTCCCACCCAATTCCTAGCTGTGTGACCTTGTGAAAGTCCTCAGACTTCCCTGATCAGGTTTTCTCATCTGGAAAATGATGATCAAAATTAACTGAGTAGGTTGTCAAAAGAATTAAATTATACATTTAAAGTACTTACTACTGAGTATAGAAGTATTCAATAAATTAGGAGCCATTATGAACAGATAAGTTATTATGAATAATTAATCTTTATGATTAGTTAATAAGTACCAGTGGCAGGGTTCACCTTTATCCTGGAGTAGAGTACAGCGGCACCCTCGACCCCAGCCCACTGAGACCTGCTCATCTGCACCCCAGTGGTCACATGTGGGAGGCTGTAGTGTGGGAGGGCCCAGCATCCCTGCCCTACCTGCGTGACAGGGCGGGGAGGAAATGGAGGGTAGAGGGAAGTCTGGAGGGAGTCTCTGAAGTTCTGGCATTGTTTCTGGCCTTGGAAACTTGGGGGGTACCTCCAGCCACCAGCCCCACATTTTGATCTGACTTTTCTATTCCTAGCCAAATATACCCCTCCTGGAAAGGGGCTTTGGGTCAAAATGCTACAGAGTCCTACCTGAAGCCCATTTTAGAAGGGGAAACTGAGGCCCAGTGAAACAGACTGTAGCTATTCCAGCCATCAGCCTAGAAGTCTCAAGACAGCCAATGCCCCTGGCAGCAGAGACAATGGCCAGTGTGAGGCAGGATGGCAGCTTACTGTACAGCAAGGGCTGAGTACCTAGCTGAGCATCACAGAGGCAGGCCTGGCCCTCTGGTGAAGCATCTAGGACAAGGGGACAGATAGAGAGCCACAAACCACAGGTTTGATATTCCGAGTTGTAAATCAGGCTGAAAACCTGTTAGAGAAGATATGTGCTACGTACACCATGGTAATGCCCTGGAGGGCCAGGCTTGAGACTTTCTGAACACTACACCAGAACATGGCTCACCTCTCTTCCCTTCCCTGACTCTGTCCCACAGTGAGGGACCTCAGCCCACAGCCAAGCTCCGTCCATGCCACCCCTACACACAGCTGCAGAGAGGAGATCTGGGTGTACACAAGAGCAGGAGGGCCCCCCAGGGCACAGACCTGAGAAGGGGCCTGGAGCCATCTCAGTCAGCAATGCTGGGTCCCAGGTTCCCCTGGGAGGCCTGGGAGGAGCTTCAGAGTCCTCACTGTGAGGAGGACATCCTTCTAGAGTGTGGTCCCAGTGGGGCCCTTCTGCCCTGGGTCTCAGGCAGATACCCTGCGAGGGACCCGAATGTCTGCTCTCTGTCCCCAGGAGGCCAGCCCGGGTCAGTGCCTAAGAAAGCCCCTTCATGAGGGGAGCACGCAGGAAAGCTTGCCCCTGCTTGCCTGGAGCTTATAGTCTGGCTGGGGAAGTCAGTCACACCCAGGAAAGGGACTTGAGAACAAGAACAAGGGACCCAGCAACAGAGCAGGGAAAGGTGGGCGGATGGGCAGAGAACTGGATGGGCTCTCAGCTCCCTGCCAGATGTTGCTGTGGGCTGGAGGCCACACACACACCTCCTCTCACCCCTGATGTGCCAAGGTAGCAGCAATTCTCCTGAGGATGTCCTTGGCTGTGGGCACCATTGATCTGGGGCATCCGTGTAAGTACCCTGAGGGGAGTCTCACTGCAAAGGAGCTCTCCAGGATGTCCCCTATCCCACGGGACCCCAAACACAATCGCCAATGCTCCTCCTCACCTTCCTTTTCCTTTCTCTTTAATCCCTGAAATGCCCCAGTTTCTTGTTATGCCCAAGACACAGAGGTAGACAAGAATGACAGATTGGTTCATACATCCAGTTTTCTCCCTTTCTCCAGCTGGACTCACCCAAAGCCTGTTCCTCCCCATCTCGCCACTGGCATCACCATTCATTCAGCTGAGCAGCGAAACCTAACAGCCAGCCTGGATTCCTCCCATTCTCTCCCCCTCCCCACAGCCAGTCCACAACCAGTCTGGGTCCTTCGGGCTCCCCTTGTAATGGAGACATCCCCACTGCGAGCCTAGTGTGGTCCTATGCTAAACACCCCAGATAACTGCCCCAGCCTCCTGATAAGGCTCCCTCCCCTCCAATCCATTCTCAACCAAGCAGCTAGAAAGATCCCTTCAACCTTATCACCACTGCACCTGGGAGTGCACTCCGTCCGAACGGGCGCCTCAGTGTCCTGGTCCCCAATTCCTGCTCGCCCCTCCTCCTCCACTGTGCCCAAGCCCCCCCCCCCCACCATGGATTTTCTCCCCATTAGAGTGGAATTCTCCCTCTAAAATGATAGTGCTCCATGAGCCAGGGGTCTCTTCTGTATTTCTCACTTTGTGTTCCTCCATGCTTGGCAGGGGTAGCCACCAGGAATATGTGTGATTGCCTCAGTACATGCATGCATCGGGAAATGAATGAATGGAGACCACACGGGAGCCAGAAAAAGCCTGGGGCCTTGCCTAGAAAGTGCCCCAGGCTGTCACGGCCTACTGTCACTGCTCCTCTCTATGAATCACTCTGGACTTAAAGACAGAAGCATCAAGGTTGGACTATTTTATTTTGGTTTTTTTGTTTTGTTTTGTTGGTACCGGGGATCAAATTCGGGACCTTGCGCTTGCAAGGCAGGTGACGGCACCACTGAGCTACATGCCCGGCCCAAGGTTGGACGATTTTAGTGCAATGACTTCCTTTCTTTTTGCATCATGTGTTTTTCTTTTCTTCATAGTTCATTTTCCTCCAAGATCAGGTTTTTGCCTAATCTTGCCTTTATTGTGGTCCCAGCCATGGATATGTGAGAGCACATGGTAGGGTCTCAGGAACTGAGAAGCACTTAAAGACAAAGGTGATGGGCATGGAGCTGAGCAGGGCCCCCAGTAGTGTACACGGTGCAGGTAGAAAAGGCCAGGTACTCTGGGCCAATGCAGCCCGCAGGGCAGCCCCCTTTGCCTTTGTGAGAACAGCACCACGGTCTCCTCCAGGAGGACAGACTTGTGCATCCTACAGAGAGCTTAGCTGCCAGCACCTGGGGCTGAGTGACGAAAGACGGTTCTGACACTGCAAAGCCAGAGTAACAGCACGGCCAAGTCTGAGCTTCCTGGGCAGAGCTGGATGGGGACACATCTACCCTGGCTAGGAGGGAACCCTAGCTTGTAAGGACACTCACCCCACCCCATCCTCAACAGCATCCGAGACACGGTTTATAGAGAACAAGGCTGATGTTGCTGGGAGAAACTGCTCGGTAATTGTGTATCCCACCATGGGCTGGGGCCCCAGGCCACCTGCCAGGCAGCTGCCCTGGGCAAATATTTGCCTTGCTCTTTATATTTCATTAAAACCCACTTTTATGATGTTGGTTTTGACTGTGGGGGTTGTGCACCTTCATTGCCAGGCCAGCCCTGGCCTCGCCAGACAAGCAGCTTGGGCAGTTCCCCGTCCTCTGCCTGGTGCTCTAGAGGGCAGCACAGCTTCCACCCGAAGCACCTGCTTTTTCTCTCGGAGTCTCAGTTTATCTGTGAGATGGGTCAGCAACGCCAAACTTGCAGGTCTGCCTTGCAGACCAGATGAAACAATGTCCATAGGTGGCACCCAGCAGGGACTCTGCACATATTGTTCCTTTCCTTCCCTCTCTTTCCCAGCGCTCCAAACACAGGTGATTTCTCCACGCTGAGGAGACACCAGAAACTGGCGGCGAGGCTGACGAGGAGTTCCCACGAAGGCCTCTTCTTGGGACTTGGTTGAGCTGGGTCCCAGGGACTCATTTTCCCCAAGGAAAAGGACAAACATCTACCTGTCTCAGGAACAAGGGTCCACACGGAGGACAGCAGTCCAAGGCCTGGGAATATGGCACAGCCAGGAACCTGAGTCCCATCCTGGGACCTGAGTCCCCCAGGACCTCCCCTCCACCTTCTCCACTTCTCACAGATGCCAACCTCTCCGGTCAGAGAGGGATGGAGAACTCGAGAGCCAGTGGGGAGGGACTGGGCAGAGGCCTTCTTCCCCTAGCCTTCCTGCCATTCTCTTTGCCAGTGCTGAGGGAGGAAGAGGCCTATGGGACAGGGCCCCGGAGTGCTGGGCTCTGAGGGGAACATCGGAAGGAGGCTGCCCAGGGTTTCTAACAATAGCCTGCATGCCTGTACCAAGCTCACACCTCAGGAGGGGAAAGGCTGGCTGGGAGAGGCTCAGGAGGGAGGCTGCTGGCCTAGATGGCACAGGCCGGAGGCAGAGGCTGTGCCCCTCCCAGGGTGGTCTGCTCCCATCCTGGACCACTCCATCCACCCTGCCACCAATGCCTAGGACAGCTTGTGTGGAGATGGCTGACCAGGGGTAAGGAGCCTCAGGAAGCTACAGCTTCACCAGGGACCTTGGAGAAGCTTCCCCTGCACAGGAAGGAGACCCCCACCCCCCATCCCGGGGCATCCTCCTTCAGGCCCTGTCAGCCACAACCATGTCCTCAGGGTGAGCTAAGACCAGGCTCCCTAAGAGACAAGCTGGGAACTGAGCCTCAGGGAGCCACAGCCTCAGAGAACATCAGCACGTCCCTGACTACTGGAGAAATGGCTCAAAGAAGGAAAGACACTCACACAAGTAACTCAAGAGGAGACAAAGCAGGGTTACCTCTTCTCAGTATGTCCCTCTCCAGGTCTCATTGCCTGGAAGGCCCTGCTGCTCCCTCCAGACCCAGCTGAGTCTGGGAGAAGCCCACGGCAACAGGAAGCTATACAGGGCCTGGAGACGGGGCTTCAGGGGCCAGCTGGGAAACCCCAATCCAATCTCAGGGGCCCAGGGGGAGTCTTTTGCTGGGCTGTATGCTGAACAGAAAGCAGCTCAAAGCAATTTCCTCCCCAGCTGGTAGGAGAGATAAGGGTGTACGTGGAGGCAGGAGAGCCATCCATCTGGCCTCCTGGGATCTCCCTTCCTGCCCACAAGATTGGGTACCAATGCCCAGTTCAGAGACATGGCTTGACTTGAGGCCTGCTGGGGACTCTGCCTCCCCCACAAAAAGGTCAGGACTAGAGCTCGCCTAGTCAGCTCTGGGGAGCCCAGAGGGTAGCCAGGCCAGAGGTGCAGTGGGCGAGAACATAGCCCTGGCCTGAGTTCCCAAGATGTAAGGTGCAGAGACAGCCAAAAAAAAAAGCTTAGTTTTGTCCCAGGGCTCGCCCTGCCCAGCCACTGGCAACTCTGTCAGCTACCACATCTGTCCCAGTTCTGCCAGGAGTCCACCCTGTGACCTTGGGCAAGTCACTGCCCCTCTTTGTTGGCAGGAATAATGCAACATTTCCAAGCCAAAGAGAATTTCTGCCCCAGAGCAATTCTGCCAGGCTGGTGTAGGCACTTCTCCTGAGGCATGTGTGTTCACGATGCCTCTGACCTGAATCTGCCAATGCCCCAACCATCAGCCACAGTTGCTGGCAGCCAGGGCCCGGGCCGCTGTAAGGGGGTGGGGAGGGCACTTTGAACCCCAGTCAGGAGCCTTTCTATCTAATCCTGCAGGGATCCCAGAGGCCTGGAGACCAGCAGTGAGCTGCACGGCCCAGCTCACACGCCAAGGTGTCTCACCAAGGACATCTCTTCCCACCCCTGGGCACCCCAGGCTGCCAGATTGGGTAACATGGGTGGGTAGCACAGACAGACCTCAGCACCCAGCAAGGTCACCCATACTTTTTCCTCCCAAAGCCCCAGTGCTCCTCTTTTCCTCCTGCAGACAGACAACTGCTTCAGGCCTTGGATGAGTTAGGGTTGTTCAGAATAGTGCTGGACCACCCATTTCATTTGCTGTTTTTTATTAAGTTTCTGTATCCAGTGCCTACAACCCCTAGGATTGCTTTATGGTTTTTGTGCACACAGCTCCAGGCTCCATGTCTGGATCAGAAGCCTGGCCTGGGCTGCTGGAAGCCGCTTTGGCCTTTAGCACCAAGGCCTGGGAGTGCCCTGGACACTGACAGGGAAGGGGATAGAAGTGCTCCAATCTCTTGCCCTGACTGAGACAATCTTGAGGTATGGGGTACACTGTCCCCAGAGCTCCCTATGGGACTGGGCCCAAGTGCTCTGCATGGGACTCTGCTTAATGTCTCACCCTTTCTCACTCAGCTTCCTATCTTTGTCCATCTTTCTTCCCCACTCCCTTACCAGATTTTCCTGGGAAAGTTTCCCCCAAAATCACTTTCCCTTCTTCTCAGGGTCTGTCCCAGAAGAACACAATTGAAGATAGTTACCAAAAGCACTGGTACGAAACTCCCGATTTCTGCTTTCCGTGATGTATCTGCAGATCTAGCAAGCCTGAGCCCATTCTCGTGCGGCAACAAGTAGCTAGGGCTGAGTAGGGGCTGCTGAGACAGCCGGAAGGTGTGCTCTCCAGCTCTTCCCAGGCTGCCACGCTCCCTGCAGCCCTGGAACTGGCCCTTTTCACACCTTCACTTTCTCCATCGGCCCCAACGGGCTCACGAGTTTACAACCCTCACAATCCAGTGCAGTAGTTACTGGGGCAGCCTCTGGAGTTGATCAGCTCTACATTCTCGGGCTCACCAACTATCAAGTACACGACCTTGTGGAAATCAATTCCAGGGTCTACATGTACCTCTGTGGCACCTTCTGTGGGCGACACAGCCTTGAATGGGAATCCAGGTGTAAGGTGCTCTGTGTAGTACCTAACACGTGATGAGAGGCCAAGCAATGACCACATTTGTTCCCTTGGAGCAGGTTCTGCAATCTGACAGCCCATGTCCAATTATCTGAGATCACCAGAGAGCTTTGATTGGACCACTCACCTCTTCCCACTGGTGAATATATCGAATGAGGCGGGAGAGACGCAGGAGGCGCAGGAGGCTGAGGATCTTGGTAAAGCGGACAATGCGCAGGGCCCGGGCGGTCTTGTAAACCTCAGAGTCAATGCGCGTCTCCACAATGAGGAAGATGTAGTCCACGGGGATGGAGGAGATGAAGTCCACCACAAACCAGCTTTTCAGGTACTTCATTTTAATCCTCTGTGGGTCCAGGATGATCTCTGTGTTGTCCTCAACCACGATTCCTGTGCGGAAGTTGAGGACCAAGTCGATGAGGAAGAAAGTGTCTGATACCACATTGAAGACAATCCAGGGTGTGGTGTTCTCATCCTTGAAGAAGGTGATGCCCACGGGGATGATGATCAGGTTTCCCACCATCAGCAGCAGCATGGTCAGGTCCCAGTAAAATCTGCCCAGAGACAGAGGGGGTCAGTCACCAGGAGAGAGGGGACAGGTTATAGATTAAGGGCGGAAACTCTGAGGGGGAGCTCATGGGAGGGGAGAAGTCTTGGGAGATTCTGAGACACTCAAGGAGGTAGCACATGGGTACCATGAGGAGGCAGAGGTTTCAGATACAGAGAATGACAAAGAAAGGGGCTGTTCATTCACTAAGGACACCTTCTCCCCTGCCCTTCTGTGAGCTCCCCATGTGCTAGGGCTCCTCCATCCATCCCCACCCCCAGTGACAGTCGGGCTGACAAGCCACACAGGGATACCCAGAGACAAGCAAGAGGTTCTTTGGTGACAGCAGCAGCTCACTGCAGCCACCCCAAGCTCGGGCCAGGCTGCCCCGTTCTTCCTGAGGGATTAGCTGTGGCTGGAGACCGGCTGTCCAGCAGACATGCCATGGACCGTGACAGAGAGCAGGGTAAGTCCGGACCAGCAGGTGCCTGGGATGCAGAGCCTTGACTTTAGCTCTGACTTGGTCACCAATATGCTATGTGACACCAAGCAAATGCCTTCCCCATGCTGGGTCTCAGTTTCCCCACTGTGCAATGCATCCTCTTAGTCTGACCTAGCCCTTTCCCACTCTGGCTCTCAGGGATCCCCCTTTCATCAGAAAATATCTGTCACCCTCCCCCAGAGGTTTGCATGCTAAAATAGGTACAGAGGGGCAGAGACAGCATCAAAGGGAAGAAGGGTTGATGGGATGGAAGACTTCAGGCACCAGTGAGGCACCACTCAGTGCAATGAACGGAGACCAGCTTGGACTTCCAGCATCATTTCTCCCAAGGCTTCCAAGCACCTGCAGGTCCTTCCTAAGGGAGGCTGACTTGGGAGGGATCCTCAGGACAAAGACTCTCAGAAGTCAAGCAGTGTGAGGAGGTACAGAGGCAACTCACATGTCTGTGCTGGGTTATCTCTGGCTGGCCCAGAAGGGGACCTTCTGGAGTGTGGAGACGGCACAGGAAGGTACAGTCAAGACCTCCACTCACATCTCGAATGTCTGACCATCCATTCCCAGGGCCTGCCCAAGTACCAGGCATCCCCGGCCTGGCCCCAGGACCATAACTTGCAACGCTGAGCTATTTCCCTCTGCTATTAATTAAGACAGTTACACAGTGACAGATAAAGGTATTAAGTCCGGCAGAAAGAAGCATGTCCTCTCCTGGGTAAATAAACTTTCAGCCATCTTTAATTCTCTACTGCAGAGAAACCAGAAGGAAGGAAATGGGAGATAGATAAGCTCCCTTCAACACTTCAGAGGGTTCCCCGGACACTGAAGTTCCCCTGCCTGAGGAGTTCTGGGTTTACAGAGAAAAGACTTCATAGCAAACTGTTTTCTTTGCTAGGCTCAAAATGGTGCTGTGAGTCAAGGAGAGGCAGGGACTGCTTTCTAAAGGTGGGTGGGACAGCTGTCCCACATCACCCAGCTCAGGGAGGGTGGTTTCCAACTTCCAACAGCTCCTTTGAAAGTCAAGCCCTTTAAGGGCCTCAAGGCAGGGCCTCCTAGGTGCTAAAAGCTTCTCCTTCCAAGACTGCTGCCTAGAGGTCAACTTCAGCCTCTTCCCTGCCCCACAACCCACCCACCCCTTCTCCACCCCCAATACCCATAGCCTGCTGGGAGAACCCAACTAAAGCCTGGGGACACACCAAGCCATCACACCTTCCTGCGGAGAGTACAGCACATCTGCTCCTGAGGCTGGGAGAATGGCTTAGGCTTTGATGAGTGATCTTGGGCTGTGTGCACTCTCCACCCAGCTGCACATAGGTCACACAAAGACAGCTGTGTACACTCACTAAAAGCCCTTCCCAGGCATCCCCATTCACATACAGCATGAAAACACCCCTGTATACACACCACCATATTCCTTTTCATTTAATCTCTTAGGAAAAAGAAAACAAAACAAAACAAAAAAAGCTGTGGCATAGAGAAGCCATGGAGAGCCATGTGGCCCTCTGTATATAAAGCTAATAATACACTCAGGCTAGCAGAGTTTCTAAAATTAACAGATCGGGTGCAAGGCGGCTGGGAATGCTGACTCGGGCGGGCCTGCCACTTCAGCAAGTTTCTACACTTCCCCCAGATCTAGTTCCCTCAATTACAGACCAAATTCAAGACAGTAATTAACAAGAGAATGTTTGCATTTAGTGGTCTTCATAAAACCAAATTACATGAGGCAAAAACACCCATTTCCCTGCATTCTGACTAATTGTCTCAATCTTAAGTTTCCAGATGCTCAAGATATTTCTGGTGCCTAGTCTGGGCTGGGGTCGGAATATTAAAGCATTTTCCCCACAGACACTGTCCTGGGCCAGCACAGAGCTGCTGGGGTGGGGGGGGGGGCGGCATGATCTGTTGAGAAGCAGCACAGGCTCTGGGGCCAGCCAACCTTGGTTCTATTCTGGCTCCATCGTTTACCCCAAGACACTCGAGCTCTTCCAGCTCATCTGCTCAATGGACATAATCACAGTACCCAACTCTTAAAGTTGTCATAAGAGTGAAATGAACTGATATCTTACACGTCCTGGACTATGCTCTGTATTGTGAAATGAGTAAATAAATCATTCAAACCAACAGGTTTGCAGGCAAGAGGTGAGAGAGTGGTAGATTAAACCTTCCAGAGAAGAACCAAAGCAAAGCTTCTACTGGGAGTGTGATTGGAAGGGAACCTATACTGAACAAAGAGAGGCAGTGGAAGAAGGCAGGGGCCACAGTACTAAATGGACTAATTGGACAACAGAACCTATGGACCTCAGCATCCAGATGCCCAGAGCACAGGAAACCCACAGTCGCATCAGAGCATAAAGCTTGGCCAGAAAATACTTCAGGCAGTGGGGCAGAAAACCAGCCCATGCAGCCTAAGCATCTGGAAAGGTGGGTGAGAAGGGTGAGGCTAGGTAAGTACTTCTCAGGTGAAAGGGTGAGGCTTTGGGAGCTGCCCTTGGCCTCATGGACCACATTTCCAGACTCTGCCAGATGGTTGCACAGGCTCTGAAAGCTGTGCTAGGCCAGAGCCCCAAATTTTTTTCAGCACCACGGACAGCGACCGTCGTGGCAGCCAGCCGGGTCTGCAGGTCGAGCCAGGGAAAGTTGGCAGGAGTCTTCTCACTGGCATCCTCAGCTCTGTGGACCCCGCTCATCCCCAATCCTGGTGGTCAGAGCATCTGAAGGGATTTCTAATGTCCCTGGGCTTTTTCACTGGGGCTTCCTTGGTGGCTGAAAATCCTTTATTTACAAAGAGCCTGCACATGGAGGAGCACGGACTCTGCTTTCCATGAATTACTTCACCTAACCGTCACACCAGCATCAAGGCTGCTATTATTTGCATTTTACACATGATGACATCAAGGCTCAAAGTGAAGTGTTTGCCCAAGACCACAGAGTTAATAAGGAGCAGAGGCAGATTCAGAGAACTCTGTGAGACGCAGACTCTGAGCTCTTGGGGTAGTGGGTACTTCCGACTAATAGGAAGCAGACAGTTTCTCAGGCACACAGTGGGGAGGTGGCCCACCAGAGCAAGGCCCAGAAACAGAAGAGGGCACTGCAAAGAGGTTCAGAGCGGACCTCTCTTCCTGGCTCTGGGGCCTTCTCAGGTACCTCCAAAGTGGGAAAGAAGCACACCTCTCAAGGGTTAAGAGCGCTCTGATTACCAGCAGTCAGAAAGTCAGGCATGGTTGCACCCCTGTGGTAGAAGGGAAAACTGAGGTCCACACAGAGGGAAAAGTAGCGTTTCCAAAGCCTCAAGATGGATACGCAATGCTCCCCTACAACTCTACTGCTCCTAAAATCATTCATGATTGAGTCCCATAATCCAGTGTATGCAGCCATCGTGGCAGGTGCCTTGACAGGGAAGAGATGGACAGCCAGACTCAGGCAAGCTGGACTTGGTGAAGGTCTGATTAGAGGGCTTGGTCTCTCCAAAGCCAGAAGACTTTCCTTTGTCCCAGTCCTCCCTAAGCTGACAGGACAGAGCCCTGGTCTGAAGACCCCGACTCTGAAGGCTCAGTGCCAGGACTCTAGAGCTGTTTACTCTCAACCCTGGGCTTCACCTCCTCCTTGGACCAGCAGTCCCACCTAGGCAGGCAGGTGGCACCTCGGCAGGGTGGGGTAGCCAACTGGCAAGTCTCATGTGTAGAAGAAATGAGGGATGGCAAACACCCAAGCAGCCCTTTGCACTGGTATCTGGAATGTTTCATTGTTTGGCCTGAGAGGAAAATCCTCAAGGAAGCCAAGGGAAGAGAAGGCAGGAGGTTGCTGACCCTGAACTCGGAGACTCAAGGACCAAACAGGGCCTTCTCCCACTCTGGGGGCTGACGAGGATGGAAGGGAGGTAAAATGGAGGCCGGAGATGGGAAAGCGCTAGACAGAGATGGCCTCCTTCAGCTTTCTCTTGTCACACAGCCTCACACTTGCCTTTGAGAACATGTGCAGGGAAGTGTGTGCACACATGCGTACACATCCACATGTGTGTTTGTAAGCATTCTCATCTCTGCACCCGTCTTCTTTGGGGCATACATATTTTCTTGCACACTCATTCCGGCACAGATATTATCCCCTGGGAATCCTGACCACTGGAATAGAGAATGTCACTGTTTTGCCATTAAAGCATTTTTATCCTTCCAGATTCATCTGGGGCTCCTCAACCTCTGACCAGCAGAGCTTTGTCCCAGCCTGAGCCCTGGATCCAGCTCTCATAGAACACAGTGGCTCCAGGAAGGCAGGGCCTTGCTTCAGGTGGCCCCTCATCCCTGCATGCTGACTGCAGCCGTGCTTTCTGCCAGGTGAGCAGCACACGCAGCACCGCATCTTTCCCTGCCCCACTGTGCAGATGGCTCTGGCTCAGTAGTCCTTACACCAGACCTGCATCCCCACCTGCCCGTGACATGTGTCCACCTGGAGGGCCTGCTGTCTCCTGCACCTGGTGGGCCCACCATTGTCGTCAAAGCTGAGTGGCACACCTAGTTACCACACTTTGGTTACCTGGGCTCCAAACCTCAGGGCCGCCCTCCTGTCTTCTCTCACCTCCCACCCACCCCATGTACCTCCAAGAAGTTACCTGGGCCTACCAGCTTCATCCGTGATGCTGTCTGACTCTCCCTGACTGCTGTAGCAGCCTCCTGCCTGCCTCACATGCCCTCAGCATGACCTTTCCCAATCATGATTCTGTCACCCTTGACTTAGCTCTTGTGGAGGACCCCAGTACAGAAGAGAGCTCAACTCCTTGGTCTGGCACCCATCACTCTTTCTTTCTTCCCCCTCTCACCTCTCAGGAGCCTTGGGCCACCTTCCCAGCCCTATCTCCACCCGCACCCTGGTTCCTTCTCCCAAGAGCCGCCATCTTTTGAAATCCTTCATCGTCTGAGGTCCCACACCTCCTCCTCTGACAAGGTTTGGCCCCTGCCTTGGGCTTGTGCCTCTCTGTTAGCAGAAGTTGCATGCCGCCCCTTCTGTGAGGAACCTCCTGGCACTCCTTCCAGTCCCCCAGCATATTACAGAACCTGAGGATCTAGGAGTCTTCCTGCGTGAGAAAGGAACAGGAGCTGGGAGAGTCTCCTCCATTCACGGTCTGTCTCATGGTTTCCCAGGGTCTAATAAAGATAATGCTCAAGGTGACTCCTAAAGACAGCGAGAGGAGGACAGAGGTCAAACTTTGTCAGGCACTTACTATTCTGCCAGGCACTAATCTGAGTGCCTTACATGGATTATTTTATTCAGTCCTCATAGAAACCCTGTGCAAGGGACACTGATTACACCCATTTCACAGATGAGGCCACCAAGACACAAGAAGTTGAGAACTTTATTCTATGCAGTGGATCAAGAACTTAAATGCGAACAGCCTAGCTGCTGGTGGTTTATCAGCCCAGACCCCATGCTCTCCCGCGCTTCTTCCTCCCAGCTCTCTCTCCTATGCTGTCTTCTGTGGTACCTTATCCTCAGCTTCTTCACTCCCCGACCCCTCAGCCTCCCTGCTTAGAACCTCGGTCTCCCACACCCCCATGCCCAAGGTCAGGATGAGTCAGCATCCTTCTGTCCCCTACTGCTGCCACTTCCTGCCTGCGATAGAAATGTCCATGGGGTCCTTTGGGCATCTTGTCGTCTGCTGGCCATCCTTCCTGCATCTACCGGACACCCTCAGGGACCATGGCAATGTTGGGACCTGGTCTGCATCCTTCCACTCCAAATCCTCCCACCACCTGGGGTGACTTCTACCCACACCCTCGACACCTACAGCCTCTGGCCTAACAAATGGGTACCCGCACGCCCGGCACCATGTCACCACCTCCAGCTGCCCATCTCTGCGATCACAGTTGAGCGTCCCTGCTAATCTCCCTCCCTTCTTCCAGCTCACACTCAGCGGTGCCTCGTCTGCCCTGCCACTGGAGCTGTAGTCTGCTGACTCGAGTCTCCCAAAGAGTTTGCTGGCCTCCTCCCAGCCTGCCCTCGCTGACACAACAATCTAGCTCCTTGACCTCTTTAATACAACGCCCTTATCTCCCATGCCCTGCCTTGCCTTTTAACCCTGGGCCAGGCTATCCCCCACCCTTTTCCCCTGTGCACAGGGGCTGTGCAGAGACACACACAACCTCAGACCACCTCTACCCGTGACCCAGTCTCCTCAAAGCTCTGAGACCACCACATCCCCCTCATGGTCAGCTTCTACTCCACAGAAAAACATGCCACCACCGCACCCCCTTCCTCTTTCTGCCACCAGACTCCTGTGGTGTTGTCTCCTCAGCCTCTTCGTCTCCTTCCAGCCACAGGGGAATTAGCGACTCTTCTGCTGATCCCTCGATGCCAGTCTCTTTCCCTCCAGAGGGACCTCACGGGAGACCCCCTCGCTCCTCTGTCCCTGCAGTCTTTGCTCTTTGCACATCCCATCCATCAGGGTTTCCTTTTAAGCTCTAAAGACTACAACCAAGGCCAGGCCTGTCCCCACTCCTGCCTCCCTGTCCACATGCCTGTTGTCACCCCCTCCCCACGCTGCTGGCTGGCCAGCCTTCCCGGCTCACAGCCCCAAGAGCTGAAAGGGCGCCTCCCACAACCTTGGGCCAGGCCAGGCCAGGCTGTTGCTCGGGCTGGGGAGGAAGGGACCCCCCCCCCAGTCTCCTTCCTGCCCGGCCTCCCCCACTGACCCAGGGGCTCCCACCACAACAGATGAACTGCTCTTCTCCTCCCACCCCCGCTTGGCCACTAGGGCTCTATTTTTAACCCACCTCAAAATCTCTGACTCAGAATCACAGGGCTCCCAGGTAGCTGCTCCCTGGGCTGCCAGAAGCTGCCTCCGACACGGTTAGACTGAAAGCCAAGGGCGTCCGTCCAGTGCTTGGTTTAAGGGTGGGTGGTCGGGATTTGGACATAGCTTTATTTTCTAGCTCTTTAGGACTGTCTTCACTTGAGGAGCAAACATGTTTTCTTAAGGCCCTCCCACCACGAGCCCTTCCCCTTCCCCTTCTAAAGTCCCTCCTGTCCTGGGCTGAGGTCCTAGCCCCGAATTATATAAGGAGAGTTGGTCTCGGCCCCTGGCCAGGGAGAGGGGAACTGTGTGAGGGCTGTGGCAGGCTCCCTCCTGCCTGGGACCCTTCAGTCACACAGCGCAGTGCCTCCTGAACTGTGAGCTGTGCACACAGACACCAGAGGACCTCCCTACCCAGCTGCAGGGGAGGGCCCAAGCTCTGCACTGCTAAACAGCCCCACGCTGATGCCGAGGCTGCTGGTCCAGTGACCACACTCTAAGGATCCAGGCCATGGCAGGACAGTGCTGAGGTGCTCTGGTGTTGGACGCTCTGGCTGTGTGGCCTCAGATAAATCATTTCACCCTCTGAGCCTGTTTTTTCATGTACGAAATGAGATCATGAATCCCCACACCTCAGGATTCTGGGAGAATTAAATGAGATATTTTCTGACATGCTATACAGCACAAATACTCGGTACACATTAGGCACCATCATCATTGTTGTAATTGTTGTGACCACTGAGATGCAGGCCCTGACCTAGGCAGCACTCAGTCTGGGGGATGGGCCGACTCACCTCACAGGAGCTGATGATCTAGGCCAGCTGGGGCAACATGGCCCGCTGGTGGCTAAAGCGTCAAAGAGGATGCAGGGGCCCAAATGCATCCACAGGTCAGGAAGGACAGCACTGAGGCTCAAGCCCAGGGCTACAGAAATGAGCCCCACACAGAAGGAACCCCAGACAAAGTCTCAGTTCTAGTTCCACCTTTCTCATTCACTTGCTTTGTCACCTTGAACAAGTCCCTGCCTCTCACAGCCCTTCCTCAGAGTCCCCACTGGCACAGGGGAGAATGGAAGTAGACAACCTCAAAGACTCACTGAGTCCCACCCACATGGCTCCATAGCGCCAGGCCCAGAGGCCTGCGGAGGGCAGCTGAGCACACAGAATGCTTGCAAGGGAAGGAAGCGCTTCTCAGAGAACTCGGACCCCACTCCCCATCTCAACACCAGTCTAAAGGAAGACAGGGGCATCCTAAAAGCCACACTAAGAAGTCAGGGCTTTTCCAGGGGCCACAAGGCACCTTTAAGTGTTTAGAAGAGGAAGGGACTGTCGCTGCACCTTCCTAATGGCACAGCTGATGCAGGCCTAGCCACAGGGGACAATCCAAGGGAACCACCCATGGCTTCCCTGATGGTCCCCAAGGCTGTGCACACACAGATGGGTGCTAATGTACACGCCCATGCACGTGTGCACATGCACACACCGTAAATCACACCGTGGGGACATCTGCTCTGCACCACAGACTCCAGGCTCCAGCATGCTGTGTCCCCTCAGGCTAGTGGCCTCCCAGCTCTGTACTCTACCTAGCTGACAAGACCATCTGGAGAAAATCAGGGAGGGGACTGGCAATCGGAGGAGTTGTCAGCTCTGCTTACAAAAATGAAAGAAGCCTCAAGCACCACTCCCCCAGGAACCTTCTGTTCCACCACTCAGGAGAAGGGAACAGAAATAGAACGTTGTTGTGGAGTGGCACGTGAGCACCACTCTGGGGAGCCGAGATGGGGCAGCTCACCTGCTCACCGGAAGGTGCCACCAGGGTGGAGGAAGAATTAGGAAGATTCAGGCTTGAGTTGCAGCAGAAGCCCTAGGGGTGCATGGATGGGGCAGAGCATCCCGAGGCTGGGTGGCTCCAGCCAGGGGCCAGCCATGGAGGTGGTTGACTCTGGCATATGCATCCATAATCTGTTTTTGCTGAGATGGGGTGAGGATCAGCCAAGCAATAAGGACCCCCTGGGGGCACATGGGCCCTGAGGACATGAAGACGGATGGGTCTCTGCCACC
Source organism: Heterocephalus glaber (assembly GCF_000247695.1). The sequence continues at coordinate 980,038 of NW_004624781.1, read as the reverse complement.
TTCTCTCCAGGAAAACCCAGTCTAACAAGGAGGCTGAGCAAGGGCCATGTTCCCTGAGGTCCCTCCTAGCTCCAGAATTTGGATTTGGATTTCTAAAAGCAGTGTAGAGAGAAAGGAAAACAGCTCCCTGAGAGGGAGGCCCTTCCCTAGTGGGCTCCTCTATGGGCTGAGGAGTCAGGACTGGACCTTGGCTCAGGGGAGGAGTGGCTGACAGACCTCGGCAAACACAGGCAATCAGGGAAGCGCAGGCTACAAACAATGAGGAAGGGGCCTGCGGGATGGCCCAGAACCTGCTCCCAGAGTTGTGGCAGCAGAAGCACCTGGTGCTTTCCTAAATCTCACCTGCACGGCTGCACTCTGGGAGGCCTAGGAGTCGTGACTGCACATGGTCCCTGGGTCCTCTGCAGTCACAGCTAAAGCCCAACCCCTCTCCAGTCCCATCTTCAGACAGGGAAAGCAAGGCCCCAGTAGGTGAGGCCTCAGCTAAGCCCATACAGCTGGCCCAGCCCCTCACCTATAGGTTGTCCCCTCCACCCTGACCCAGGAAGTTGCATCCCCAGAGCCTCGGAAGCAAGAGGAGAAGCCTCTTGCTTCCCTCCTCTGCCAACTGCACAGTGGCCAGTCCTGTTGCCCATCCCATGTGGCTCCTTCAACCACAGTAGCCTCGTATCACTGCAGTCTCAAGGGTCCTCACACTCTGGACTCATCTGAGGCCAGGTCTGAGCCTCCGAGAGAGGACATCTGTCCCCAGAAGACAGCCTGTAGGAGCTGGGAGAAGGAACATAGTCAGAGGCTTCACAGGAGAGCAGCATTTCAGCTCCTTTTCATGAAGCCCCTGCTCCATCAGTCCCTGGTAGGACACCCAGTTGTCACTCCCCAGGGGCCATGATCTAGGGACCAGGGGGTGCAGACAACAAGCCACACCCATATGACATAACATCCTAGGGGGACACCACCCCCACTCCTCCAGTCTCTGGGCTGCAAAGCCTCAGCAGGAAGATTCGGTAGGGAAGGGATGCCTCCTGCTCCAGGACACAGGGCAATGTAGCTTCAGGATCCTGCCTGGCTGTCCTCAGAACAGTCCTCAGGAAAACGAGGGAGACTCATTAACTCTCCTGGTCAGCGGCGCTATTCCTACCCTGCTGGCTCAATTTGCACTAATGGGGTCAGGATTATAGGTTCAACACCTATTTGTCCAATTAGCTCTGCTCTCTCTCAGCCTCAGCCTCTGAGCCCTGACCCTGGCCATTGAGAGGAAAGGAGTTTTCTGGGGCAACATGGCAGAACAGGGTGAGGGTTGGGGAGCAAACTCCAAGTGAGGTGAGTTCAGGGGGAGAGGTTGCAGGGCTCTGGGCGGGCCAGCAGGGGCTGCACCAGGACAGGCCCCATCTACAGAGGTCTCTGCTGGACCACATTTTCTCTAAGAGGTGCTAGGGGTGTCCAAGAGATCTGTGCACCTAAGGGTCTTTCCTGTCCTCGAGGAAGGACCTGACAAACTAGGTAGGAGAAGCCGATGGCTGGCTGGCCACCCAGTGGCTGGGGACTCACGTTAATCATTGACATGAGCTGCTCCATCCCCAACCAGAACTGCAGGGTAATTACTTCTGGGCTCCAGGCCACAAGCGCAGTGACATTATGGCAGCCGCAACACCTGCCTTCCCAGCCTCACAGGGCAGGGCAGGGAGCCTTCTCCAGAGCTGTGCAACTGAGCAGGGCCCACAAGGGCTCCCCTGAGGTGCACAGGCTGGTGTGCTCAGGCTGCATCACAGGCTGACCTGCCAGCAGGTCTGAGTCCTGGGGGAAGGGTAGAGAGAAAGGAGTGCAGATTCAGAGCCAGTTCTGAGTAACCTGCCCTAAGTGCCTGCCAGCACCCACTCAGGTGGCCCCTGAATGCCAGTTCCCCAGAAGAGTATGCAGAACAATTCTCTTTCAAGGCCAGCTCAGATCTGCTTCTTCTAGGAAGCCTTCCCTGACTACTCATCCATACTGCTCTGACACTTGTCTGTTCTCTCCCAAGCCAGGCCTGGGACCCTTACAAGGAGGCAAAACCCTGCCTTCCCTTTGGTCAGGTAAGTAGTGACCCCTTCATTCCCCACAATGGATACCAGTAGTCCTGGAATGGACCCTATGATCTCCTTGGCACATGACCCCGCCTTATCTTGCCCTCCCCAAACCCTGAAAACAGTGTATTCGCCAGCCCCATTAGGTATTAACTTCTGAAAGCCTCGTTCAGGCAGACATAACACATCCACCCACACGGGTAAATGCTTAGACAGACACAAAATCATCAGCAGCCAATTATCAGGCCCCCGCAGTTGCTGTGATCAGACCTGGGGGCCCGCTGCTTGTTCTGCAGTATGTGGTGGCCCAGAGCTGGGGTGCGGTGGGGTGGGGTAAGGGGATCCCTCCATCAGCCGGGCACACCTCACTCTGAGTGCCCAGCCCTGGCACAGCTCTGTAGGTGCCAAGCTCGCTGTCTGTCTGGGTACACCAGACACCAGCCCCAACAATGAGATTGCAGAGCGGGGTGGGAGTGGTCACGTGTGAGCTTTGGTGGCTCCAGCATCGCGGCACCGGTGGCACTGTTGTTTATCTATAATTTGTACTTTATCTCCCAGAGAGGACCAGAGGGAGCTGGCTCAGGGATTGGGGAGGGCAGAGGGCTTCCTAGAAGGGAAAAGGGAGCTGGGAGGGGACTGGCAACATGCCCACCCTGCCCTAAGCCTTGGGGCCCCAGGGAAGGTGCTAAGATCAGTTCAGAAGTTTTGTTACAGGACTCCAATTCCTGACTCTGGACCAAGCCCTAACCCTAGTTGGGACTGATCCCTGATCCCGGCCATAAGCTAAGCCTTGACCCTAGTCATAGACTAAGCCCTGATCCTGGTCTCGGTCTGAGCCCAGATGTGAACTCACTGAGCCTTGACCTTGGTTATACACTGAGTCCCAATCTTCATCAGAGGCTGAGCTCTGAGCCTGGGCACAAAGTCAGCCCTCTTCTGGTCACGTGCCACATCCTAATCCACAGTCTGAGTCCACATCCTCTTTCTCGGAGGATGTAATGAACAGACCACGTGACATTATTTCTCTGATGGACAGAACACAGACGCCACTGGCTACTTGTTCCTCTCCCTTCTGACCTCCTATCATTCCCATCCAGGAATAGGGACAGCGAAGGTACCCAGACGAGCTTTCAAAATCCCAGTGGTCTCCACAGCAGTCTGGACTTGCCAAGGTCCTGGAGTGAGCCCCAGGGCGGGCTTGGGCAGCATGTCTCAGCCACCAGGCTCTGCATCTTAGGACACAGAAATCCTCCCTTCTAGAGGGAGTCCTGGGCCTCATTTACTTTTTGGTAGTACTGAGGATCAAACTCTAAGCCTTGCACATGCTAAGCACCTGCTATACCACTGAGCTACAAACCCAGCCCAACTACGATGGGACCCTGAAAATACTACCACCCCAGAAAGGCAAGTGTGAGGCTGGGGTGACAAGAAGCTCCAAGTGACAAAACTATTCAGGAAAAGCCTGCCTTGGAAACTCTCTGGCCAGGCTGTGGATGGACCGAAGCATCAACACCTTTGGAGGCAGACATTACATAGCCCAATGGGTTCTAGTTTCATCTTTGGCACGGACTTCCTCTGTGACCTCGGGCCAGTCCCTTTCCCCTTCCCCCAGCAACACAAAAAAAGGCTCTCTCCAGCACTGCCAAAGTCTCTCCAGGCCTGGGGTTCTGAGACCTGATAGATGTCGTATGCCTGCTGACCCTCCTCCCTTCACGGCCCCTCCTCAATGGTTTCATTCTCAGCATAGTCTCTTGAACTACCTGTGTAACTGATTTTTTTAAAGCAAAGAAAAGGAGGAGGAAGAGGAAGAGGAGGGGGGAAGAGAGAGGGAAAAGGGGCTGGACGAGCATGAGTTCAGAGTCCTAGAGTCCAGGATCAAATTCCAGTTCTAGTAGTTCGTAGTGACGTGATCTGAGGCAAATCTCTCCCCCAGCCCCATCAGAGCGTGACCTGTAAACTGAGAATAGTAAAACTGTTTGGGGTCCACTAAGAAGAGTAGAGGTAGTGAGGGATATAGAGCTCCCAGCACAGCCTGGCGCATGGTAGGTATTTTATGGATAGTGGTTATTGGTCTGGGAAACTACCTGGCTTTAGTCTCTTGATTTGAGTTGAGGATTGTAAACTCAAGCCTAGAGGGTTCAGGTAGCAAAGTGGCATGGGACATGGCCGGGTATAAGACAGACACGCTAGGGACAGCTAGGAACTGTGGACAAACGGAGCAGCAGAAGCCAGTTTAAAGGGGACAGCCTCTACTGTTTTCGGTCTCTTGGCTGTAGCACAGGAACTGGAGGCCAGAACCCACAGAGTTTCCAATTGTTTCCCGAAAAAAGGCCCCAAACCATGATTTTATGTTCCATCTCTCCACATGAAAACATTGGCTCAGCTGTGAACATGCTATGCCGGCCACACAGCACATGGAGGGGCCGAGTTTGGTCTGCAGGATGCTTCTTGGCAAACTCTGATCTAAGTACTTCTCAGCCTTAGATTGAATGCTTTTGGTGATGAGGAGCTCACTACCTCTCTGCTGCTTCCTGCCCCTCCTGGTTGGTGCTGACGGAAGAGAGTCTCCAAGTAGCTTCCTGGCCCTTGAGACCACAGATTTCTAGGGCCCTGGCAACGCTCTCTCAGGAAAGAGACCTGGCTGGCAGAGAGCATCCTCTCCAAAGCCAAGACAATGCCCCTGCCCTCCCACGGCCTTCTCTGGCAGGGAAGTGTGGATTCCCCAGCATCCCCTGGGCCTGACAGGACTGCCTGGCTGGCCTCAGTGGCCCTTCAATTCATAAGCAACTGGCAGGAGCAGCTTTGTAAGAGCCCTTGAGTCATGCCAGCACTGCTGCCCCCTGGGTACAAGACAAACCCCCAGGGACTGGGCTGCGACCTCTCCTTGGGGTGAATGCCCTTCAGTGGCCAGGGTTGTGACAGCCACAAGGGCCGCTCAGGCTATATGACACTTGCCAGCCTCATCATCTGAGTGGACCCTGGTGCCTTCCAAAGTGGGAGGGGTGAGGAGAAGTGAGTGACAGGCAAGCTCAGCCCACAAGGGAGCTTGCTGGCAGGGCCTGAGGCAGGGAAGGGGAAACAGCACTGGGGCAGAGCCTGTGCTCACTGAGCTAAGGCTGTTGCTCTTCCAGATGCCTCTGTCTTCCTCTAGCTGGCCACTGCCAGAACCACCTCACACTGCTCTCTGCCCTGCCACCTCTGGACTCTTACTGAGAACATCTGCTCCTTCCCGGAAATCTCACTGCCGCACAGCAGTCGCTGGGCACCCTCCCCTTCTCCCCTCCACCTTTCGGATCGGATCAGAGGAAGTAGTGAGCTGAGATGGATGAGCAAGGGTTCTCTGGCCACCTGTTCACCCCCACCTCAGAAGCAGCATCCAGAGCCAGCAGGTCCAAGCAGGAGTGTGACCAGGAGGGGGACTGTGAATCCCCCCCCAAGTTTACTTGCACACCTCTGTGGTTGGCTCCGCCCAGTTCTCAGCATTCAGGCCCAGCCTGAGCTTGGTGCTGGAGGCCCAGGGCTCAGGTGAAGGAGATAAGACAGAGGCTGCGCTCCTGGGGACGTCAAGCCAGGAACAAGCACACACGCCCTGTACTCCGAGCATGGTCCTGGTTAGGGCAGCGCGGTTACTTGGGGCTCATCCCATGTGCAGAATCCCAGACGCCAGCCCAGAGCTGCGGAGTCAGAATCTGTATTTCAGTAAGATCCTCGGGTAAGCCGGATGACATTACAGTGAGAAGCTGTATTGTAACAAACACAGAGCTCCATCAGATACCACAAGGTGGCCAAGAAGGACAGAGGGGTGCTGGCTGAGCGGTCCAAGAGGGCATCACAGAAGACCCAGGAGTGTGGTTTCTTAAAGCAGGGGAGAGGAGGGCAGATGGACAGGCGGATAGCATGGCACTGTTGAAGCTCACTGCATGAGGCTACCCAACAGTGTGAAAGCCTTGTGGTTCTCAGCAGTCAAGGAATAAAGAGGGCAGGCCAGGCTAGAGAGGAGGCAGCCTCAGCACATGGCCACAGACCGGGAGAACCTGGAACCCAGGCCTCCACCCAGGTGGTTGAGGGTCCCAGCTGCGTTCTGTGTGCCAGCCTCCTGGGAGCACTGCCCCTGAGGTCTGCCAAGCCAGCCTCACGAGGTGGGGGGCACCTCACACTGGAGAACTCACTGTCCTCTGTACCCACTGGCAACGCTGCCAAGGCAGCTCACCTTGAAATTTCCCTCTGCACCACAGCACCGTCCCTCCCTGGTGCCCAGGGCTGCAGCTCCTTTCAGCCCACTTTCCACGCTGCCAGAAGTAATGTTCCAGGGCAATGGCTCCCAGGAAGGCTGAAATTGGTCTCCTAACAGATCTCTTTTTCTTCTCCAGGTGTCTAACTCTGACCTCTGATTTCATTTCCATTCTACTAGCCACGGGAGGCCCATGCCCCAGATACAGAGGGGACACACACACCACACCCCGGGGAAGTATCGCACCTGCCTCCTCCCTACCTGGCCCAGGCCCTCTTTTGGGGTGGCCCACAATGGTTTCCCAACTTCAGCCCCCTTCAGATAGTCCTCAATTTAAGGGAGCCACACACACTGCAAATTAACTGCCACACTGCGTGTATGTTTATTTATTTACTTATTCTTGGATGCAGACTCCATAGATTCCAGCAGATTCTCAGTGAGGTCTCTGACCCCTAATAGGTCCAAAATCCCAAGTCACAGCCAGGAAGAGAGGCCATGTGATCTGCCCAGGAAGGAAGGAGGCAGGGGAGGTGCGGTCACAACATCCCTGGGCCTCTGACAGTGACGGTCACAGAGTGTTCATCGTTGTACAATTTGTGTCTGACACGGAGATTGGCAATAACATTCCCAAGGAGGTTCCAGGAAGGCTCATATCGCAAACAGGGCCTCATAGTAGACAGAGCGGGGAGGGGACAGAGGTGAGAAATGGCAATGAGTGGGTGCAGGGACCCACGGGCACGTCAGGAAGTCAGCTCAGGCAACCTAGGACCCCTAGTCTGTCATCTCAATGCCCCTGGTTTCGGAGCTCAGCTGCATCCAACCCAAGGGAAGAATGCTTTAAGGGCTTCCTTCCCTTCGCTTCGTCACCACCCTGGGAGGCCCAGGCCAGCAGAGGGTAGGGGCAGAGAGCTGGAAGGTACACAATCCACCTGCCTCTGTGCCCACACTGAGCTGGTGTGTGGGCCCCGGCAGTGGCCCCAGAACTGACATTCCACATATGGCCTGCCCTGCCAGCTCCACATCCACCTACACAGCCCAAGACACCTGCTCAGACACCTACGTTCACATGCTGGGCCGACTCCCCGAGCTTGGGGCTGGAAAGGCCGACCAGCTTCTGAGAACAAAGCCAGCTACAACTTTCCTTGTGGTCCCCACTCCCTTTATTCCCCTTTCTTTCCTCTTAGAAAAGCCAGTGTCGATGCTATGCTTTATTTGCTCAGATCCCCATCACCGCGGCTTGGCTCCAGCACATGGCTCCTGTGGAAGGAAGGACCCACTGGAGACCAAGAACCCAGTCAGTGTTGAGCAAAATCTGGACAGCAATGTACAGAGGGGCAGCCACAAGTGACTTCTTCCCTTCACAAACCATAAAGACAAGTTTCAAAAGGTAAATGGGGAGCTTCAGGGGAGGGGAGGCCAGACGGGCCCATGTAGACTAGAGGACCCATGCAGGACCTAGGGCCATGGCCTAGGGGGAGTGGCACAGTGACTCAAAGCAGAAACTGCCAAGGAAAGCCCATTATCAGTCGTGCCCAGGGCACTGTGGGACCCCTCCAATCTCCCAGGTAAACCCATCCCTGCCCTGGAAAAGCAAACAGCCTTGCTCCCCCCGGGAAAGGAAAGGCCGGGAGCAGCCCATCTCAGCCAGCCCTAAACTCTAAACCACAAACTCTATCTATCATGGTTTGCTGGCAATCCTTTATTAAATCAGTTCTGCTGGATCAATGCTTCCTGCCCGTCAAAATGATGAATAAATCCTGAACTGGGCTGGGCAATGTTTGCAGAGGCTCTGATAGAGCTGGAGGTGGGAATGACAATCGGTGCCACAGAGCGGCCCAAGGCCAGGCACTGAAACTCTAGGGACTAAAGCGTGGGGTCCCGGGGACAGGGGACACGGGTTAGAATGGGTTGAGTGGTGGGTTTCCTAAGCTTCGCTGACTTAGCCAGGCCCTTGCCTCTTTGACTTTCTGAAGATGAACTAGCTATTTTGGCCTAGAGGTATGACCACTACCCCTCCAAAAGCACACATGCATAACCACACACGCGCACGCGCACACACACACGTGCACACACACACACACACACACACACACACAGATGTCTTTCTTGGGTTTCTTTCCTTCTGCCAGACCCAGCATCAGACAGTGACAAGAGTGTGCATAGGGGAATGTGCACTTCCAGCCACCCATCCCTGCTGCTTGTTGCACAAACCCAAATCCAACCCAGTTGGACTGTTTTTCCATTGTCCATTTATCATTCATTTATCAGTCCTGCTACATCCACTCTCTCTCCACCCCACCACCCTCCCGAGGCCAGGACCCAGGCAGCCTGCAGTCGGTAGGAGGCTCTTCAGAAGGTGAACCACAGACAGACAGACCTGACAAGCAGAGGTAAGACCAGGAAGGCTGGAGTTTCCTGTGGGCGAAATCAACCCTGTCCTGGCTCCTCACCATCCAAGGTAATGGAGCCCAGGCCCAGTGCCCAGAAGGTCCTCCATCAGGGGTTGCTGTTCATGGAGGCTGGACACACCTGAGGTCGGCACTGGGCTTGGTGACAAGAACCCTGGACAGAAGCTTTCCTGGGGGGGGGCAGGGGCAGAGCAGAGGGGAGCCCTCAACCATCTCAAGTGGCTGATATTGGAATGGCCTATCACCACCACTGAGGACTTCAGCAGGAGGAGGAGGAGCCCAGGACATGGGGTGGAGACAGGGCACCTGTCCACTCCTCCCAAGCTCAGCCTGGGATCCTTGAGTCCCAGTCCTGGCCAGGGAGAGTCCACTCTCGGGAACCTGGCACTGGGAGCCCAGCCACTGTCCCTGAGGGGAGGAGCCCACATCTGTTCACACCACTTGATGGCTGAGGCTCTGTGAACCCTGCCCTCTGGCCTCCTTACCCTCTAGGAATGGCAAACCTGGATCCTAGGGTTGGAAAGATCAGTCCCTCAAGAGGAAAAAAGGAAAAGAAGGAAGAAAGGGGCCTCTATTCACCTCCTATTTTAAGCCATCAAGTGCTGTCTGACTGGTCATTCCCAGCCAGAGAAATCTCTCTCATTGGATGGAAAATGGCTTTGCTCTCATTACAAATCCAGCTTCCCTGGAGTTTGCAAAGAGGGCTCATGCTCATTTATATAGGCAAGCAAAGGAGACGAGCAGGGGGCAGGGCCAGAGAGAGGGAGAATGAGACACCCAGCTGGAAAAAGTGAATGCTTTCCAGGCCTTCATCTCAACCTGGTGTGGGAGGGATGCCCAGAGGGGCACTGGGGGATCTCAGGACTTTGGCTAGGGTAAGGACATCCCTGTCCCAACCCCAGGGGCAGCCAATGATCCCACTCCTACACAGCTACACTTACAAACCCAGAATGGAATCTGTGGTTCAGTGGCATCTGACTCCAGTGATGCAGGAGGGGGCAGGGTCCCTCTCCCTGACTGGCAGTCATGCCTTTGCCTATGGACCCACAACACACCCACAGGGGACCCGGCAGCTGCTGGAATTCGGGCCACTGGGTTGGGAATGGGGTCCTGAACAGAGCTTGGGGTCACAGGACAGCTGGACATCAGGCAGGACACCACCCATCTTCACTGACCACTATGAGCAAGGTCATTCTCCTCTGCTAGTCTGGAAGTGCACTGCCCAGGGAGTCTGCTGCTGGTCCACTATTCAGCATGAGAGGCTGGGCCCAGGGTTAGCAGGTACAGAGGGCTTTTATCCTGGTCACAAGGCCCCAGGGACCTTAGTCCTCCAGGTGCCCGGCCACAGCTTCCCAAGGTGCCAGGGCAGAAGGATATTACTGCCTGCATTCAGCACCCAAGGAGCCGGCCCAGCACTGAGAGGTACACCTCTTTCCTGGCCCTGCTCTGCAGGATGACAGACTTGGGCTGCTTCTGGGATGGCCACCTTGTCTCTGCAGCCCTTAAGGGGAGGTGGAATGTGAGGCTCCAGACGGCAGAGCTCTAGTCTGGCTGCAGGGAACGTTAGGCCAGGCTCAGGACACCTTTTCAGTCTGACACCAATGCGGCCCAGACGGAGGAGAGAAAAGCCAGAAGCCAGGAACACAGGAAAGTTCCCATTGAGGAGCAGGAGGAAGTCCGGGGGTGTCTCAGAGTCTATAGAAGCGCCCCGCTTCTCTTGGAGCTCCCAGTGCAAGAAAGTTAACTCTGGCTGGGAGGCAGGACCGACAGAGGAGCATGCCTGCCACCAAGCCAAACACCCACAGGTTCCCCGCAGGCCTCTTACCTGAAGTCGCTGTAGGGGTGGATAATCCAGAACCCGGCGGACTTCACTCTCTCCTGCTCACGCTCCACGGCTTTCTGGCTGCCGAACATCCTCAGAGAGAATTTGTTGACCCCGGGCTGGAGCATGGCTCCGAACTGGCGCTGCATGAAGCCGGCCTGGCCCAGGCGCACCTCGGCCTCCGGGAGGATCTGATCGCTGGCGGCCGCGCCTCCCTCCACTTTGATCGCGGTGTCCGCCGCGGGCTGCTCGAGGGAGGCCGAGGCTGGGTGCTGGGTGGGTGGCGGGGAGGCTGCGGGCTGCGCCGCGGCACCTGGGCGCTCGGGCTCGGCTGCCAGGCCTGGGGGCGTCCTGTCCTCGCCGGGGGACGTGTCACCCTCGGCGATGAGCCGCCGCTCCTCGGCGGAGTCATGCAGGTGCCCGTGGCTGCCGCCACCCCCCGCCCCACCGCCGCCCCGGCTGCCCAGCGAGGCCAGGCTCCCGCGGAAGCGCCTGCAGTCGCCGTTGGTGCTGGACTTGGCCGCGCTGCGGCCCGGCGCATCGCTGTCCGCCGCCCCGAGGGCCGCGCCCCGAGACTCCGCAGCCGCCGAGGGCGAGGGCGAGGGCGAGGGCAGCGGCCGCAGCCGGATGCTCCTGCGGCGCGGGTCCTGACGGCCCCCGGCACCCTCGTCCTCGGCGTCCTCCTCCTCGTCCATGATCCACGCCTTGGCCCCCACCTGCTGCGGGAGGCTGTAGAGCCGCTTGCGCATGGACGGCGGGAGCTTGTCCATGGTGCCCGCAGCCGGGCTGGGGCCGCTCCGCCCGCCTTGGGTTCGCGTCCTCCGCCGCGCGCGGGCCGCTTAGGAGCCCATGCTCGTGCGCCCCGCTCAACGCGCTGCGCCTCCTCGGGGCCAGCCCGGCGCAGGGACCCTGTGCTCCCCCCGCGCGCTCCCCCCGCGATCGGGGCGCGGCGCGGCCGGCTCCAGGCGCCCCGCCCCCGCGGGAACAATGGGCGCTGCGGCCACGGCGTGGGCTCTGTTCCTCCCGCGGGGCGCACAGCGCGCGTCTCCCCGCGCGTCCCGCGGCGGCCGGGCTGTCTGTGCGCCTCGCCGCCCGGCGGTGCCCGCCGGCCGGGCCCGGGGCTCCCGCCGCAGCCGAGCGGAGCCAGCGGCCCGCCGGGCTTACATCAGCGGTCGCCTTCCCCGGAGCGCCCTCCGGCCGCGCCCCGGCTCCCGCGCCCCGGAATATTCATGAAGCCGCCGCGGCTCGCGGGTTGCCATAGGAGCGGCTCCCAGGCCTGGCCTGCCTACCTGGGCTTCTTAAAGGGGCAGCGGCGCGGGCCAGGGGCCGGGAAGGGGCCACGGGGCAGGGGGCAGGGGGCAGGGGGCAGGGGGCGGGCCCGGCCCAGGGCACGGGGTGGACCCTTGCCAGACCTTAGGAGCTTTCCTGCCTCACGCTTGCACCCTCAAATGGCCCTTCTTGACCCAGGCCTGGGGGGCGCCCCCCAAACGTTAGGCTTCGGCTTGGGTAGCGAATTCCCCACCTCCAGATGAGGGGGGCGGGGTCCCTCAAGCTCCCGCTCCGAGCTCGGGGCTCCTGCATCTCCGCCGCTCGGCTCCTCCCCGCCCAGGTCCCCAGCCCTCCGGGAGGCGTGGCGCGTGTGGATGCGGAGCCGTGCGTTCCTGCAGCTCGCCTGGAGAGGGGGTTTCCGGGAAAGGCGCGGCGCCGGGGCGGCTCCCAGGGTTTTCCCCGAGCTCGGGCGAGGGGCGAACCCTGCGCCAGTCTTTCGCCGGTTGAGGGGGGCTTGGGGGACACTCGCGGGACACGCACAGAGCGCGCGGGTGGGACCCAGCCCTTCGAGGTAAGACTTCGAGGAAATGTGCTAGCAGCAGCCGGCGACGTGGAATTCCAGCACCCGGTCCCCCCAAGCGCCGCTCGCAGGGTACATCCAGTCCGAAGTGGGGTTCCCAGAGGAGCTGTCGCGCGGGCCCCTCTGGGACTTGGCACTCGGCTGACTTTGGGACCCTTCTCCCTATGATCCTGTCCAGTGGAGACACCTTCTGTGTGGACCCGCGCCAGGGGGGGTTCAGCTCCACTCAGTGGCTGCACCGCCCCGCTCCCCGTTTGAGTCCGCTGCCCCCTCTCCAGGCCAGCTGGGTGTCATTTCTCCCGTGCTGTATCCAGGCTTAAGGACAAACCCCACTTGCTCAGCCTGAGGTATAGCTGTACTCTCCGGCACCCCTCGACAGCCAGCACCCAGTGAGCTCAGAAGTGGGCTGGGGGAATAGATGGGGCCTCAGAAGGAAGGAGGTGGCCAGGGAAGGTTGGAGTCTGGGTTCATGCTGACTCGGATCCTCAGCAGCACGAGGCAGGAGAGAAACAAAAAGGTCCCAAACTCTAAAGAATAGCATGAAGTTTTTCTTCAAATAATTTTAAAATTCGAATTCTTAGCCCCTTATCACCGCCTCCGCCATTCTCCACCTGAAGCAGGAATTTTGGAGGCAGGATCCAGGTTTGGAGGGTGGGCAGCCTGGCAGGGGCTTTTCTGGTCTGCCATCAGACCACGGGAGCTGGGGTGGGGGAGGGAATGACTTGGATGGTGACATCACCGGTGGCTGGCATTTCTACTTTTGAGCAGCTCCAGGCTGACAGTTCTCTGCACAGATTCGGAGAGGCCTAATCCCTGAATGTCCTTGGGTCTCCTTGAGAAGGAGCATTCCTAACTGGCTGGGAGCAGGTCTGCCCTGGTGTACCAGCCACAGAGGGAAGACCATCTCCCTCAGCTCACTTCCTCCGACTTCTTTGTCCTAATCCAGCTTCAGGATGTGGTCCACACAGGCCTCCCAGCCTGCATGATCCGTGGCATGACACCTTCTCCTTAGGAACCCTTTCCTGAGCACCCAAATCTTGATCGTGTCCCCCTTTGAGTTCCCATGATCCACAAGCTCCCAGCACCCCGAGCACTGATGATGGTGCAGTGTGTGTCCCCTCCTCAGCTCCTGGGGGATGGAACAAGTATGACTCAGGACAGGGACCTCGGCAGCAACACAAAGGTAGACAACAGATTGGTGTCAACTCTATGAGTGAATGAGTGGTCCTGGAAGACAGCTGACGGCAGGGAGTGGGGTCCTGGGAAAAGATAACCAAGATTCTGATTCTGCTGCCACCGGCTGGCCAGTCAGAGCCTCCTGATCCTTCCCCTTCTAGCATCCTGCTTAGCCTCAATTTGGTCACATCACCTGTCCACAATCATCTAGAACCAACTTTGGCTACAGAAATGTCCATTAGTAAGTCAGGCCCAGGGGACCCCTGTTGAGGCCAGGCCTCTCCCTTCTTGCTCATGTAAAATGCTAATGGCGAATGTCTGGTTTGCCATAGGTCTGGGAGATGAGGAGGAGGCAGTACCCTGGTCTTGCCGTTGGTGGGTTCCAGTAGGTGGGGAGGGGGGACACTCACTCAGGAATAGAGGAAAATTAGTGACAGGAAAGGAGTGTGTACTAACATGTGCCCCAACCATGGGAGATTGGAGAAGGGAGGACCTCACTGAGTTTGGGGTATTAGGGAGGGCTTCCTGGAGCGGGAGGTCACACTTGGTGAGAGACATGGATCCAACACTTGAGAGTTTACATCTGATTTGTTAAACCCACAAGAAATTGTCACTTTGATGTGCCCAATGGGGTCACATTTTGGCAGTTTCATAAGGCTTAACCTAACATTCTTACTCCCATTTTTGAACAAGAGAACTAAAACACAGAGAGGTTAAGTGACTTGCCAAATTCCCCACAGCAAGAAAATGATGGGAGCTGGAATTCCAACCAAGGGCTGCTCAGGTCAGGCTCTAGCTGGCTCCCAGGGGTGGGGAGAGGGTGGGCACAGGTGCAGGAAGTAAAGATGGAGAAGGACCCCTAGCCCCCACATTTATTACACTTCTCATTACAGAGTTTACACTAGAAGGCCTGGGGTCCACTTGGCTTCCTCTAACACATCAGCCAGGGCCTGGGGACCTCAGCAAGGGGAAGACACTGACTTGGGACAAGGATAGAAGGAGACCTGCTATGCTGGACACCAGGGGAACCAGGGGAGTGGGTAGGAGGACTGGGAATCCCTAGAATGCAAAGCTAGAGGAAATCCATGCCATAGAGAGATGGGGGCTTGGAAGGGTGGGCTGGATCCCCTGCAGGGATAGTAAATATTAGTGGGTTCAGAAGACCCGCTTCAGGAATGGGAATGTAGCTGAATATATATATCAGCCTCAGGCCTTATTTGGTGGGGACCTAGATGGGCAGAGGGGGATGGAAAATTCCAGAAGTTTATTTGCTTATGGCTGAGGGCATTATTCTTGCTTGGAGAGGCAGCTCTGGGATACCACAGGCTCCCACACCCTGCAGTGTCAAGATTTTGGCCAGTTCTGCTTGAGATGAAACACACAAGCACACACAAACAACGTAGGATATTTTAGGGTCAGGTTGCGAACTGCCCCTTTCTTAGAAGGCTATCTTTAGTCTAAGATTCTATCCTTGCCACATTTTCTGTGTTAAAATGCCCTTTTGTGAAATCCTGGTGCTGGGAGATAATATTTTTTCTGCCCTTGGCCAAATAAAAAGTTGGCATAAGGTTCTGTGTTTGTTCCCCAAAACCATTTTTGAAGTGCTATTGGTCTGTGAGTTCCAAAAGCCTGGGAACCCCCGCTGTAAACAGTGGAGTGTGATGGTGTGATGCTAGAAAACAGAAGTTGTAGGATTAAATTCTCCGTCGCTTGTGGCATGTATGTGCCTCAGTCTTCCTTGTGTGTAAAATGGGCTCCATGGTATTTAGCTCAGGTGTTATCAAGAAGACTGTATGCACCCACCATAGACTTTTGTTTGTAGTAAATTCTCAGAAAACATCGAATGAGGAGATGGTGGAATGAAACCTGTATTTGCCAATTAGACACTTGGCTTCTGGAATCCAGTTCCGATCATTTATTCATGTTGACACTGCTTTTGGGATGAAAGGGAGGTCTGACTGTACAAGATGCTTCCTTTCAGTTCTCCCTCCCTGGTAAGCTGGCTGGGTCTCCAAGCCCCAAGCCAGACCACAAGCCCCACAGGCAGCTGTGCTCAGGACCCCTGAGAAGGGCTTCGAGAGCTGGGGATCCATGCCCAGGGACAACTTCATCTTTTGGTTGAGTTTAGACAAGGTCCACCCAGCACACCTTCTGCTCTGCTCTCCACTAGATGTGCTGTGCAGGGCTGGACAGGGGTCGGGAACAGGTAGACTTCCTGCTGGGGGTTCCAATCTGGAGAAAGAACGCTGGCATCAGCAGCATCCTCTTAGCTTTCCTGTCCCAAGGCTTCCCAATGAGGAAAGGGCACACAGGAAGCAAGTGGAACTGGCCAGAGACATCCAGGGAGAATAAATAAACCAGCCCGTCTTGACTGAGGAGCCCTCTGGTACACAACCCAGTGCACAGATGCCTGTGGTGGTGGCTGAGAAGGCAGCGGGTGCCCTGCCTTGGGCAGCTCCTGGGCTGGTAGAAGCAGCTGAAGGCTACCCCAAGGCTTTAGAATGGAAGGTCAGAATGAAGGGTTCAGAAGCTCAGAACAGTGGCTCTCTTGAGGGCGATCATGGTGGGCTTCTCGGAGGAGGTGGAAAGACAGCTGCATTTCTAGACAGCATTGCTCCGTGTGTGTGCACATCTATTACAGGGGAAATAATGAGTGGAGTAGCTTGGCAGAAAGGAGGGCTGTGACATTCTCTTTGTGGGGTTAACAAGGATAGGGCTGGGGGCCCTGTCCTTGGGGTGCACTAAGCTGCTGGCTCCAGGAGGAAGTCTGCTGTCTCCACAGAAGGACGATATTGGGTCCTTTTGATCCCATCCTCCAGCACCCTCAGCCCTGGACTCTGGCTATAAAGCACCAGAAGCCCACATGTCCACCCTCCCTCTAATCACATTAAGCCCACAGTGAGCAAGAAGGCCCTCCAGGCCCCACTTCCTGTTGGGTCACCATCTGCTTTCTTCCCAGTCCTGCCTGGCCTCTCTAGGATCCAGCCGAGAGAGCTACTGAACCAGCCCCTGCCTCTCCCAGGACCCCGACTGTGAGCACCACAGCCCTGCAGAGCCCAAAGCCCTTTCATCTCCAAGCCAGTGCTGGCCCCACGGCTCCTGCTCTCCTATGCTCCCCCATCCTGGGCACCCAGCGGTTCCCTGGGGCTCTGCCAGGTTATTGGGTGGGCCCTCATGCCCCCAGCCCCACCCCTTGCCCGAGGAAGGCTGGGGAAGGACGTGCTGACAGCTCAGCCAGGCCTGGACTGTGTCTCTGTGTCCTGCCAGGGCTCCAGGACGTCTGGGCCACCTGGACTGGGAGCCAGGGTGGAGAGGGAGGCACTGGGAGGGGAGGCTCCTGGGGTGCTGGCTGAGCGGAGCTGCCAAGAAGTAAGTAGCAGAGTCTCCTGTGTCCTGAGTCTGGAATTCTCCACATATCAGAGCTGAAGTGGGTTCACAGTCCCCACGGAGGAGGGGAGGAAGGAAGGGACAGGATGGGCGCATGGGCAGGGTCGCATGTTAGGAAGAGGGGTGACCACAGCTAGGGAGATCAGGCTTCCCAGGAACCCCAAGATGAGCCAGGGACCTGGTTCCTCCCTCTCCCAGGCAGGACAGCTCATCCTCATGCCCTCTTCCCTGCCACTTTGTCCGCCACCCCCTCAACTTCTCCATGTTTTCTTTCCCCCCCAACTTCACATGAGCCCTTTCATTTATCTAGCAAGTGTGCAGAGCAGCTGTTATGTGACGCTGTGCGATACAGCCCCCAATCTTCAGCCACCTCCAGGCTGTGGCTAGAATGAGACAGATTCCAGAACTCACAGAGAAAGAAGGCAGGGACAAAAGCATGTGATGTGGACAAGCGGCATGAGGGCCGAGGAAGGAGGAGGCAGAGTGTGGAGGAGGGGCGGGGAGACAGGGTTGAACTGGTCTCTGAAGAAGGCAGGGTGCCTTGCCCACCATGGTGGCACACACCTGTCATCCAAGCACTCTTGGAGGCTGAGCCAGGAAGATTGCAAGTGTAAGCCCACCCTGGGCAACTTAGTGACTTAGCAAGACCCTGCCTCAAAATAAAAAGGACTGGGGATGTAGCTCAAGGTGAAGGCCCTGGGTTCAATTTCTAGTGCCCCCCTCACTACAAAAAGAAGGCTGGTATGATTGGAGAAGTGGAGGGAGGAAGGTGGGCAGAAGAGCTGACAACACTGTGAGCAAAGCGAGGCTGAGGGGAGCCCTTGAGCAGGGCTGGGTGAACAGGCTGGGGGTCACAGCCATGGAGACACAAAGGTGGTTGATTCTAGAGCAGTGGGACTGACCCAAGTGACTTAAGAAAGGCCAGGACTTTGGGCTGGACCATCAGGTTGGTCCTGGGAGCCCATCCCTGTGCCTGGCTCTGCAGTGAGTAAACTGGAAAGAGGAAGATGCATTCCCTGTCCCGGAAGCCCGCAGTGGGCCCAGGAGAGGAAAGTCCTGCCTGAGGCTGCTCTGTCCCCCTGTGGCCCACGGAGGGAGCCACACCGAGCTGGGAGGTCTGCTCCCCACCTCCCTTCAAGGCAGGGTAACTTGCTGTCACTGAGCCACTTCTGGTGTGTGACAGAGCTGTGGCTCACAGGCCACCCACAGGGCCCAGAGAACAGGCAGAGCAGACAACAGAGACTGCGACAGGGGCCGTGCTAGAGGCTGTGCTAGAGACAGTTGTGACAATAACTGTGACACACACTGTGACGGACAGGACACTGTGACCTGGCTCTGTGACAAGGGCTCTGATAGAGACAGTAGTAGGGGCTATGACAGGGACAGTGATGGGGGCTGAAACAGTGTGACAAAGGCTTTTCTACAGTCTGTGGCAAGGACTGTGACGAAGCCTGTGACAAGCTGTGACAGAGATTATGAGAGAGTCTGCGGCAGGATTTATGACATGGGCTGTGACAGAGGCTGTGCTAGAGACAGTGATTCGGGTTGTGACTAGAACTGTAACATGCTATGGCGGGGCTGTGACATGCTTCTGTGACACGGGCTCTGACAGAGGCTGTGATAAAGGCAGTGACTGGGAGTTTGATGGGGCTGGGAGAGAGACTGTGATAGAGGCCGTGACAGACACTATGACAGGGACTGTGGCAGGGCTGTGATAAAGGCTGTGACAGAGGCTTCGAAAAGGACTGAGACAGAAACGTGACTAAATCTGGAAGCACAGTCAGAGTTGGGACAACAGTTCCTGGAGCCTGGGCCCACACTCCCACGGTGACAGAGCAGTTGGCGGTGACAGCAGCAACACAGCACACACACGGGCCAGGCGTCTGTGAAGACGCGGCAGGCTGAGGCTGCCATGTCACGGGAACGTGGTGACAGGGACGTGAGCGTGGCTGCTTTCTCCAGCGCTGCAGCAGACTCCTGTGTCCATGGGCAGGCTCCTGGGGGCTGCTCTTTGCATGTCCCCCAAAGGCCACGTCTGAAGGTTTGGTCGCCCGTCTGTGTGCTATGGGAGGGCGTGGAACCTGTAGGGGTGGGGCCTAACCGTAGGAAGTTGCATCATTGGGGGCGTGGCCTGGCAGGGGTACTGGGATTGGAGTTCC
Source organism: Heterocephalus glaber (assembly GCF_000247695.1). The sequence goes on along the minus strand of NW_004624781.1, from coordinate 960,946 downwards.
TCTGGTCTTCAGGAGAGAGCCCCTTCCTGCCCGTGGCTCCCAACTGTGATGCTCTGAGCCACCACAGACTCAAAGGATGGAGTGGAGATCATGCAGGAACCCAGTGAAATTGTGAACCTAGGTAGACCTTTCTTCCTTTGTTTTTGTTTTTTTGAGACGAGGCCTTGTTACGTTGCCCAAGCTGGTCTTCAACTTCTGGGCCCAAGGGATCGACCTGCCTCAGCTTCTCAAGTAGGTGGCATGCATCATCATACCTGGCTCATTTCCTCCTTTTGAAAAAAATTGTTTTGGGGGGTTTTTTTGGTACCGGGCATCGAGCTCAGGTCCTTGCGCTTGCGCAGCAGGCGGCGAAACCACTGAGCTAAATCCCCGGCCCCCAAAATTGTTATTTTTATTAGTGCATGTTTGCAGTACACTATGATTGCATTCTTCATGGTTATTTTCTCCTTTTGTATCATCTACAGTGACAGAAAGCTGACTACCACACTGGCCCTCAGTTTTCTTGAATCCGCCTACCTCAGGAGACATTTAGGGTGAGGTAGGTGCTAACATGGCCTGTGGGGGACCCAAGTTATTACAAGGGGTCTCTGACTCTCCAGTCTCTTGAAGTGCATCCTACTGACGGAGTCCACAATGTGTCTTCCACATATACATCAACTATTTCCCTGGCGTGTGCAGGTGCTACTGTATTGTGTGGAGCCAAACACATGTTTGTGTTGAAGGATAAGCGAATTCAGAGTCAGGATCACTAACATTTTTGGAGAGCTTCCTCTGTGCCAGGCACCACGCCAAGTGCTCAGCATGGATTAGCTCATGTAATCCCTGCTGGAGCCCTGTCAGGTGAGTGGTATTATCCCCATTTTACAGATGATTAAATCGAGGCTCGAAGAGGTTGACTAACTTCCCAAGCTCCAAGGTTAGAGGAAGAACGGGGCTTAAGGCCAGTCACGGGTGACCTAGTCTGTGCTCCTATCCATGAGCAGCTTCCGCAATCACAGTTGCTGTTGTGTCATATATTTTGAAGTTCACAGTCAAAAATGTTTTCAGTGGAAAAGGAGCCTTCATACTCGAGCTGGCAGGGACCTTCAGGAAAGCAGCTGTCTAATTTGTGGACATCTGGGAACGTCTGTCTCCTCTCTGGCTCCACCCCAGCACTAGACCGGGCAGTGGAGATGAGCAGGATGTGAATTTCCACCCACAGTGCCAGAGAACTATTAACAATTTCAGGGACTATGGTTGTTTTTGTACCTTTTGGTCAGGACCTTACTTCTGGCTTTTCATAGAAGGCTACTCCTTTGTTCTCCTTGAGGGATGAACTCTCATTCTCCCCAACCTCCATGGTCAGGAAGTGAGGTGGGGACTCCCTAAAGCTCCTTCCAGACCATCGCCCTCCTGCCCATAAATGCACCCAGCCACCTGCTCCTCTGAGGCTCCCGTAGCCGACACCCACGGCTGTCAACCAAGCACCTGTCCTAGCTGGCTTCCTCCTTGCCTAACTCTTGCCCTCATGGAGGAGGCCTCACGTGAACTCTGGCCCTGACTTCCGGTGCTCAGTGACCACCAACTCCATGGCCTCAACCTAGAAAGACTTCACCTCTGAAATCTGAAATTCAGGCTCCCCAGCTGGACCTCAGCTCTGCTCCTTTCCCTTGCTTCTCACCCGTGTTGGTGTGAGAGCCATGGAAGAACTTGTAATGCCTGACTGCATCCAAACCCTCAGCCTAAGAGCCTTGAATAAACACTAGCATAGTTCTCCTAGCTCAGCGCCGCATCCCTACAGTGACAACTCCAGCCCCATGTGGCTCCTGCCTGGGAAAGCTCAGGGCTGCCACAGTGATTGACTGTTTTGGTCTACCCTGGAAGGTCTCTGTGTCCTGGTGTTTGTGAGATGGGAGGACATCCCATCACTTTCATGAGGGCCAGATCACACACCCAGATGGCCAAGCCACTTGGGCCAAACCCCCCTTTCTCCCTTCATGCCTTTCCCCTGGTTCACCGAACCTTTAAAAATGCTCCAGCCTCTTGTTTCAGAGAAGCAGAATTCAGGACATACTGGATTCTCTTCTCTATTGCAGTAGTTAACACTGAACAAAATCGGTCCTACAAGTATCTGGCTTTGTTTTTCTTTGACAATAGTGTGTTCTGCCCACCCATCTCTCCTGCCTGCAATCCTTCCCCTCCTCAGCATAGGTCCGAAGATCCACTATTTCTACCTTCTCTTGTCTCATCAACCTTTTGCTCTATCAACCTGGAAACCTCAGCTCTGTGTCAGTCTAACCCATGACCCTCTCTGCTATAGCATCGCCATGAGGCCACCTGACAAAACCATACAGATTTGTGCTTCCTCAAATTCATGATTTCTCCCAGCACTCTAGAAGCCTGAGGCAGGAAGATTGCTAGTTCAAGCCTAGTCTGGGCAACTTAGTTTAGCAAGACCTTGACTCAAAATTAAAAATGAAAAAGGGTTGGGGATATAGCTCAGTGCTGAGGCTTTGAGTTCCATCCCCAGTACTGGAAAGAAAGAAAATCACAGTTGCTAATGTGCCTTGGTGCTGCCTACCAACCTGTTAAATAACCTGAATTTACAGTAGTATTTTCTTGTTCTGCCATGTTTCCATCAGTTACCGCTTCTACCACAATTTCAACCACTTTCTGTGGGATCCTTCCTGTCAGCATTTCATTCTGATCAAATCTCTGCTGTCCTGCTGTCCTCCAGCCTCGTGGTCCCTTACTCTGGTTCCTGTCACATCTGGCCTTCTCCACCAGAGGGTGGGCTTCACTGCCTGCCTTTCTTACCTTCTGCTCACTCCTCAGCCCTCAGCAAGACTCCTCTCCCCATCTGGTCTGCAGCAAGACCACTGGCGGCCTCCTGAGTAATATTCACCCTCCATTCCTCCCTCACTGACCTCTGAGCATTGTGCAAGGCTACCATCTCTCCCCTCTGGAAACATCTTCTTCTCTTGACGTCAGGGACACACACTTTTCTGATCTTCTTTCCACATTGCTCGCCAATCCTCGCTTCCCTTCCGGTCCCCTTTTCCTCTGTGGGCTCCTCCCTCATGGGCTCTGTTCTTGACTCTGTTGCCTGCCCTGTCTTCTCCCGTGGGATCTGTCCCCTGGGACACTGTCATCCATGCACTCACTTCTGGTTACCGTCCATGCCCTCAGCCTAGATCTCTTCTCTGCACTCCAGACCTGTCTGTTCAACAGCCTCTTGGATGTCTTAGTACCACCTCGCACTCCTAATGCCTAAACATCACACTCTTCTCCAACGACCCCTGCTTTTCCCACTCAGTGTGGAAGACCGTCATCTATCCCATGGCTGAAGCCAGAAACACGGAGATCATTCTTCACTCTTTCCTCCACATTCTATATCCAATCAATTCCAAAGTCTATTTCTTTCTCCTCCATAGATCTCTCAAACGTGTCCACTTTTTTCCATGTGCACTGACATGGCCTCAGATGATTTCTTGCCTGGAAATCAGCCTCCTAACTGGCCTCCCTGCCTTTATCACTCACCCTTACTATAATCCATCATCCACAGTGCTACTAGAATGGTTTTTCAAAATGTAAATCTGGCCATATCTGCTTAAAACTCTTCAGTGAATTCCACGGGCCTGAGGAGAAAGCCCAAGCTCCCTGCAAATAAACTGCTTATGTCCTGGCTGCTGCTTCGTTCTCAGCCTTCTCTCCAACTAGTGCCCTCCCTCCCTACCTCGAGCTGTGAGCTCAAGCTCTTCTGGGGCTCTCTGTGCGTGGTGACGGTCACAATGCTATGCACAGCTCGGGGGGGGGTGTGATTATGGAGATGCTCGTTGTTGAGGATTATGAGGGTAACTTGAACACACTGCCCACCATGTTTTAAAGATTGTCTTTGGAGGCAGACTCCATCCCAGGGCCATTCTTGTCCCTGTCCCCTGGGAGGTTGACCATGTCTGTCCACCCGGGGCCCACACCAGGGTTGACTTTGGACCCTCTGGTAAGGGCGCTAGCCAGGACCCATGCTGACTGTTGGAATCAGCCTGAACCTATGTCCAGAGCTCATCTCCTTCCCACTTGAGCCTCCATGTTGGTGATAGGACAGCAATGGGGATGATGGGAGAGTCATCATGTCAGGCATGAAGATCTGTTGCTGTTGGCACTCAGTGGGGACATAGACACAGTTGCTGGGGCCCATGGAAGAGGAGCCCCTGGGGGGTCCAGCCAGTTGGTGCCAGCCTCAAGTCCCCTCTCTGCTGCCAGCTCCCTGGAGACTGGCTGAGGGGCTGCTTTGACCTTCTCAGAGCTGTAGGCCTGTGACACTGATCTGTCACCCACACTCTAGGAACTCCCAGGCCTGGTGGTCTCATTCCTGTCACAGGGCTCTTGGCCTACCAGGCTGGGGCCCCAACACTCCTCATGTAGACAGCATCCTCCCCAACACCAGCATGTATTTGCATCTGCGGATATGCATAGCAGCCGCTTTTCCTAAATGGAGGAGAAAGGAGCTGAGCAGGCTGGAGGTGATGAGAAGGCATCTGCCCTGGGGTGGGCTAACGGTGCCCAAGGATAATTAGGTCCTAGTCCCTGGAAGCTATGATGTCACTTTCTATGACAAAGGAGGTTTTGCACGTGTAAGTAACAGTGTTGACTTGGGAGGTTATCCTGGATTATCTGGGTCAGCCCTAAATGCAATCGTGGGTGTCTTATAGGAGCAAGACAAAAGAAAGTTTGACATGGAACAGGAAGGCAGTGTGACCACTAAACACGATGGCTTTCAAGTTAGAGGAAGGGGCCCCGAGCCAGGGAATGCAGAGACACATCCGAAGCCAGAAGGGGCAAGGAAATGGGTTCTCCTCAGAGCCTCTGGAGCGAGTGTGATACCTTCTTTTCCACCCAGTGAAACTTTTCAGACTTCTGACCTCCAGAACCATGAGAAAATAACTATGTCTTCTTTAAAACCACAAAATGTATAGTAACTTCCATGCAGCAATAAGAGGCAATATAGCCCCCTTCTACCCTCCCTCTCTGTCCCCCTGACTTCCTCCTCATCAGGCTGCTCACTGGTTGAGGAGGAACACTGACCACTGGCAGTAGGGAAGGTCATCCTCAACTCTGCTTCGAGCCCCGAGCCTCTGGTTGCAAGGAATGGTGGCTTTGAAAACACTGGGAGGAGGTAACCTCCTCAGAGTAGGAGTCACACACATGCCCAGGCCATTTCAGGGACCTTGCTAGTGGGAGGCACTGAAGTAGGACAGGAGGAGAATTCCAGAGAAGCCATGTGAGGATGGCGGCTGACAGGGTGATGCTTTAGCATATGTGTGCTCCCTTTTTGGAACTCCCAGAAATACTTATGGCAGAGGAGGAAGAGGGCAGAGGTCCTGTAGGCGCGAGAAGAGAAACAGCAGGGACTTTGGGTTAGGGATGTTAATGGAACTTATTTATAGTCGCAGTCTGGGAGGGTCTGATAACATTCGTGTCACGTTGCTCTCCTGGCTCACGACCCCTCCCGGTCTTTACTCCAGCTAAGTGAGCAAATGATGATTTCCAAGCTCTTTCATCCCCTTTCCCCATTTTCCCTCAGTTTTTATCTTTGTCTTGTTGAGTTGAGGGAGCACTTCCTATCATTCATTGCTACAAATGCCCATTTAACTTTGGTTATGTAGTGTTTGCCAACCTGAAGCTTTCATTTTTTATGTGTGAAGCGTGTCAACTTTTCCTTTTATGATTTCTGACTTAGAATATCACGCCGAAAGAGCTTTCTCTGCCTCAGTAAATACTCACTCAGAGCTGGGAGTGTAGCTCAGTGGTAGACACTTACCCAGCATGCTTGGGGACCCAGAAACATCAAAAACAAATAAACAAAAACAATACTTACATTTTCTTTCCATAAATTTTCATAAACTCACATAATCCATCTTTCCACCATTCATTAGCAATGCCTCTTTTCTCACATACTAACTAATCATCTCCTTTATAAATATAAATTTTTAAAAACAGATTAGCTATCTGGTTAAAGTGATTTAACAATATTTTTAAAAATCACATTGGTATTTTGAGTAGGATTGTACGAATTTATCAACTAACTGAGGGAAAATAAACAATCTTTGTATCATTGCATTTTGCCTCAGAGAGGAAGGTCTGCCTCTATTTAAATCTTCTTTTGTGTCTGGGGAGAATCATGCCAGGGTTTCAGCCCTTTGCAGCCTTTTCCTTCATTTTTGTTTCTTTTTGTTCCTTTCTGTCAAGTTTGGGGAGGGTAGTTTTGTAAACCTACATTTAAGCTACCACGATTCTCTGAAGTCTTTAGAGTTGCCCTGAATTGAGGGGGAAGGCGGAGAAGATGAGCTGAAGCTGTGGGTGTGGGTGAAATTCAGAGGTGACTAAATGCTAAATGAGTGGAACAGAGCTCTGCACACCACCAATGTCTATAGAGAGAGGGACTACCACGGTAAATATGGGTGAGAGAGAGCAGGCAGAAGAGAGGCCAGAAACCGGCATAGTGGTGTCAACAGGGGAAGAGGAAAGTTCAAGGGCAGCAGAATCAGTAGAGTCCTCTGTTGTAGGAAAGTTGCTGAGAATGACATCGACGGAGGTGTGGGTTGCACTGCTTGTGGCTGGTTAGGGTTGAGGTGACCATATCATTTAGTGAACCAGCTGGACACTTGGGAAAACTCTGGGAGGATGAGGTAAAGCAGGATTATTCCTGGCAAACAGAACACATGTGTCCCCAGTTGCAGTGATCCCTGAGAAAGTGGTCTCTGTGGAGAGAAAGCCGAAGTGCCTAGGTTGTGTGGGTGAGGAGTTCAGAGCATGACACTGACTGCTCTCTTTAGAAGTTTGCCTGGAAAGAGAAGGAGAGAGTTAGATCATTGATGGAGGGGAATTAAAGTTGAAGTGGAGTATATTTGCTTGTCTGTTTTCTAGGCTAAGAGATTTGTCCGTGTGAGGAGGGAAAGGACATAGAGAGAGGATATGGATGTGGAGGAGAAGTATAGGAAGTGAGAGGTTAATATCAACAGCCTATAGTGGACAGGGGGTTGGCCTGGAAGGAAAGGAAAGACAGTTCCTAACAGGAGAGGCAAAAAGAATGGTACGCGATAAACCAGCAGAAGGATAAGGTTCGAAGAAGGGAGTTGCAAGGAACTCAGCTTCTCAAGAATGGTTCCTGAGAAGGAGGTGGTTCATCTACATGGGGCAAAGCCTCCAAAAAAGAAAGGGGTAGAAACCCTCCACCACTGTCCCCCAAGGATGAACACGGATAGATCATCTCTGATGGATTGAGATCACTGCGGGTGGGACCCAGGACAGCTGTCTCAGCTCAGTGCTATCCTAGGTACTTTGGCACATTGAGAGTTTCCTCCATTGGAGAACAATCACAGTGCCTAGGGAAATCTGGACAGACGAGGACATCACTGCACCGGTGGACAAGCTTGCTCAGCTAGGGAGGGCCAGGCTGTACAATGACATCTTGGGTGGGAACGGAAGCCCCATCAGAGGCTCCAGGGCTGTCTGCAGTGACTTTGGATAAATCAGCCTCTTGGATTCAGGAAGTCCTTGGTGTACTTGGACAATTCAGGGTGAAGGAAGTCCCCAAAAGAGACACTCAATTTCTTGTTACTTTGAGTAGGCTCCAGAGGCTAATATGAATATTTATGAAATGTTAACCTAATTTATAATCCAATTTGATAAAACAGGTCCTTATAATAGCCTGGCGTGCATTCAAAAAGATGCTGGAAAATAATGTTTGATGACATGGAAAAAATATTCAGGCCATATTAATTAAAAAAGTAGTTTGAGCACAATAATCCAATTTCTTCAAAGAATTTCTAATATTTCTATATATACCCATATAGATGATTGTTAATATATATGCCAATTAGCAGTGGTTGTGGGTAGTAGAACTGTGGGTGATTTTTCTTTTTTCACTTAACATTTAAAAAATTTTCTACAAGGTGACTTTGTTGTTTTTAGGAAGTTAAATAACAAAGTTATTTTTTAAAAAAGGATTGCCCAGGAGTCAGGAGACCCCAGCTGCAGCAGGAGAAGGAATCTGTCAAGAAGCCAGGGCAGGAGGCTGGGTGTACTCTCTCCTGCTGCACCCAGCAGGTATAACTCAGAGCTCTGTAGACGGAAGGAGAAACAACCTGGCAAAATTTAGCAATGATTTAGCCCAGGGTTGCCTAGGAGTTGCCCTGGGACATATCCAGAGGGAGCTGCCCTGGGCTCTGCAGACCACCCTCGAGCTGGTGCATCTGGTTCAGGGGACATCAGTGAAACTTTCCTCCTTCTCTGGACCAGGTACACCCAAGACCGAATGGGAAGAGATGAGGGCTTAGGACGGCCAAAACAACCAAGGGATTCTTGGCAGGAATGGATGGCCAGTGCTGTGGCTGGGGTTCTGGTTATGCAAATGTTGTATTTGCCATGCAACACAAAGCTGCGCTTGAACCAGTGGGAAGAAGAGTGAGGACATTGTCAGAGTCACCTAGGGAGCAAAGGCACTGTTGCCAGAACAGAACCAGAGTCCCTAGGAGTCCAGGTAGCATCCACACTCTGGCTGGACAGTCAGCATGCTCACCAGGCTGGTGGCCTGTCCTTCCCCTACCAGTGAGCCCTACTCAGGAAGAGCCCTTGGGAAGTTGCTGGGCCCAGAGGCTCTGCTGTGGGTTACCCATTGAAAGCAGCCTAATGATGCTTCCATCTGAATTTGGCTGCTGTGTGTTGGGAAGGAGTTGGTAGCCAAGAGTGGGTTGGTTCCATTGGGCCATGTGGAATTTCTCAGGGGCTTTTGACTTTCAGCTCTTTCCGGTTCCCTGAGCTTTTGATCCAGAGTCAGATGTGACCGCCTGCCCCAAGGGGAGCCCAGTAGCCTGCCAGCTTCCTGCTCTGCGTGGCAGGGCTGCCTCTCTACTAGGAGCAGCACTTTTGCTAAACAGTGGGAGAGGTAAAGTAAGTAGTGGCCTCCCTGACCCACCCCATACCCATGTCAAGACTCCACGCCATCCTGCAGGCCCTACGGGCCCCCTCTGAGATTCCTACAGAGACAGCGAAGGAAATGTGATTTGTCTCTGACTCATGATAGGGATTCCATAAATATTTGTTGAATGAACAAATGAGCAAGTAAATTAATTAATCTGTGAGCACAGAGACCTTACATGGTTGGATGAGGAGCCAGGCTCTTTTGAGACCAGGAACATATAGATAAAAATACCCATGGTGTCTGGCCATGAGTAGAAAAGAAAGGCTAAATTGCCAAGGTTTGTGACTGTGAGTCAAAATTTTTATGTATTAATCATGGTACTTTATAAAGTCTTCTGTTGGCACTAGAATCATGGATTATTAAGTCCAACCAAGTCTGAGTTTCAGATAAGAAAATTGAGGTCCAGAACAAGAAGGGAATATTCAGAGCCACAAGCTGGTGGAATTAGAGCAGGCTCCAGGCTTTTCGCCTCCCAGCCCTGCCTGCTCCTCCTCCCTCAGGCCGCTTTTCCAGTGTGCTGGGGACCTCCTTTCCAGAGGGCAGAGGCGAGAGTGCTTCTCCTTATAAATAAATATTGCTTAGGTGTCTACTAGATGTGGGGCACCCACTACATACCAAGCAAGCTGCTAGGTGCTGGTGATATAGTGCGGACTAGATATTGACTTGACAGGGAAAGAGACAGGCAATTAATCAAGCATTCCGATAAGGAGAGTATGCCTAGCTCTGGAAGCCAGGACAAGGAATGCCTAGTGCAGCCTTGGGGCAAAGGGTCAGGCAAGGAGCTTGAGGTGGAAAGGAGCCATGCCACATGCCTCTTAGAGCCTTCCTGGGCATCACCCCCTCCCTGGCGTCTGGGCTGATCTGTCTCCTACTTGCTTGTGAGTGTGTCTGATAAGAGTCACACCTCGGAGGCCAAGGGGACAGGCTGCTTACAAGAACGGGCCTCAGGCAGTGGAAGGAAAGCCCTGTGTGAGGAAGGGGTGGGGAATGGCACGGAGGACTCCAGGGCCCTGGCACTCTGAGGCAGCCAGATTGGGTTTTGCCCTTCAACCATGAACCTCAGTCTTGTTTCAAAGTCATTGTTTCAAAGTCATTCCATCATCCTGCTCTCCTTGTCCTCTTCCCTCCTCTCATCTGCTGAATGCTCACCCCTCCCACCTTAGCAGCTCCCCAAGTCAGAGCTCCCATCTTTCTTCATTGAGTAGCTCTGAAATTCAATCTCTTCCCCGACTCCTTCTAGAGAAGTATGGAGGCAGAGACAGTGACAGAGAGAGGAGAACCATGATTCTCTCCTCCCTGCCTCATGCTTAACTAGCAGTTGGCCTAATTTAGACAGGGGTGCTGCAGGAAACAGGCAGGAGAGTCATAGATGAGCAAGATGCTGGAGGGTGGAATCCGAAAGATAACTTTATCACCTTCCCCGTCTAGAGAAGTTGGAAAAAATAATCAATGCAGGGAAGTATGACTTCTGTAAAATCTTGTTACTGCTGCTTGCCATAGGGCAGGGCTCTCAGCACTTTTCATGGCCAGATTCTTACCTGGGCTTCTGAGATTCTATGTATGGCTTCAGGAAGGTTTTGTACCCCTGAAATTGTGTGTAAAACATCATATATTTTCACATATGTCCTTGTTTCTAGAATGACCACAGAGTCCATCAGATTCCCAAAGGCATTTGAGACACACAGAAGGGTGCAGAACCCCCCATCCAGGGCTTTGGAGGAGGAAGCACCTCCTGCCCGCTCCCCTCTCCCTTCCTCTGGGTTTCTTCTGCTTTTGTGCATCTGCAGACAGACTGTCCCCAGAGCCAGCTGGGGCCTTGTGCCTCTCTGCTCACCTGGACATAGAGCTGTGCCTCTATTGACTGCCCTATTTAGGAGCTGCTGAGCTGACTGTGGAAATCAGGCCTGGCTTTGCCCCCTCCAAAGGTGTCCAGGCTTTGAGGAAGTGTCGGGGCAGAGGTCCTTCAAATCTCTGGGCTTATGGAGTCCAAACGACTTGCACTTCACCCTGGATCAGTGGCACCTTGATAACTGAGACTGTTTCTTCATCTATAAAACGGAGGACATAATGCCTTGTGAGAGGAGTGTTTGAGTACCAACCAATGTAATGGTTATAAAATGTGAGGCACTCAATAAAAGTTAGTTGTTGGCTCTCACAATTGGATCCAGAGATTTCCTCTACAGCATCCCTGGCAGGAGGTTATCCAACTCTTCCTGGGAGCTGCCACCTCCTGAAGCAGCCCAGCCCCTGTTTGGACAGCTCCAACTGTGAGAAAGTTCTTACATCAGTTAGAAACTCTTTGAATTGAAGTGACAGCAACTCAACTCGCTGGTTTACTGAAAAGGGAATTTATAGCCCAAGAAATTGGGAAGGGCAGAAGTAGAGGTGACTTTAAGGACTCTAGAGACCCAAAAGTGTTGTTAGGATTTTTTTTTTTTCTTCTTTTCTTTGTCTCTGCAAATCCTCACTCTATTTCTCTTTGAGACTGGGGCAAAGCAGCCAATAACTCCCAACATATGTCCTGGTAGCTTAGAGAACCAAGAGAGAACTTTTTTCTCTTAGTAACCCCACATGAATTCCTAGGGAAGGCTTGAGACTGGACAGGCTTGTGTAACAGGCCCATCCCTGAACCAATCACTGTGGACAGGGCCACGGGTGATTATGATTGGCCAAGGCTTGTCATATGACCTGAGGGTAGGAGATGCTATCCTCTGAGTGGTAGCCATATTGGAGCATTATGGAGCATGAGAGGTTAGATTTCACAAGGGAAGAGTGCTTTTTCTAGAAGTCTGGACAAACAAAACCAGTGGATGTTTACTATTCTTCTTCCTTACACGGGGACTAATTCCCTGACCTTCTGACAGCTTCCAGTCCAGAGCCAGTTTTCTTAGCTCTGTCTTCCTGGCCTGCACAGGCCAGAGCTTGTACCTCAGCTGAATCTGCCCTACAGAAATATGAAGAGTCATATGACCTCCCCAGTCTGCTTTTCTGTGAGCTAAGTTCTTCTAGTTCTTCCATCTCTCTGAGTACAATGGATTTCCACCCTCGCCTTCCTCTACTTTTGGGCAGAAGGCAGCAGTCTAGTTGGAAGTTGGAATGGGGCCCAGACTTGAGAATTATCAGTTGGAATGCTGATGAAAATAATGGGGGTCTTTTGTACCCCTTAGTGCCAACCACTGATCTGGTGTTCCCTTTATCCAGAAGGAGAGCTGATTGGGGAGGAGGAATGAAGAAGGAGAAGTGAGAGGCAGGTGGGAGGAGGAGGCGGACAACAAGGAGGAAGGAGAAAGGAGGAGGGGAGGCAGAGAAAGAGTGAGGAAAGGGAGCTGATGAGGGGAGCTGATGATGGGGAGAAAGTGCAGCTTCAGACTTTGAAAAGTATCCAGCTTGTGTGGTCAAAGTGTACAAGCAGACAAAGCTCATGTTTGGGATGCATCCCCTGGGTGATCAGGGCAAGTATCTTAGTCTACTTGGGCTACTATAACAAATTACCGTGGGTTGCGTGGTTTAGCAATAGCAGAAGCTTATTTCTCACAGTTTGGAGGCTGGGAAGTCTAGGTGCCAGCACGGTCAGGCTCTAGTGAAGGCTCTCTTTTAGGTTGCAGACTGCCCCCAGGGCCTCCAACTAATACCTAATCACCTCCTTAAGACCCACCTTAATCCCTTCACAGTGGGGATTAGGCTTCCAAATATGTATTTGAGGAGGACATAAACTTTCAGACTGCAGCCACAGGCTACCTGGAATAGAGGGCCTTGAAGGAACAAGAGGATGCCAACGCTGCGGCTTGGCTTTGGAGTCCACTGCAAGATGTGTAGAACCATCTTTGCCCAAGTGGAGAGTAGGGGCAGGCTTTCAGGGGAAGGGGCCCCACCCTATTCTTCCTTTTCCAATTGGGCTGCTCAGCTTGGGTCATCCCTAGGTTAATGAGGAATCTTCTTGAAGTTTAAAATCAATTAAGCCACAAATGGCTTCTTATTAGTTATTTCTCTCTATGTGAATTTTAATGAGTAGCCTCCTCTCCCCCCTTCTTTCCTCTCCTGCACCCTGGGTGTTATCCAGCTTTGGGGCTGCCCCACAGAGCCCTCAAGGGTGTCTGGGAAGGCTGGAAGAGGGAGACCAGAGAGAATGGAGTGGGTTCCAGGCAGCTTTCCCAGCGCAGCAAGCCCTGCCAGTCAGCCTGCATTTCCCCTAAGATTTCAGAATGCCACTGTGTCCCCAAGGCAGGGGATGTTCCCCAGGGAGAAGGGGTGAGGGGAGGAAGGACAGAGAAGAGTGACTCCGGAAATGGTGAAACGGCCTCAGACCTTTGCCAGCTCACTAGTTGAAGGGGCTGAAGTATGACACATAGAAAGTTAAGCCACGACAAAAGCTAGAAGTGTTCCAGGGAATGGTGTGCCTGAGTTGGGAGCGGAGCACCAAACAGCAGAGAGGTACAGAGGTGGGGACAGGGTTATGGGGTAGGAAAACTGACACCCCAGGCAGAACCCAGTTCTATAGGATGTGCTATGTGGTTCTGGTCTGCTGAGCCCCCACTCTGGTTATCCTGTCGGGAATGGAGACATGATTGATGGTCCTTGCTGGGACTTCTTTAAGGGACCTTTTCTTAGGCCCTCCCATGAGATGGCACAGGACAAGTTCATTGAAAGCCAGAGGGAGATTGAGGATAAGGAGTGTGTGGGGGGGACACTGTCTTCACTCTTGCTCTGACTTCCAAGCGGAAGCCCCCTAGCCAAGAGCTATTGGACCTTATTGAGTTAACCCCCCACCTTCACTTCACAGGCAGTGGGCAGAGGCCAGTCCTCAGCTCTGTCCCCTGGATGGATAGCAGGGCAGCTGCAGAGTCTCAGGGCCCAGCCCTCCCTATTCTAAAGTGAGTGTCCTCTGGGAGCCCTGCCCAGGCTCGAGAAGCCCATAGAGCAGCTGAGACCCAGGAGGGCTCCTGAGGAGCTTTGCAGAATCTTGCCACTCAGCCCCACACTCCTGATCATGCCTTCCAGCCAAGCCAAAAAGCTTTCTTGAAAGAAAAATGAAGTCCTTAGCATCTGCTGGAGGAAGGAAAGGAAACTACAGATACAAAAAAAGACAAATTTTTCTGCAGGTTTCACTTTGCTGTTTCCCTTCCCTTCTCCCCTGTCAGAATATGAGGTGTGATTTTAAAAATGGTTAATATTTAGATTTTTTAAAGTATTACAGTAAAAGACCTAGTGTTGTTAATCCCCTTCAAAATCCTCCCCCTCACTTTGAGCACATTTGTTCCATCATCTTGCCACTTTCTGAAGCAGTTCTGGAAGTGCTCTTTCATGAGTGACTTTAGTTGTGCTGTCATGGCTGCCTTGATGTCCTGAATCTGTTGAAAACATTTACTTTTCATGGTCAGTTTGACTTTGGGAAGAACCAGAAGTTGCACAGTGCCAGTCCAGTGAATCAGGTGGATGAGGATGCACCATCATGTTTTTACCAGCCTACCTTTCTGTTGCATGGCACTCAGCAGCAGTATTCACTGTATTTTTGATCTACACACTGTGTAGAGATATTTTACAAGCTAAAGTTAGAGATGCTTTGTGACTGTTATTCTCACCAGCTCTGGTTCACGAGGGCACACACTACTAGCTATATTTCCTCCCTTCATCCACAGCTCCTAAAGAGTCATCCTGATTCAGGGACTGTTCTCACCTGTCACCCCAGGTGCTGGCCCTCGGTCACCCACACCTGCCATGTGTCCTGGCATCCTCTTTCCCTGGTCACCTTCACTTAGTGGTTGGATGAAATGGAGCCCAAGAGTAGGGTCCTAAAACTTAGAGTCAGAAATAGCTGACTCTGGATGAAACACCACCATTTACTACCTGTCTGGTGTCCTGTTTTCTCATCTGTAAAATGGAAAAAGATACAGGTACCTAACCAAGAGGTGTAGTGCAGGTTTATAGAGGTAGTGAAGGTGAGCTCTTGCTGATAGGAGGCAGCCAGTAAATGACAACCTGAAAAAAGCCACATCAAGGTATAGAGTCTTCTCAGCTCCTTTTTCAAACAGCAAGATCACTGTGGGCAGGAGCTGTTTTTTGTTTGTTTGTTTGGTTTTTGGCACCAGGGATTGAACTCTGGACCTTGTGCTTTCAAGGCAGTAGAACCACTGACCTAAATTCCCGGCCCTCCAGGAGCTGTTTGTAGCAGGTAGGGGAGGTTGGAGGGATTGCCCTCCAGCTTCAGGCTGCAGGAGAGAATCTCAGTCTCCCCTCCCCAGCTAAGTCTCCCACACCCCTCAGGCTACCCGTTTCCAAGGAGAATGTCAAGGCCCTGGTGAATTTTTGAGGACCCACCACTGGCCTTAAGGAAAAAAACTGATTCCCCAAGTCCTCCACACAGATCCCTGACCACATCCATTCTGAGAAAGCTTCAGCTTCTAAATATTTCAGGCCACAGGGAAAGCCTGAGCAGAAGGCCCCTTGGAGCTGTGGTCTGCATCTGTGCTGAGATTGTCCTTGGTGTCACAGCACAGGCTTTCTTCTCCGAGGAGCTGATCATGGCCAGGCATGGGATACTGCACATTCACCTCAGCTTTGCTCCCGTTTGGTCCACAACCCTGAGCAGATGGCTGATGGGCATATGGTGATGGTGCTGGTAGGGGCAATAAGGAGAACCAAAGACATGAGCAAGCTCATGCTCAGACATGTATGTGCCAGCCCTGCATGCAGAGGGAAACAGATAGGCAGGACCAGAAGCCCTACCTGAGGCCTCCCAGATGCCTAATAGCACTAATTGAGCCTGTATTACCAAGAACTTCCTGTATGGCAGACACAGGGCTAACCTCTTGGAATTCATTATTTCATTGAATCCTTTCCATGACCCCTCACATGGGCATTAGTATTCCTTTTACCTGAGGAATTGAGGCCCAAGCAACAAGTAGCTTACTCAAGGTCAAACTGTCTGATCTCAAAGCACTGTTCTCCTGCTGCCCAGGTGGACAGAGGACAGACCCAGCTTTCCAAGGGATAGACTCACAGGGGACAGAAAATTCTCCAGGAAAAGGCACTGGTTCTTGCAGGGAAGCCTGAGGAGTATCAGCCTCGAAATCACGTGAGGAGGTTTCTGAAAGTGCAAATTCTTAGGTGCCATGCCCTCACTGTGCAGCCTTCCTCCAAATATTGACTCATCAGGTCAGGGGCCTAGGAATATGCCTTTTAACAAGCTGTCTATCTCCCATGAAAATAGCTTTCCTCTCCTTTATAAAAAAAATTGCCATCCATTGAAAGATCTCTGATTCCGAATTGCTACATATAGGGTTCAGGAATTTATGTTTTCTGTTTGTTCTCTGGGTGACAGGTATGTTCCCTGAAGTTTGACAACACATGCTGTGTTAGCTTTCTGTCACTGTGACAAAATACCTGACATAAATACACAACTTAAGGAAAGGTTTATTTTAGAGAGAGAGAGAGAGAGAGAGAGAGAGAGAGAGAAAGAGAGGCAAAGAGGGGTTGGGAAACAGCTGTTCCCAAGATCATATCCCAATAACCCACTCCCTTTAGCTAGCCCACACCTCCTGTTTCCATCAGCTCAATAATGCCATCAAATTATGATCTCACCAATGACCTAAGCCACTGATGAAGTTAGACCTCCCATGATCCAGTCACCTTCCAGAAGCCCCACCTCTGAACACTTGAGACTGGGGGAACATTTTAGATCGAAACCATAACACCTGCTCAGTGGTTTGAATGTGTGGCACTTAAGGCAATTGCTGGGTTTCCTCAAGTTAGTCCCAAGGGTCTGAACAGAAAACGCTAGGAACTCAGTCTGAAGTTTAGGAAGAGGGTGCACCAGCTCCAGCTTGTGCCTGGCTTCTCAGGCTCCTCAATTCATTGGACTCAGTGTAACCAATAACAAATGCTGGTGGGGCTGTGGGGAAAGAGGAACCCTGCTCCACTGCTGGTGGGAGTGTAGACTGGTGCAACCACTGTGGACATGAGTATGGAGATACCTCAAAGAACTAGGACTGGGAGTCCCATTTGACCCTGCTATTCCCCTGCTGGGGATCTTCCCCAAAGAATTAAAAGAATCATACCACAGTGATATATGTACGCCCATGTTCATAGCAGCACAGTTTGTAATAGCTAAAACTTGGAAACAGCCCAAATGCCCATCAACTGGAGACTGGATAAAGAAAATGTGGGGTTTTCTATAAAATGGAGTACTACTCAGCCATAAAAAATGAGAAATTAGAGACATTTATAGCTAAGTGGATGTACATTGAGGCGATACTCTTAAGTGAAATAAATACGACACACATGTGTAAATACCGAATCTCTGGTGTGAGAAACTGAAAGTGTAAATTAGGACTAAATGTATAATAGGTAATGTGAAATAGGAAGAAAAGGGGCAAAGGGGAAGGAAGTGGGAGGGCTAGGGGAAAGGATAGAAGGGAATGGGATTAATATGAGAAAATGGAAAAAATAGGAACAAAATCTTTGTAAATAGGGAGGAATGGAGGGGTTGAAGGGAGGGCTGGGCAAGGGTGAAAAATAAGAACCAAGAGAGACTATGTAAAGGTGCAAATTTCCAATGATGAATGTCATTATATTGTATACCTAAAATGTACCATTGATTAGAATGAATAATCGATAATGCAAAATAGGAAGAAAAGGTCCAAAGGGGTAGGGGTAGTGGGAGGAGCAGGGGAAAAAAAAGAAGGGAAAAGAAAAATGCTGAGAAATGGAAAAAATGGAAATAAAGTCTTTGTAAATAGGGAAGGGTGGAGGGGGTGAAGGGAGGGCTAGGAATGGGGAAAAAATAAGAACCAAGATGCATTATGTAAAGGTACAATTCCCAATGAGAAATGTAATTGTGTTGTATACCTACAATGTACCAATAAAAAATAAAAAAATAAAAAATAAATAAAAAAATTAAAATTAAAATTAAAACTTGCCAAGAATTCAGAATAAAGAACTACATTTATGGCAGAATAAGAATTCTGCATGAAGAAAAAAAAAAGGAGGAGAGGGGACAGCAAGCCCTCCTTGCAGGTGACTCTACTAGGCCCTCCCTGTCTACAGGAGAAGACATCAACAGCTTCCTTTCAAATTGTCCTCGCTCTGAGCTCTAGCCAGGACCTTGTCACTTGGAAGCCTGGGGCTACCCCTTGGCTCCCGGCTCTCTGAGCTCCTCCCACACCATTCCGGCAGCCTTACAAAGCTCCTCTTCCAAGAATGCCTTCCCCTTGGTAATTGGACCCTCAGGCCATTGACATTTAAAGAAATGTTCTTGACCTTTTCGGCAGTTCCATAAAATCACAAAATAGAATTCTAAATATTACTGCAGCCTCTGACTTGTCTAGGCCCTGGCCGAAACTCATTTTCCAAGCTAACTCAAGAATGAGAGAAAATAGTAAAATTTCTAACAAAAAAGAGGCTCTTCTCCAACATCTCCCCTTTGGTAATCATTTTATTACAGACCACTGTTACCTGCACCAGGATTGTCCCCCATGACCACCACCACCTTCCCACCAACACCAGCCATGACCTCATTACCCATTTACCATGTCACCTTTATTCATGATTATATTTAAAATGTGTAACTTATGCTCACAGATCTTCACAATCCAAAAGCTCACTTGCATTTAGATATTTGACCCAGTTGCACATAGACTTCTTCTCCTTCTACTTCTGTCATCAGTGTGGAACCAGCAACACTGGATAGAAAAGGACCAGTGGCTCTGCAGACAAACACAAGAGAGGACAGAACCTTGGGAGGAGGAGAATAAATGTGCTAAGAGATTTTTTGAGAAAATTGATAAAATTTGAAAAGAGATTAGATATTAGATACCAGGTCCACCCTTTCTGTTAACCGATTGGATCAACAGTAGAAATTGAAATTGTTTCCCCCTGTACGTTTCTAAAGAGCATTTTCGTCATTTGATACAGGAGTTGAAAAATGCTAGCTTGCATGTCAAGTCTCTTCCTTGACTATTTTTGTATGACCGTTGAGTTAAAAATGGTTTGCGTATTTTTTTTTTTCCGGTACCGGGGATCGAACTCCAGTCCTTGCGCTCGCGCAGCAGTGGGGAAACCACTGAGCTAAATCCCCGGCCCTGGTTTGCATATTTTTAAATATTAGCTTTATTGAGATATATATTACACAAACCATAAAATTCACTGTTTTAAAGTGCATAGTTTAGTGGTTCTTAGAATATTCAAAGTGTTCTGTAACCATCACCACAATGTAATTCTGAGACATTTTCATCATCCAAAAATAAAGATGATTCTTTTGCAGTCACTCCCCATTTCCCATCTTCCCAGTCTCTGGAAACCATTAATCTACTTTCTGTCTTTATGAATTTCCTTTTTTGGACATTTCACAGGAATAAGATCATACAATATATGGCCTATAATATCTGAATTATTTTACATAGTTTTCAAGAATTATCCATGTTGTAACATGTATCATACATAACAAACATTCCATTGTATAAATTATATATGTGGTGTTTTCTGATACCACTTCTGACACCAAATATGTGCTTTTTTTCTGCCATACAAAATTCTTGTCACTTTTCCATATCAACAACACCCAATTCTCCATAAACGAACTGAGTGTCTACTTAAGTCACTTTTCTCATTGCTGAGATACAAAACCCAACACTTGCAACTTGCGGGGAGGAGAGGTTTATTTAGGCTCATGGTTGTAGCCCATGGTCGGCTGGCTCCAGGGCAGAAGCAGCATGCCAGAGGGGGATAGCAGAGGGAAGCTGCTCACTTGTGGCAGCCAGGAAGCAGAGAGAGAAGGAAGAAACAGGGAGGGACATACATCCTTCCAGGTCAGGCCCTCAGTGACCTGATTCTACCCAGGCCCCGCCTTCTAACAGCAAGTCAGCCGTAGCAGTCCTTAATCCAGCCACCTTCCACAATCCCTGGCTCTGAGTGGATGAGGCTTTAGGGGGTACGTTTCGGATCCACACCACAACAGTGTCCACCAATTCAATTCAAGTCCGTTCTGACACTAAGTTTCCACAATTCTTACCAGACCCACACCCATCTGCTCACCACTCTACAGCCAATACTCAGGAGATGAGAGTCAGTGTGAGGGAAATCGATTTATTGAAGGGCACCTCGACAAGATGGGTGAAAGCTACTGTCTCCTAAACAAAGACCTTGGAGAATGTGGATACATAAAAGGGCTTTAAAAGGGAAGAAAGAGGGTATAGGGGACAAGGGACAGGAAGGCCACTTGCTGAGTGGAGTCTTTGTCATCCAGGGCCTGTGTTTTCTTTTCTGCTGAAATATCCTTGACATAACAATTTACTTTCGTCTCCCAGGCTGGAATCTATAATTCTTCAGATAAACATATTATTTCTCTGCAAGTTAAACATTATTCCACTTTCAATTAGGGAATAAGATTTTCAGTCCTTGATCCATACTTGGATGTTATCTAAAGAGCATCAGTTGTCCTGGGCTCTGAAAAACCAGAGGAGGATTACTGGTGAGGGGTCTTGGGACGAGTTTTTATTTAGTTCCTTTTCCTGCAACAGTTGACTCCAGCAGTTAGTGTCTCAATCATTCAATGGGTGAAGAGAAAAGCAAAGAATAATTTTACAAGGGATAATTTTCAAAGTAGAGCTAATCTAAAATAGAGTGAGTGGCGTGAGACACAATGGCATCGCCACTGTCACTGTTACAGAGTCAGCACAAACCCTACAGCTTAAGGGCTCAGTCCCACAAGGCTATCTCCATTTTAGACACTGCCCATCAGTGGGGTGCCCAGGCTACTACCATCTGAATCCATCTGATTACAAATGTAGGGGTTCCAGTACTCCCCTCAGTTTCATTGATTTGCTAGAATGACTCACAGAACTCAGGAAAATGCTTTCACTTACTGGCTTATTATGAAGAATATAACCGAACAGCCAAAAGGAAACGATGCATAGGGCAAGGTTTGGGGTGGGGTTCAAAGTCCCCCTTATCTCTCTGGGCACCCCATCCTTCCAGCACCTCCACATGCTCATCAACCTGGAAATTCTCTGAGTCCACTGTTCATGAGTTTTTATAAATGAATCTCCAGCTCCCTTCCCCCATAGGAAAAGGGAGAAAGGAGAAGGTGCTGAAATTTTCTGCTCTCTAATCACATGATTTTGTCTTTTGGGGGACCAGTCCTCACCCTGAATCTAGGGGGCCCATCCTGAGCCATCTTATTAGCATAAATTCAAATGTGTCAAAGGGGGTTGTTATTGAATAGCAAAAGACACTCTTATCAAGAAATTTCAAAGGTTTTAGGACCTCTGTGCCAGGAACTGGGACAAAAAGATCACATTTTAAAGTTCATAAATTTATTCATCTGTTGATAGACAATTGGGTTGTTTCTATTTTTTGGCTAATTGAATAATGCTGCTATGAATATAAACACATTGTATAAGTTTTTGTGTGAACATGTTTTCAGTTCTTTTGGGTACATACTTAGGAGTGGAATTACTGGATAATATGTTTCACTTTTTGAGGAACTGCCAAATTATTTCCAAAGAGATCATACCTTTTCCCTTGTGAGACAGTTTCAGTTTCTTCCCATCCTTGCTAACACTTGTTATTGTCTGCCTTTCTTATTTTAAATATCCTAGTGCCTATGAAGTGGTATCCCATTATGATTAATATTTCTAAAGATTGTAAAAATAAACAAATAAATGCAATGAATAACATGAAAGGCTTGCATGCCATATGTGTCCTCCAAAGTTTCAAATATTCAGTTTGTGATTCTTTACAGAAAAAGTTTGCTCAGCACCTGGAAGGAAGCTCCCCCACCACCATCCCAAGCTCCTAGGGCAGAGAAGGAGACCCGGTGCCAGCACCCAGAAGGAAGCTCCCTCGCCGCTATCCCAAGCTCCTAGGGCAGAGAAGGTGAGCTGGTCCAAGCACTCGGAAGGAAGCTCCTCTGCTGCCATCCGAAGCTCCTAGGGCAGAGAAGGTGAGCCGTGTGGGCACCAGAAGAAAAAGTTTGCTAAACATTGGTCTGAAATATTCTAAATTATCTACTTAAACTGGAAGGAAAAATAAAAATCATAGCAAATGAATATCAAAAGTGTATATCCAAATTATTTAGACATTTGTACTGATTGGATGGGATTTTTATTTATTTCTTTAAAATTAAATTATATGAAGTATTTTTATTAAAAGTAATTAAAATTTTAGGAATAATAGTCTATGTACAGTAGTTACCAACATCATACTTCAGTGATATTACATCTAGATCTAGCCTATTACAAATTGAAGAATAATAGGAATTGTTTAATTTTGCAAAACATCCCTCAATTACCACATACAATTATAGCGGATACTTAGAGGATTCACAAGTGTCGCCAGAACCATGAACTAGAATACAAAGAGAAGCGAGAAAATGGTCTTTTGACACCACTGGGACAGACACTTCATTATGCAAGAATCTATTGCGTTCACGTTCTCTGAGAGGAAGGGTTTGACAAGTTAATTAATTTGTCTTTCTCTACTCAAGTGCTTTTGCTGCTAAAATCTGCAGGCTCTGGCCGGTGGACCCATCTCCAACTTTAGGAGCCGCACAGCTCTCCGGTCTACTAAGTGCTTGAGTGTAGCCACCTTTTACCTGAAGGTCTGGGCTAAGAAGGGGAGGAATAATTCTCTGGGGCCTGAATGGTATTAGTCACAAAGCAGATGCTGGGGCTGTGGGTTGTTGGTATCAGGCCTGGGCACTATATCCAGGGTGCTAGAGCTGTCCACGTGTTCTTTAAGAAATTAATTTTTTTGTATTAGAAATATATGGAAAACTCTAAGCATCAGGTCTAGCTCAGATCTCAAAGTTATACTATGTTATTATATTAGAAGATATTGATGGATTATTTTTAATTTTCTAAGGTGTGATAATGGTATTGTAATTTTTGAAAGTCATCTGC
Source organism: Heterocephalus glaber (assembly GCF_000247695.1). The sequence continues at coordinate 938,089 of NW_004624781.1, read as the reverse complement.
TAACACTGAAGTATTTATGGGTGAAATAAAGTAATGTCTGGGATTTGTTTTATAATACTGCAGCAAAAAAAAGTATCAGGGAGATTTATGAGATCAGATTGGCAAGTATTAATATTCATAATTGTTGAAACCGGGTGATGATATATGAGGGTTCATTTTATCATTCTTTCTGCTTTTTATGTGTTTGAAATGTTTCATAATACAAAGTTAAAAATAATGAAATGGAAAAGGACAGAAGGATTGTGAGAGATGGGGAGACAGGGAGAGAATGAGGAGAGGGTCCAGAGACGTCCCCTGCGTCTTGAGCAGGCAGCCACACGCTTCTCCTGAGATCAAGGAGAATGATAGGGCAGTGGAAGGGAGCAAGGGCCTGGATGCAACAATCTTTGCTACCAGCTTGCTGCAGAAAATTGGGACAATATCATTTGGACCCCAAGTAAAGGTCTAATTAACCTTCTCAGGATTCTAGTTGTGCACCAGCTGATGGGGTGGCTGCTTTGTTGTGACTGCTCCATCCCTCTCCCCACCTGGGATGACAAGCGAGTCCTTGAGACAGAGGCCAGACCTCCATGGTAGTTGTTTCCATATCACTTTTACAACTAGGAAATAGTTCAGACACCTACAAAAGAATATAACAATAGTTTAACAAACATCCATGTAGCTAACATTTCAGCTTTTCAAATCTTAACATTTTGCAATGCTTGCTTTAGACTAGTTTTTGGACTTGGGGATTGAACCCAGGGCCTTTGCACTGAGCTATATCCTTAGCCCTTTCTTTAGGTATGTATGTATGTATGTATTTATTTATTGGTACTGGGGATTGAACTCGGGTCCTTGCGCTTGCACAGCACGGGGTGAAACCACTGAGCTAAATCCCCGGCCCTCTTTAGTTTTTATTTTGAGACAGGGTCTCACTAAGTCACTGAATTGCCCAGGCTGGGCTGAACTTACATTCCTCCCGGAGTGCTGGGATTATAGGCATGCACCATTTTGCCCACTTCTTTTTTATAAATTGAAATAAAATAATAAAGACACAATGGAACCCTTCACTTCTCTTCCATTCTTCCTCAGAGGTAACCACTAGCTGGAATTCATTATTCCTACCGAAACTCCACATGTATGTAACTATATACAACATATAACACAATGGCTCGTATTTTTAAACTTTATTTAAATTACATTGTCCTTAAGTGCCTTTCTGCAGTTTGGTTTTTTTCACTTGAATTTTTCAAGATTTATCTGTGTTGATCCTGATTGTATCACAAGTTATTCATTTATTCATTCTTCTGTTGATGGACATTTGGGTTGGTTTCAATATTTTTCTACCACAAACTACACTGATATGACAATTTTGTACCTGTTTTCTCATACAAACATACAAGAGTTTCAACTTAGCTGCTAGTAGAGTAATTGTTGATTTCTGGGGTATATATGTCTTACATTTAGTGGCTCTTCTCCAAGAGTTCCTGCCACACCACAGTTCTTAATTTTTTACCAGTCTATTGAACGTGAAATAGCGTATCATGTTTGCTTAGTTGTGCATATCTCTAATTACTTATGAGGCTATGTACTTTTTCCCTTTTATTACCCATTTAAATATTCTTTTTTTGTGAATTATCCATGTGACCATTTTTTTCTTTTTTGCATCATTGGTCTCTTTCGCAATTATTTATAGCAGTCCTTGACAACCTGGGTACTGATCCTTTGTGGATTTTGTGCATTTTATAGATTGTCTCCTAGTCAATAATTTGATCTCTCAATTATGGTGTATTTTTTACATGAAAGTTTTATTTTTGTCATATTCTTTTCTTTTTTTGGTACTGGGGATAGAACTGGGGACCTTGCACTTTCGAGGCAAGCAGCGGAACCAGCTGAACTAAATCCCTGGCCCAAAAGTTTTATTTTTAATATAGTTGAATTTATCTACTCTTCATTGTCGATGCTTTTCCCTTTAAGATGCATGACCTTCTTGTCCCACAGTCATATAAATATTCTCTTATATTTTCCTCTGAAGTTTTTACACTTTTGCCTTTGACAATTAAATCTTTAGTCCATCTGGAATTTATTTTTGTAGGCCTGAGCCACAGATCTAATTTTTTACATGTGGATAATGAATGTTCCAGCACCACTTACTTCTGATTCAGAATTCTACCTCTTTCATATAGCTAATATCAATATAGGCATATATAGGCTCTCTGTCCGATTAGGTTTTTCTTTTTGTCAGTGCTTAGCTGAGTAACACACTCTGTTAACCACCACAGCTTTATGTGAAATCTTGATATCTGGTTGGGGGTCTCGTTTCATATCATCCTCTTCAACATTTTCTTGGCTGTTACCGATTCTTACTTCACTCTTCTGTACAAATGTTAGGATCAGCTTGTTCATTTCCACAGAAAACTCTATTGCTCAAAAATATTGCTTTTATATATTAATCTGAGAGTAACTTCCACATCTCCATATTTATTTAGCAGAGATTTATTTAATTACTTTAAAAAATATTTCAACAGTGTTGTGTTGTTTTGTCCATTCACTTTTCTCCCTGGATGTTTTAGTGAGGTTTAATCTTTGTTACTTTCTAGATTTGTTATGGTTTCCTGTTTTGACCATATTTCGCTTTAAATTTTTCTTTTGAATGTATTTATTGCTATCTATGAGTGCCATTGATATTTTCATCTTCCACTCTTAGTTCTTGCAATTTTACTATACATTATTTTGATTTTTATGCAAATAATATTTTACAGATAATGATGGTTTCATTTATTTTCAATATGTTTTGACATCTTTGTACTATTGATTAATGCTCCTTTCCAATGTCTTTTTTACCCATCCTTGATATGACCCTCATTACCTTATTGAAAAAGCAGTGCTATCAAGGAGCATCTTTGTCTTATTCTAGACTTTTAAGGGAATACTTATTAACCACGCAAGGCTAAGGACCAGGTCCCAGGTAACCCCTGGATCCAAGCATGACCCATAGTAGGGAAAAGGATTCATAGCAGTGGCACAGAGGTGCTCAGGGCTTCTTTGTATATTAAAGGGTGCTGATCTATGCTCAGAATTGATCTTTCACCTATAAAGTAATGCAGAATTCCAACACCTGGGATCATGGCTCCCATTCATACTTACTATATGCAAAGATATTCTTATTTTATTTGCTCTCCTAGAGCACAGCCTACTACACAAAGTCGTTCCACCCTTGTTTGAATGCAACCCACACAGTTAGCACAGGGCCTGGCACACTGTGATGTGAGTGGTCATGGCAGCTCTGGGTGCTGGTTGGAGAAATGCTGGGTGAATGAGGCCTTCACAGACTCAGACAGATAGGTCTCCCTGACCAAGCCTGCAAGGAGAGAGCAGCTCCAACCTCTCACCCCGTCCCTGGCCTCTGTGTACACCCTCTCTGAAGGGTGATGGAGCCAGACAAGAGAAAAATGACAGGAGCACGTCAACTCACAGCCGCCCCTCAGCTCATCTTTATCTGCTTCTGTTTCACTAAGAGACCCACGTGGCCACATGGTCTGCTTTATTCCTTCTCCAAGAGCTGTCAGCTTGCCTGTCAGAATTTATTCCTGCAAAACCATCAGTGGGCTGCGGATTAGCTCAGTGGTTCTGCTGCCTGTCTTGCAAGCGCAAGGTCCCGAGTTTGATCCCCAGTACCAAAAAAAACCACACACACAAAAAACCCCATCAGTGATCAGAACATAGCGCGGATGGTCCCCTTTCCTTGTACCTCCAACAGAACCATAGCAAAAGCATGGGTCACATCTTTTCCTCCTTTCCCTTCTCTTTCCCACCTCCTCTCTTCTCCATGTCCCCATTGCAACCTCTATTCTACTTTGTTCTAGTTAGAGACATCAAAACCCTAAACTAGACCCCTTCAATTCCTTTGCATGTAGACTACTGAGTTAAAAGTAGCTTTTACCAAATAAATGCACTCACATGGCATTTGGCAGAAATGGGAGGGAGACTGTCATACTGCTGGTGGTGCCGGGGAGTATTTGGAGGCTGAGTTCCAATGTCTGGTATTCAGCTTTGCAGGATGATGGTCAGTTGTGGTGGCAGCAGCCGTGGGTTCCTGAGACATTTAGTGCTGTGGTCATTTATTCAGTAGCCCAGTGGCAGAACCCTGGCTTTCCCATCACAGATCTCTTCCCCATCACAGATCTCTTCCCCTAACCTATCTCATTGCTTGTATTAAATCCCATTCTGTGTAAATTAATTAGAACAATTTTTCTTCTGTGCTACACTGATACATCTGTCCTTTGTTAGATCTCCTAAATATACAACTTTGTTAGATCCCCTGAAGAACCAAATTAATCACACAGGGCTAAGAACCAGGTCCCAGGTAACCCCTGGATCCAAGCATAACCCAGAATAGGGAAAAGGATTCATAGCATTGCCATAGAGGTGCTCAGGGCTTCTTTGTATATTAAAGGGTGCTGATCTAGGCTCAGAATTGATCTTTCACCTATAAAGTAATGCAGAATTCCAACGCCTAAGGGATCATGGCTCCCATTCATACTTACTGTATGCAAAGATATTCTTATTTTATTTGGTTGCCTAAAGCACAGCCTACTACTGCCCAGGAGAGAGTTTGGTTCAGTTAAACTCAGTCCATACTGACCTCCACTGTGTGCCCTGATTCATTTTCTAAGGTCCTGTCTTCAGAAAGTTCCTGGTCTGTCTGGGTAATGGACTCACACTCAGGGGTCTGTAAAAGAGGTGATTTTTTGAGCATAGGGTACTCTTTGGACTTTGCGTCCACTGTCTTTCTGATCATAATCCTGTAGTCGGTGTATATTGGGAATGCTTTTAATCACAAGCATGAGAAAAGCCTACCAATTAATTAAACAAGTGAGGAGTTGCTTTTCCCACACAAACCAATGTTCAGGTTAGAAAATTCAGGACCATATGGCTGGTCAAGGGCCTTATGGAGAACTAGGCTTCTTCTCTCTACTTATTTTGCGTGTGTGTGTGTGTGTTTCCTCTTAAATAGAATGAAATAGCTTCTGAACCTCCAAACATCCCACTCAAGTTCTAGGCAGAAGGAAAGGGGGTTCAGGGAGGCAAAAAGCAAATGGTAAAATGCAGTAGCTTCCTCTTTATCAGGCATTGCCTTTTTATTTCAGAAGGAGAGGTCTCCCTGAGGACTTCTGCCTGCATCTTGTTAGCTAGAGCTATGCGATATCATGGCTACCTCTGTCTGCAAGAGGGATGGGGTTCTAAGCATTTCACTTCCTGTCATAGAGCAGTGGTGGTGAACCTATGGCACATGTGCTTCAGCAGTCTGTGTATCATTGAAAGCTCTAAAAGGTTCACCATCACCGTCACAGAGGAAGGCAGGAGAAAATATGGTCATATCAGTTAATCTATATTATCTGCCAGTGCAAGTGTTATCCCAGTTTTATAAGTGAACAGTCTAAGCTTCAGAGCTGTCATGTGATATGTCTGTGTTAACCAAGGGAGTATGGGTCACAGATAATATGTCAGTCTGTGCTCATGGAGTGTCTGTCTTGCACTGTGAGAGGTAGAGAGGCCCCTTTGTCATGTCCACCCCAGTCTCCTTTGCTTCATTACTTCTGTTGGCATCCCCAGACCTTGGGCCAGAAGTATAGATTGGAAGAAGTGTAGAGTCTTTGACATCCTTGAACCTAGAGGTTGATTAACCCATCTCACCATGTTAGTGACCTTCCTGGAGCTGAAGCATGGGATATACTAACCGTATATGGGATACACAGGCTACTGCAAGAAGAGGGACTCAGGGGAAGTTTCCACTGCAAGTACCACCTACTCATTAAGGCCACTTGCCAGTTATTTTGTGTGGCACCGGCAGGGAGCCTCAGGGATACCAGGAAATTGTGTTCATTGTTGAGTTGACATAGAGGTGGTTATAGCATTTAGGATAGTTTAAGAAAAGAAAATGTTGAGCAGGTAAATGGCTTGAGAAGGTGGAGGTAGAGGAAGATTCTTTGTCCTCATTGGACAAAGATGGCTTAGGCTTGAGGGGAAACTGGAGCTGTGGACAGAAACCTGGGAAGAAAGGTGGCATCACAGAGGACTACTGAGATAGTGCAAGGGTAGTAGCTACTATGGATGGTCTGAAGGTAACTAGAACATTTTGAGAGATTTAAAGAAGATCTAAGTAAGTGGAGCAATATACTGGTACCATGTTCATAGATTGGAAGCCAATATCGTAATCAAGGAAAGTTTTCCAACATTGATCAACGGATTCAGTAAAATCCCAATTACAATCACAAGTTTCTTTTATGAAACATGACTAGCTGATTCTACAATGTATATGGAAGTGTAAAAAGTTTATCCAAGGGCCGGGCATCATTTAGCTCAGTGGTTTCGCTGCCTGCTGCGCAAGCTCAAGGACCCGAGTTTGATCCCCAGTACCAAAAAAAAAAAGTTTATCCAAGATGCTCTTATAATAGAACAGGGTGCCTCGAAAGTGCAAGGTCCTAAGTTTGATCCCCAGTACCAAAAAAAAAAAAAAAAAAGAACAGGGTAAAAGAATTGAGATATGTTAAGTACACGTACCAGTTCTTCACAGTGAATGTAATCATTATGCACTGTATGCATTTTCTATTTATTAAAAAATAAATAGAAAAACCAGGGTAAAGGCTGGTGGTGTGGCTCATGTGGCTCAGTGATACAAAGCTTCTTTCAAATGCATGAGGCCCCGAGTTCAATCCCCAGTGCTGCAAACAAAGACACAATAACAATAAAGAAAAACAAACAGGGTAAGAGGACTTGTTCTACCAGATATCAAGATTTGCTATGAAGTAATAGTGCTTAAGACAGTGTGGTGCTGGTGTAGAGACAAAACTGAACCAATGGAGTAGAATAAAGAAATATAAAATAGATTGTGCATAGACAGACACTGTGGAACACTGGGGAAAAGATTGGAATAAGAGGGTATCCACGTGTGGAAAAAGAAAAAAAGAGAGGAGAAAAAAAGACAAGAGAAAATTTGTCCTTTATTCCCACATCATCTACAAAAAATAAATTTCAGATGAACTGGAAAATTCTTGATAGATTGGAGCCCTAAAAATTAAACAGAGTCTGGGCATGGTACCACACACCTGTAATCCCAATATTCTGGGAGGCTGAGGCAGGAGGGTTGCAAGTTTGAGCTCAGCCTGGGTAACTTAATGACTCAGTGAGCCCCTGTCTCAGAATAGAAAGGGGTGAAAATATAGCTCAGTGTGAAGGGCTTGGATTCAAACCCCACCTCCAGCACCAGAAAGAAAAGGAATAGCAAATCCTTTAAAAGATAACATAAGAGAATATCTTCATGACCTAAGGGTAAGAAAAGATTTCATAAGTCACAAAATAGTACTAATCATGAAAGAGAAAATTGTTCCACATTAAGACCTTTGTTCATAAAAAGACAGTACAAAAGTAAAAAGATAAGCCACAGGTTGGGAGGAAATAACATCCACACATATAATTGATATGAAAGAGCACCTAGAGATGAAGAAGAAACAAATAATATAATGTAAAAAACGATAACTTGCTTGAATAGGAACTTCACACAGACAAAATCTAAACAGTAAATGTATTTAAGGAAAGGGATTCAATTTCATTATTAACCAGGGAAAAGTCACATGGGGATTCTACCACATACATATCATATGGATACAAAAAAAAAAATCAATCAACACCTATAGGCTTGGCTACCATGTGCTGTAAGGGGAATTCTCTTTCACTGTTGATGGGCATGTAAATTGGCACAATTGCTTTGGAAAACTGGCATTTTCTAATAAAGTTGAAGATTTGCATATCCATGAACCAGAAATAACTACAAGAAATACCTGCACAAGAATGTATGTGGGCACAATGTTCATAGCACTATTGCCTCAAGAGCCTCAAACTAGAAACAGCCCACGTGTCCATGAACAATAGAATGGAAAATAAACTGTGGTATATTTCTACAAAAAATATTATATAGCAACACAAAATGAGTTTGGTTAAATGCAACGACATAGGTGAATCTCACAAATACAATTTTGATCAAAAGAGGCCATATACAAAAGAATGAACACTATATGATTCTATCTACGGGCAATTTTAAAAACCAGAAAGAATGATTAAACTCTGTATTCATATTGTATGTACTTCCTGGGTATTATATTTCAGAATAAAAGGGTGTAAAATAATACATATTAGATTTGGAAAGGGCTTCAAGAGGCCCTCTGGTTAAGGTCCATCCCATCAAACAGATCAGATGTCTTTTGTCTCCGTTTTCAGATGAGACAATTGAATCTGAGAGCTTTAAATGAGGCATCCCAAGCCACTCAGGGGTAATCATCTGAACCAGGAGCAGAGTCCAAACTTCTCCCTCCCAGGCTAATACTCTCTCTCCTTTACATTTCTTGATCCATCAGCAGTGCTCCTCACAGAGTTAAGCAACACGACAGAGGAGAAATTTTCAGGTGGCCTGGCTCATCACTAGGGCTGGTGAGGAGGCTTCATCCCCAACAGGGTCCCAGCCCCACAAGATAGTCCAGGCTGTGTGTGGGGCTGGGACCGTGGCTTAACCCAGAGGGCCCCAGCAGCTGCCTGGGGCTTCTGAGGCTCTCTGTGGTAGAGGTGCTTTCATTTCCCGGTTCTGCTCCACATTCCCCAGCAGGCTCTTACGGAACTATAAGCTGGCTGGGGTGATTTGTAGCTTTATTACCTCTTAGTCAAGAAGAGAACTACCTAAAAGAGAGTAGAAGCTCTCTCTACTATATGAGGCACTATATGTACAGTGTCTAGCACAGGACCTGACACAATGAAAAAGCTCAAGCAACATTGATTTGACATTTATTGAGTGGGCAGCTTAAGGAGGGTAATGCGGAAGATGGAGGAGGGGAGACGGGTGGCTGACAACGAACAAAGGACCTGTTCCTTACATGGGGCAGTCCTGGGTCAGCATATAGCCTTTGTCAGTCACTAATGCCTGGAGAAGGGGAGAGCAATGTGGGCTAGCTGCCCATCCTATCCTGGGCAGTGACAGTATGGGAAATGCAGTGGGGATACTCCAGGCCAGTACTGAGGACAGCAGTCAGTTTGACCTCAGCAAATTCTTCACATGGGGGTGTAACATCTCCATCAGAGCATCTCACTGCACTTTCTGACATGGCATTCTGTGGGGCCATATCCCTGTCCCTCTCCCATTGTCCCGAAGCTCAGTGAAGTTTATTTGTGTCTAACTGCACCTTCTCATCCCAGCAGATCCTCTGCAAGGCAAGGCCACACCCCTTCTACGGGGCTCAGCAGCTTTGAGAATCCTCCCTGACCATCAGGCCCTCCGTCAGCAGTGTTCTCCCCAGGCCATCTGGATTTCAGATGACGGTTCCCCGGACATCATGATTTGCAGCTTTATAGGTTGAAGTACGCTATTTCATCCTGGCTGTCCCATGGCCCTGACCCTTATGCAGTTATTTGCCCTGTCCATGGTATTTTCAGCAACCAATGTAATTAATATGCTGTCTAATGTGTTTTCCTGGAACTGTGATTATGCTCAAGGTTTCTCAAAGCTTTTTACAATAATTACTGGGAAAAGGATTGGAGAGCACTAACTGCATGTGGAGTTAGCTGTAATCTGGCCCTCGGACACTTAAAAATTAAAAATCTCTCCGACTGTGTCTGCCTTCCTTTGCATTTCAAAATTTTCAGGCTAGAGGGCCTTTCAGTTGATTGAATAATGGGTTAATGGAATCCTCTAATTAAACCCAGATTGTCTCTTTGTGAAAGTGCACACTTGACAGTCTCTATCTGGATCATTCTAATTGCATTCTGAGGGTGCCAAGGGGCCTGGCTTGAAGGAGCCACTGTCCTGTCTGAGGATAGAAACTGCAAGAGGGAGAGGGGCGGGAAGTCTCAGGGGCTATCCAGTTCCACATATGGCTGTAACATGAGATTTGTGAGAGCTGGGACCTGCTCTGTCTTCTTGACCACCTTATATATCCTGTGCCTAGAACAGTGGCCACCACTGTGTCCAGTGCTGGGTCCTTGATGCTCAATGTCGATTGCTTTACCAAAGAAATAAATGGATGGATGGATGGATGGGTAGATGGATGGGTAGATGGATGATGAGTGGATGGATGATGGGTGGGTGGATGGATAGTTGGGTGGATGGATGGATGATTTGCAGCTGTGCTATCAAACTGACAACCTTGTTTGATTGTCTGGATGGTCACTCGGATGTAGTTTTAGTCCCATATTTCAAATTGTGAGACTATCATGAGATGGTTCTGGATGTAGGAGAAGGTAGGCTTGAGTGAATTCCATCTCTCTCCAATACGTGCTTCCACAATGAGCCTTCTCTTTTCACTGGTGGCCCATCTCAACACGATAGTTTTCCCTTTACTCGGTGGGGATATTCCAGCATACCCCACAATATTGGGCACCTGAAAATTTCACTGTTGTGGAAGGCTTCATGAGTTTTGTATGATTTATCTCTTACCTTCTAGCACTCAGGTGTCTTACCAAAGGTTCTAGGTCCTTATCAGCTCCTCTTTATGAGATCTGATTAATGAGATTTCATCAATATGGTGTCCAGCATGAAATCCTGTAGAATACTGAGATGAGCAGGATCCCTTTGGTCTATACTGTGACAGAGTAGGAGAGTTAACTTAGCTCTCAGGCAAGACCAGTAGATGTCTACTGCTCTTTGTCCTAGGTAAATGAAAACTGCTATTGATGTGCTTTCCTGGTGGATATTAAAAATAACACTCACCAGCTTAATTACCAAATGCTGTGTTGATCTATATGGTAAAATAATAAGTCTGGCTCCACATCTCGGATTGAGGTTGCCACATGTTTAAATGTATGGTAATTTACCAGCATTTGCTTTGATCTATTTGATTTTTAGGTCCTTAAGAGTGGTGCTAATCTCTGTGGACCCACCTGGAATGCAGTATTATCAACTTCTAATTTACTATCTCAGTTGGTGGGGTGGAGGGTAGGGCTTCAGGGGCTTTCATTTGCCCTTTCATATTACAATGACTCTTTCCTCAGAGGCCAGGCAAACCAGCTACTAAGTATATCCATCCCAATTATGCAATCAGCAATTAGGAAGATGAACTTGGACCAGGGTTCCATGTAACACTTGCTTCCACAAATCCCCATCCTAATCTCAAAGACCATCATGGCATTTTGTGTCCTTTCTGAAGTCTATATCCAGTAGCCTTCCAAAGACCTGGGTATTCCTGTGCACTAGTGTATAATTACTGTGATAAATGACTGTCGGTCCCTTTGGGAAAAAGAGTGAGGAGCACTGACATATCAGAGTCCTTCTTCAAGGGGTACAGCCCCCTTTCATCAAGTGCTCTAGAAATTGGAAATAGGTGGGAAATCATAGTTCCATGATGTTTTTCTACTGCCGTCAACCTTCTGCTCACTCTCTCTTAATCAATCTTGATCATATAAGTAAACCAGCATTCCCATTGGCCATCCATTTTTCTCAACCCAAGAAACATCATTGTTTATTATCCACTGTCTGTGCTATTCTAGAACTCTATCATCTCATTGAAACCACGGGAGCTCAGTTCCATAGAGCATCTGTTACCATCAACCCTGGACCAGAAGACAGTCACCACCAAGCCCTTTCACTAGCATATTCCTCATTACTTCAATGAAGGAAATGTCTTCTGAGCCTTCCCAGGCAATGTAATCAGCTGGAGGGTTCTCTGGTATTATATAATAAATCCATTCTAACATGGTTATTTCCCTAGAGCTTTTGACCTCCTCCTCAGTACTCTTGTTTAATTTCCTATAGACCATCATGCTTCCAAGCATTGAGGAACCATTCCATATAGGACCAGCTCCAGCTATGGAAGGAATCCATATCATCAAATCTTTCACACCCAACCTTAGAGTCCAACTTCACAGATCTAGAAATTTCAGAATTTATTCCCATATATGTCTTCCCATGTGGAAGTTGTGTCCTCTACTCTTTTTTAATAATCCTTTTTATTCCATGGCAAGGAAAGTACTGCCTCACTGAAGGTATGCTGACACCTGACAATGTTAATGGTCTAGAGGCAAGGAAGGTGGCAGTGGGGGGTTGTCCTCTTAACAAGTGGTGAGGGAGGGGGAGGGGCACACCTCCTGCTGGCTCAAGGGTTCCAGGTTCTCCAAGGCAGATACCTAGATATCCCCATCACATATATTAGGGTCCTGATCTCACCTTGCCAGGACCCTGATTTTGGCATAAGAGACTGTTTAGGGCTATGAATTCATCTTCTTTTATAACTCCACCACTCTTGCAATCAAATCTTGGCCTTATTTTTAACACAATTTGTCCTCTAGCTGCAGGAGATGAGGATCACTTTAAACATTGCCATGCAGGCCCTGTGGCCTTCACAATGTGTCCTGATTTGATAGTAGGCTGACATGAGCTTGCTATTTTTTCCTTCTAGGTTTCTATGGCAGACAACAATAGCCAGCCAGCTCTGCCATCCCTATAATTATCCTTTCCCGTGTATCTTTCAGGTGCTGGAGCTACTGAATAAAGCACTGTGTCTCCTTCCACATGTATCACATTCCAGTCCAAAGGTAAGGGTTTTATTAATTGTGGTAAGGTAGCATGACTACTGGTATTACCCCACGTACCACTGACATTGGGTTAGCAGGTGATTCAATCTCAGAATCCCATACTGAGGATCTGCTTCCTTGGGTGACTTTTGGCACCAGTTTTCTTAGACTCAAAAGAAGGATTTGAGTATGAGTAGCTTATTTGGAAGGTGATCCCAAGCAGCACTAGTGTAGAGATAGAGAAGGGAGACAAGGCAAGGATGAAAGTCAGTAGAGGTTATATCAGTGTACAAGTTTCTACCATGGTGCCAACCCCTTTCTTCCCGTTCATCATTGGCAAAAACATCACTCCCAGGAACCTTAACTTCCCATCCCCTCTGGCTTATTTCACTCATGAGCCAAGTGAAAGCCCTCAGTGGAGAGCCACAGATGTTTACAGTGGGGTACACTGGTGTGGAAGGGATGAATGCCGATGGGATATGAGTATGTCACTAATGGTACATCCTATAATAAGCTAGATAAAAAATTCTCCACCTTCACCTCCCACACAAAGAGAGATGTCAAGGAAGATCACTTTTCTTTCCTTAAGGAAAGTTATCTTAAGAGAATTTCTAACCATGGATCTCTACCTGACATAGGCTTGCTGTTTGAATTTACACCTCTTGATGGCCCAGAAACTCAAACTAAGAAATTAATATAAAATGTATCTCAGGCCAGCGATACCCATGGGATGCTTAGGAAGAAATACAAACTTCTTTTATACACAAAAGGAGGATGATTTTTCATAAGGGCAAATGATATAATTGTAATTATAACCATTAAAATGATCCTTAGAACCAAGACTTGGGGGAGCAAGACAAAGGAAGTTGTTGGGTATGGAATTTCAGCTTTGCAAAATGGAAAAGTTCTGGAAAGCTATTTGAAAACAATATGAATATACTTAACATCACTGATATGTATGCTTGAAAACCATTACATTGATAAATCTTACATTATGTGTTCTTTTCTACACTGAAATGATACAAAACATTTTTAATGGCAAAGAGAGTCCTTATGTTAGAATGTTAAAGAGAAAGGGGAACACAAAATTTTACAAGCCATCTTATCTGTGAGAAAAGCATATAGCTACAATAGAGGGAAAAGGTTTAAGAAAACATACTAAAATGCTAATAACACTGGTTGACAGAATTGTGGGTGATTAATTTTATCATCAAAATCTATTTTAGTAATGTATCACTTAAGATACTTTCAGTTGTAAGAAATGGAAAACTCAATTTGAACTGGTTTGAAAAATAAAGACTACTTATCCTACATTGTTAATAGGAGTGTAAACTAGTACAAGCAATATGGAAATCTGTATGGGGATTCCTCAAGAAACTAAAAATGGAAATATTATTTGACCTAGCTTTACCTCCCTTAGGTATATTCCCAAAAGAATTAAAGACACTGTACAATAGTGATACATGCATACCTGTGTTTATAGCAGCACAATTCATAATTGCTAAGCTCTAGAAATAGCATAGATGCCTGTCAACAGATGAATGGATTAAAAAAAAGTGGTGTATATATATAAGGGGTGATCAAAAGATAGGGTGAATGTTTACATTTTTAAAACTTACTACACTAAAAGACATCTTGCCAAGAACAATGAGATAAGTGTGTTCAAAGCAAGTGGGAGTATTTTGAAGCGTATTAATGACAATGTGTCTTTTACGGTAATACTTTTTTTTCTTTTGGTACCGGGGATTGAACTCAGGTCCTTGTGCTTGCAAAGCAGGTGGTGGAACCACTGAGCTAAACCCCCACCCCTGTAATATGTTTTTTATTTAAACATTAAACCATATTTTTGATTATTCCTCACTGATCAACTGTTTCCAACAATTTCTGACCAATAAAAACATTACAGTATGTCCTTATTCACTGTATGTGAAACCATGTGACTTCCCCCAAAGTCAAAATGACAATGAAAGGTAAACGTTTTGAATTAATTCAGGAGGTCAAAGCAGCCACAACAGTACTACTAAAGACTATCACACTGGGCCTGAATGAGACCTTCACAAACAAATAGGCCACTCTCTGCAAACAACAGGCTATTAGCACAGATGATCATAAAGAAAATTTAGGACAGAGTATACAGTCTCCCTGGCTTGGAGAAGTCCAGTGATTGTCTGCACACCTGCACTGACCGACCTTGGACCATCAGTCATAAACATTCCTTATGATCACAGCCCCTTCACAAGCCCTATATAAACCTAATTTCTGGGATAGAGATTTAGCTCAGTGGTCCTGCACCTGCCTCACAAGCACAAGGTCCTGAGTTCAATTCCCCAGTACCAAAAAACAAAAAAACCCCAACAACAGCAACTAATTTCTTTCCCAGCTAACTGCTGATATCTCTCTTTCTCAATGTCAGCCCATCCACACACAGATAAAATAAATTTGGCTCTTCCCAGCTAGCTGCTGAAATCCACCCCCAATTTCAGTCTCTGTTCACACCTGGACAGGAATAAAGCTTTTTTTCCTCACAAAGCCTGTCTCCAAGTGGCCTCACAAACACTGTTTATAACAAAGACATGGGCTGGGGATTTAGCTCAGTGGCACCATGCCTGCCTGGCATGGTCCCGAGTTCAATTTCCATTACTTGAAGAAAAAAAAAAGAGTATAACAAAGACATGAAAGAGGATTTCCGGAACTGCTTCAAAAAGTGGCAATAATGATAGAATAGATGTGTTTGAGGTGAGGAGGAATGTTTTAATGCCACTGTATCTTCCACTGTATATCTCTGACCACACCATGTACACAATGAAATATTATTCAGCCATGAAGAAGAATGGAATTTTGTCATTTACAGGAAAATGGATGGATCTTAAGTCTGTAATGCAGACAGAACTAAGCCAGACTCAGAAAGTAAATGATCACATGTTATATGAGAAACTAAAATATCAATAAATTTAAAAAGTAAAATAGAGGAGAGATGATAGGAAATTAGAAAGGAGACTGTTAGAGATGGGGAAGGTGACCAGAGAGAAAGAGGAGGAAAAAGAGAGAGGGGTAAAGGGATTGAAAATGATCAAGATAGGTTATATGCATTACCAGCTCCCCAAAATGAATATCACTATTTCATGTTACAAACATGCACTAATATTAAAATGGAGAAATAAGATGAAAGAACATTATATTAGTCACAGGACATAAAACTTGACTAAAGGACATACAGGGATGGCTAAATAAATGAGGAAAGGACCATTTTTGTGGGCAGGAAGCATCTGCTTTGTAAAGGTGTTGACAGTCTCTCCTTTGACATATTCAAGGGAACCACAATCAAAATCCAATGAAGTTTTGTGTGAAACAAATGATCTTAATATTCAGAAGGATGAGCCTAGATCCAGGAATAGCCAAGATGCTTCTGAAAAAGAGTAAGAAATGAGAGGATTTGCCTATTTGGCACCAAGACTTATTAAATATCTTTTTTCTCCTTTGGTGTGAGCACTGAGGATGGAACTCAGAACCTTGCACATCTAAGCCCTCACTCTGCCGTGGACCCTTAGCCTGTATTTTAAATAGTCAAACAGTATAGCACTGGCTCAGGAACAGGATGGGTCCACAGAGGTCCAAGCTAAAGTTTGAACCCCTCAGAGATAAACCACACCCAAATGATAGCATAGAAATAGTGCAAATAAAGATCTATTTCAGGGATTAGAACCTAGTAGGGACTTAATCACTGGTAAATATCTCTTATTACCATCTCAAGAGACTGGTTATAAAGCTTCAGACTGTCAAGGGTCTTAACAACTTCCTTGTGGATGATTAACTCTAAAATAAAGAAGTGGCTACTGGCTTGTCTACAATTTCACACACCCCCACCTTGGGCATGAACTATCCATTCATCCACACTGCTTCTGTCTCTATAAATACAATGGGCTGACAGCCATTAGTGCTGGCAACAGCTCTTTCTGAGGTGGAACTTCTGACAGCTTAACTTCCACAAGCTGTTCACGAGTTATTTCAAGGGAAATTTTGCTGTCAATCATGAGCCCTTGAAGTGGACTGCACAGGCCTTCCTTGTGCCCAGGGTCATGAGAGGGGTGGGAACAACATTTGCTTCTTGGAAATTAGCACACTGGTTCATGACCCATAAAAGTAAGCTGAGAAAAGAGATGCTATGCTAAACAAGGAAAGGAAACTGCCTACAGAGAGCTGCATACACATCAGGCGTGGTGCTGGTTCACTGAACCCTCACAAGAGTTCAGGCAGCAAATTCCTAACTTACAAGCAGAGAAACTAAGGCTCAGAGATGTTAAGGAATCTGTCCCAGCTGTTAAGGGAAGGGGCCATTTCATATGTAGGTCTTGTTGACTGCAGTTTTCCCAATATTTCTCAGAAGCAGTGCTCTTGGTATTTTGGGCAGAACAGTTTTTTATTGCCTGTTTAGCAACTTCGGTTCCTGAGCATTAAAGGTCAATAACACACTCAGGTCATTGTAACAACTGGAAGCACTTCTACATTTTTAGAACTTTCTCAATGAGGAGTGGGATGGTGCACCGCAGGCTGAGAACCACTGAGACAGATCTATAAAGAATCTATATGTAATAGAGGGAACAACTTCCTGTTTCAGAACAGGATTCTGACAGAGTCAGAGGAGAGAAGGAGCTTTGCAGAGGTGACCACGAATGGTTTCACCAAACGTGGAAATGCACATGTGAATCTGAGATTGTGCATTCCTATCTAGAGCTAGTAGGTGCTCCTCCTTGGCAGTGTGCCTGTGCCAATGAATGTGCACGCGTGTGTCAATGAATGTGCGTGCACATGCCAATGATCCTGCATGAGGTGTGCCCTTGAGTATGCACTCTTGGTCCACATCCAGTCTCTTCAATCCTGTCCAATACCCTCCTAAATATATCTCACATCCACTTCTGCTCTTCATCCCTACTACACTGTTCTACATCAAAGCTCCTTGTCTCTAGTCTGAGCCACTGCGCTGTGTCTCAGTGCAGATACTACCTCCTCCACACTGCCGCCAGCAAGGTCTTCCTAAAAGGCAAATCAGACCAAATCACCCTCTAGATCAAAATCCCTTGGTCACTCCCATTGCCTATAGCAGCTTTAGAAACAGAATTCTGTATCTAAATGAAATCTTCAAACACAAATGCAATTTGTAAAACAGATAACTGCAGATCTGCTCTGTTGACTCAGGTAGACTCCTTAGCAAGGCATACAGGGCCTTCCATACAGCTGTCACAGCACATCTCTGCAGAGGAAGCATGGCTAGAGGGCTCAGTTTGAGGGCTCTAGAACTGAACTGCCTGTGTTGAAATCCTTTGTCACTTAGAAGCTGAGGAAGCTTAGGAATGTTGCTTTATCCCTCTGTCTCTAGATTTCCTTAATGATAAAATGGTGCTAATAGTGTTTCATGGAGATTCTTTTGAAGATTTGATTAGTTTGTATTTGTAAAGCATTTAAAACAGCTCCTGGCACATAACAAGCACTCAGGAGATGTTAACTCTTAGAACTTTCCTTATATCGCACCTTGAGTTGCCCTAAAGTTCTTCAAGGGGTCTGAGATGTTGGGCTACTCAACCCTTCATTATCTATTACACTGTGTATGTATGTGGACAGATGTGACCTGGAGTCACGAAGCTACTTTAGAGAGAAAGGAGCCTTATTGTAGAATACATATGGACTGAACCTGGCATAAAAAAGCTCTCCAAGGGCCGGGGATTTAGCTCAGTGGTTTCTCCACCTGCTGCGCAAGCACAAGGACCCGAGTTCGATCCCCAGTACCAAAAAAAAAAAAGCTCTCCATGGTCCAAGATCCCCACTGTAACCTGGTCCCTTCGTTTCTCTGAGTGCTGGTGACATAGGACCTTCAATGATATAGGGAAAATAATATAACTCCCAACCTGCTAGATATCAGATACACAGAGTTTGTGTTCCCCAAAATTGAAGAATGAATTCTAAGGAACAATGGAGGTTAAGAATAGAAAGTATTTATTGAAGAGGAAAGATATAGCTCCTAAGAGAGTCAGGAGGGGACCTGAATGGGTTGCCAGGAACCCCACTGCACAGGGGAAGTTTTATAGAGAAAAATCACGAGATGGGTACAATGTGGGACAAAATTATGATCAACCAATAAGATTAAAAGTATTAAAGCCACTTAGGTAATATCAATCCAAAGGGGAAGCAGGTCACATAGCAAATGTACATGGAAAGAAAAAAGACCTGTTTAGGAAGGGCAGATCAGGAGGTCCTGGTCATCCACTGGGGTGACTGATGTCTGTCTAAATTTTATCGGGCCAGGTGATAACACTTATCCCTCAGGGAACTATATAGGCCCAGTCATTTCATCTTTATCTTGAAGCCTGGCCTCCAACAGTTGTGCCTCTGGCCACAGTTGTAATGTGTTTTATCTTCTTTTTTTTGGTACCGGGGATCGAACTCGGGTCCTTGCGCTTGTGCAGCAAGCGGCGAAACCACTGAGCTAAATCCCGGGCCCCATAATGTGTTTTATCTTTTGCACTGACTCTCTCGAGGACCTAGTTCAATCTGACTGCCTATAATATTTCTACCTAACTTAACTCTCTGTAATACTGGCTTCATCATCCTACTCTGGCTAGACATTCAGTTTGCTTTCTCTAATTTGCTTTTTTTGGTTTTTATTTTTTATTAGTATATGTTTGTAATACATAATGATTATGTTCATCAGGTTCATGTGCAAAACACATTTTAATTCTTTTTACATCTCCTCCTTCTCCCCTCCCTCTCTGCCTCCCTCCATGTCTGGTCCCCTTCCCCTTTGCAAAAGATCTGTCTTCCTATTATCTGTCTTTTATTTTGCTCTTTATTCATATTTTAGATTTCTCATATAGGAGAAACCATGCAATATTTAAGCTTGTATGTCTTATTTATTTCACTTAACATTATGGTCTTGAAGTGCATCCATTTTCCTGCAAATGATTGAAGTTTATCCTTTGTGGCAGAGTAGTACTCCATTGTGAATGCATACCACGTTTTCTTTATCTATTCATCTGTTAATGGACATAGATTTTAGCAACTTTTTAGCATCTATATTTCTGTTTGTCTTTTCACAAGATTTTCTTGAATATCACTAACATCTGGCACATACTAGGTGCTTTAAAAAGTATGTACCATATTAGATGAAGAAAGAAATCTAGGTACAGATGTAAAAGAAGATAGATTTCAGCCCATACTTGTTTCTTTGCTGAAAGGGTCACTTCTCTGTAGAACTAAGACAAGTTCAAATTGGTAGAAGTTGCTTTTATTTGTGTGACATTTTCAAACCCTTTCCTACTTCTGTGCAATTGCTATCTGCTCAACTAAAATAGACCCTCCAGTGCTGTCCTCTCCAGGAATATCCTGATCACTTCTGTCTCTCCAGCTTCAATACTTCATTCCTCTTACTCTCTGTTACATTTGAACACTGTAATGTAGTTGCTTTCATTGTGTCTATCACATAGAATGAAGATTCATTTCCTTACTTGGTTATCTTTTTGCCTAGAAGGAAGTTTGTTGAGTGTAAGGAGGACTTAGCCATTTCCATAGCTCCTGTATATACAGGACAGTCCTCAGAATGGAGTACATTCTCAATACATGTTTGCTGAATGAATGAATGAATGAATGAAGTTAGGGTGTATTCACCCTAACTATTCCAAAACCCTGGCTGTTCCAAAACAGGAGAAAATCCCTAAAGGCTTTGGCTGAGTCTTTGAAATGTAATTTTCTTGCAATTTTCTTGCCGCAGACCTCCTTTTCTCATTGTGCTTGGTTCAGACTGAAGCTACTTATTTTTCCCTTTCACAGCTTTTGCAATTTCCCTAAGCATATTTCAACTGACTAATGGAAGTGAGGGAATCCAAAAATACTCACTAATGTGCCACCTGTAGACAATCGAGAGCACTGTAAACTTTTCAAAGTGGTTTCTATATGATTGCTTTACCCAAATAAGGCCATAGAACTCACGTTTGGATGCAATGTGAAATTCCTCTACCATCTCTGGTATATGATTTCTCTTCTTTTTCTACCTTTCTGCTATTTCTACGTCTGACAAGAATGTACAGTATGCAAAATGCCAAGATGTCACTACAAGAAATGTTTTTTAATATAAAGAAAAGCTTCTTCTCAACACCTTTTAGCTCAAAAACAGGCCTTCCTCTCACCACACATGAAAATAAATTCCAGATGTATTAAAGATCTAAATGTAAAATCCAAATGTAAGACTGTGAGAAAAGAAAAGAGTAAATAGCATGATAAACTTCCATAAAAAGGCTTTCTTAAGCAAAACATAAAAAGCACTCCCCAAATCACAAACAATAAAGGGAAAATGAATTTGATTAAATTAAAATAAAAAACTAAAGGAGAAAATATTTGCAACATACTTATCAGAGAAAAGATTAGTATCTAGAATATATGAAAAACTGCTATAAATCAACAACAAAGCGACAAAAGTAGTAGCAAATGGGCAAGGATGTAAACCAGTTCACATAACAGGAAAACACAGTGGGCAATGAACATATGAAGAGACGCTTGATTTCTACCATGATACATACAAAATACATGTCAAAAATAACAATGAGGCTCTATGCTACCGGCAAAAAAAAAAGTCAGACAACATCAATATTAAAGAGAATATGGGGAAATGGAAATTCTCAACAATGTGAGTCACAATGTAAGTTAGTATTACTATATTGGAAGGTATTTAGCCAATTTCAAATAAAATTAAAGTGTATGCATGATGTGACTCAGCAGTTCTACTTTAGATTTATATTCTAAAGAATAACTCACATGTGCTCACAAGGAAACATATGTAAAAGTGTAAAGCAGGATTTTTTGTAGTAGTGAAAAATGTGGGAACCTTTTTTCTTAGGGTAGTTTCCAGGTCTTGCATGCAAGTACAATTGGTCCTCGGTATCCATCACAGACTTGGGCCTACAGAGCTCGATACACAGGTGTTCAGCCCCCTTATATACTTTAAATCATCTCTAGATTACTCAGAGTACCTATTACAATGTAAATGCTATGTCAATAGTAGTAATATTGTATTTTATAGGGGATAATAACAAGAAAAATGTCTGAACATGTGCAGTATGGATGCATTTTTAAAACAATATTTTCAATTTATGGTTGGCTGATTCCACAGATGAGG
This sequence comes from Heterocephalus glaber, assembly GCF_000247695.1. The sequence continues at coordinate 916,398 of NW_004624781.1, read as the reverse complement.
AGCCCAGTGATAGAGAAAGCCAACTGAAGTTTACTTTGGAAACTGGCCTTAGGAAACAAAGGTGAGGATATTGGGAATAGTCAGAGGGAAAAAGAAAAGCCAAGGATGTGCATCTAGCTGGTCACATTGTAGGGAACTCTCGTGGGGCTGGATCCCCCTAGAGATTCCTCTGGGAACTACATGGAAGCAACATGGAATTGTTGGCCCAAGAATAGAAAATGAACACATTTATCCATGGGCTGCCAGCTTCCACTGGTCAAGGACTATGTCATAATTTAACTCCCCCTCCCCAGAATTGCAATAAATCAACCAAATAATTTAAAAAAAGAATTTCACTCTTTCAAATTTCCATGTTATACATAGGTCAGAATGGTTAGCAGGACACTGCTGAAGTGCCCAGATTTTTCTGTTCTTCATATGCTCTGTATTTTTTAATTTTATTTTCTAGGAGAGTTCCTCAACTTTATTTTAAATTGCTTCTTTCTTTTACATTGGTCCAGCACATCTTTAATTTTCTACAAGCACTCTCTTTTCTCTAATTGCTTCTTTTTTTTCAATGACAACCTGTTCTTGTTTTATAGATAATAATAGTTTCTTGTGTCTCTCTGAAGTTTTTAATTATCTTTTATTTTATCCTCTGATAGTTATCTCTGTTCTCTGGAGTTATTTATTCTTTCTTCTTGGCTCTTTGTCATGGTGAAGATTTTACTCAAATGCCTGATAATATTTATTACTGGGTTTTATTTAAAAGTGAATCTCTTAAATAGCTGATTAGAGAGACATAACAGCTTCAGTTTTAAAATCTATGAACATAGCTTTAGGTTATCAGGAAGTTCGCCCTCAAATGTCAGATAAATGGGAATTATACCATTTCTGTATGCAATAGCCCTCTGCCTGGAGAAATTCCACATGGGTAGATATTTTATACTCAACTTTTGAGAGTGTTCCATTTATGGACTTTAATGAACCCACGTTTTTAAGCCTTATGTGTCACTCCTGCTCTGGGGACACTGATCTCTGCCTGACATGTTGGCTTTCTTGCAGACTACAGCTTCCCTCGCTCTACTCTCTTGTCACTCTTCCTCATGTTGTCCTTTCTCTTCAGAAACTTATTGAACTCTTTCTGCCACTTTGCTTTGCAATTATGGCCTTTTTTTCCCCTCTAGGTGAGTTGACTCTTACATTTCTACATGTGACAATGCATTTGGTCTTTTAAGTTATTTCTTTGTATTTAATACTTCTTTTTTGGTGTTTTACTACAACTGATGTTTCACTTTATAATCTGTGGTTGCTTTTATGGAATGTGTATAAAATTGTGTGTTTAAAAGTCCATTCTGATAAATTTTGCTTTTAGTTATTTGTAATCTATTTATATTTTTGTGATTATGTATATATTTGAATTTTTAAAACCAGCTTATGCATAATTTGTTTACCATTTTTCTTTATTGGTTCTTTCTTCTGATAATTTTTAAATCCAGCCCACTTTCTTATTTATTTGAAGCTATAGGTTATTCTTCTATTTTTTAGTAGTTTCTCTAATTTTGTGTTTGAACATATTCACACTTAATTCCCCACCCCACCCCCTCTCAGGTTTGCTTTTGGAGACAGGTTCTTGCCATGTAATTCAGGGTGGTCTTGGACTTACTAGGTAGCCCAGGCTGGCCTTGAACTCAAAGTAATCCTCCTGCCTCAGCCTCCCAAGTGCTGGCATTACAGGCGTGTGCCACCACATCTGGCTAATTCCTCTCTTTTCCTACAAAATAAATGTTGATAAATATATCAGTTCTACCTTTGGACATTGTAATAGTTTAAGCACTCATTGAAACTTCCTTTTTCTTTTTTGAGTTTCCATTTTACTTTTTTTTTTTTGGTACTGGGGATGGAATTCGGGACCTTGTACTTTCGAGGCAGGCACCAGAACCACTGAGCTAAATCCCCAGCCCCATTTTACATTTTTAATACAAAAATGTTTTTAACAGTCAACAATTAAATTTCTCTACTTTTTTTTTTTTTTTTTTGGTACCAGGGATCAAACTCAGGACCTTGGGCTTTTGAGGCAGGCGGTGGCACTGCTGAGCTAAATCGTCGGCCCCTAAATTTCAGACTAATGTCTAAGCTATCATCAAATACAGCTTCTAATTATTATTTTAGTGAAAGTTTGGCAGAATGAATTCTCTTAATTATTACATTGAGAATTTATTGATAAAAATTTAAATGCACAACTTTTTAATTGAAATATAACATACATGGGGGAAAACTACAAAAATGTATACATTTGATTGACCTTATTTATGGAAGTTATATTCTATAAAATCACCATGAATACTGCATTAGTGCACACTGAACCATTACTCCTGGGCGAAATGCAGGATTAGGCTCCTATGAGCCTCTGGTCACAGCATTTCCATCAAACAATATAACTTTGTGTTCTGTGTGTTTCTATTTAATGGCACTTTGTTTAATATATACTGTTGATTCATTAATACTGAACTTACTGCCAGCTGCAGTATAACTCATACTTGGATGGACCTTAACTAACACACGTATTTTAGAGACAGATAAGAAGCACCTGACTCTTCTCTTTTTCCGTGACAGCCCTAGGTGGGTGTGATTTGGCTAACAGCTGCAACCCTCCCCCTTGCTACCCTTTAGCTCTTATGGTCCCCTGAGAAGGGACTGGAACAGCTTGCCTCAGTATCCTCCCACAACCCCTACAGTTGCCTGTGTGTCTGATCCCTGGGCCAGTCAGACAGGAGGTACAGCTTCGTGGTCAATTGGTGCTCCTACCAAGCTCTTGACACTGAAGAAGCAGTGGAGAAACCACCTCTAACATGGCACAGATGAGGAAGGGACCCAAGCCCATTATTAACATGTTCAACTCAAACTCCAATATGTGGTTAAAACAGGTACTCCCTCTGAAAATTCCCTGGTTTGGGTCCCACCATTTTTATTTTTTTTTTACAAAGATGCAACAGCTGTCAATAAAATAGCTCATGCCTCTCAAGGTTCCACCTACTAACTGCCATCACAGTTGTACCTGTCTGGACATCCTGCACACACTCTAGAAGATGTCTGCCCTGACCACAGCTGGTCAGATTTAAACTAAGCAGTAGAACTGAATTTTGACCAATCAATAGCCTCGGATCAGAAGGCTTGAGTTTAGACCAATTTGGACCAATCATTAGGCTTGGATTTTGACCAATCACAGGCCTACTGTGGCTATATAAACAGCATTCCTCTCAAATTCTTAGGTTGGCCTAGAAGGGCTGCCTCTGGTATAGCGACCCACCCTGTATTTCAGCACAGGTCTTATTCTAATAAATCCTCACTTAGGTGGTCCTCTGTTTTTTAGGTAGTGTGGACTTGTAACATCTTGTAAATCTCCTCAAGATTCTTGTCCTGAATAATATGGACAGAGCAGTCACTTTGAAAGAAAGAGCTATAAACACTAGGAGCTGTTAACTCTCAAGACCTCCAGAGACCAGGAGCTGAGGAAGAACAGCCACAGAGACCAGCACCAGCAGAGCTGACTGAAAACATCCAGTGTTAACTGGTGTCTACTAGGGGCATCAGGGCTGCTAGCAGAGCCACACTTTGCCAGTTCATGACTTTTATCTGAATGGAGTAAAAGAACCCTTGGTTGATTAATGACATTTTCTCTGTACAGCACATCACAGCCTTGTACATAGATAGTTAGATAACACTTCAACACTACGCTTGGAGTCCATTCCAGTGAAATCATCCTCAAAAAGCATCAAAAGGCAAACAAACAAAAAAATCAAAAGTACGGTCCTAAGTAGACTGTGAAAAAGAGAAGTTTACAACAGGAGAGCTGAAACCAGGAGGGAGTCATCCTGCCTGACCTCAGCTGGGGCCAAGTGCACCTGATGACTCAAATGTCCCCCTCCTCTTGTATGTCTGTAAATGACCACAAAGCTCAGCAAGTATCGATTTGGGTTTATAAATTTTAGCGAGTAGGAGGAATGACTGTATAGGCAACACGATGATTTTTCCTGAAAGCACATATAACAAGTTTTTCCCTTGGGCTCTGTTCCTAGGGTAACCTCTATCCTGTTTCTAACCCCATGAATTAGTCTATTTTTCACATTATATCAATAGAAGTGTGAGTTTTACACTGTTGTATGTCTGGCTTCTTTGGTTCAATATTGTTATTCACTATATTGTTGCAGGTGTAAAAGTATTGATCATTTAAAGCCTGTCAGTCTGTGCAACCAATTTTGTTGGAAGTGAGTTTGTATTCCTTGATTTTGTTGTTCATCTTTCTAAGAATTATACCTCCTCAGGTGGTTTTAGGCTTTGAATTCTCAAGGTCATTTTAAGTGGGAAGCTCTCTGCTTCTCTTCTTTCCTTACTTTGGAGTGGTGTGCTACTATCTCCCTCTATCCTCTGAGTGCTGGCCTGAACTTACAGAGGTGTTTCAGACCTCTCCTTCGCAACCATGTTGGGGAAACCCAGCCAGAAGCCTGTTAGAGACTTGGCTCTGGTTCTGCTCATGCAGCCATGTCTCTCCACCTGCCTCCTTCAGCCTGTCTTTCTGGAAGAAATTACAGGCAGTAAGTTGGCAGCATTTTAAAGCTCCTTCCAAGGAAAAGTGCCCACTCCAGCTCCTGGCTTCAGGCAGGGAGCCTGATCCTGTTCTGTGCCTGGTGTGGAGCCAGTTATTCCTTGTTTCTCTGCTACAACCCAGCATACCCTTGGTTTCTTTTTTACTCACAGTTGTGAATCTCAATTTCTCCCCCCTCCCCCTGGTTTTGCAATACTACAGGGAATTGAACCCAGGGCCTTTGCATTGAGCTATACCAGTCCTTTTTAAATATATTTCTTTTGAGACAGGTTCTTACTAAGTTGCTAGGTTGCCCAGACTGGGTTAAAACTTGCAATCCTCCTGCCTCAGCTTCCAAAGTGCTAGGATGGGGGCTGGGGATTTAGCTCAGTGGTTCTGCCACCTGCCACGCAAGCGCAAGGTCCCAAGTTTGATCCCCGGTACCAAAACAAAACAAAACAAAAACAAAGTGCTGGGGTTACAGGCATGTTCCATAACACCCAGCTACGGCTGTGGATTTCTGGTTTCAGAGATACTTGCCCTGTCTTCAATCACATCTATCTCTTTTTGGTTCTTTTTCTTATATTTGATCACTTTATCTTTGCTCTGTGTCTGAAGGTAAAGTGACTGAAGAGTGAAGGTAACTGTACTGTAATGCCTAGAATCTGCATTGTTTTGTTTCATCAGAGAAAAAGCCACCTTTATCCTGAAAAAAATAAATAAGAGGTTCATAAGTCTCCACCCATGTGGAAACTACCCAAATGTCCCTCCACAGATCAATTTATAAACAACATGTGCCATATCTATATATCAAAATACTAGTCATCCATTTAAAAAATGGGGTATAAACTGGGCATAGTGGTGCATGCCTGTAATCTCTGGGAGTCTGAGGCCAGAGGAACATAAGTTCAAGGCCAGGCCAGGCAACTTGGTGATGTAGTGACATCTTGTATCTGAAAATAAAAAGGCCTGTGGGTGTAGCTCAGTGTGAAGGCCCTGAGTTCAATCCCCAGTAGTGGGGGGAAAAATACTGATTCATGCTATAACACAGGTGAACCTTGAAAACATTACGCTAAGAAAAAGAAGCCAAATGCAAAAGGCCATATATTATATTATCCCATTGATATGAAACATCCAGAATAGACAAATTCATAGAAACAGAAGCTAATTGGTGCTTTCTGAGAGCTGGAGGGAGGCAACATCGTCGCAGACCACTATAGGGACAAAAGACAAACTCCTGAGCCTTTAACCTGTTACTCATTAAGGGGATAATTTGTGTTTTTTTCTGAGACAGTCAGGAACTCAGAGGTGCTTCTTTGCTAAAACTCATGCCTCTTCAGTTGGGTCAACAAATGCTCAATAGGTAACTAAAAGCAGAACAAAGCTTGAGTTTAATTTTTGTATCCTTTATCACCTTACATCTTGGGGTCTGGGTATGTTACTCATATAAGAAAAGTTGGCAGAACAAAGTTCACTAGCCCTGAATTTATCTAGCCTGTCACCTTTCAAGATGGAGGACACCAAGGTAAGAGTAAGTAAAGAAAGTAATTTTCAGGATGCAGGGGGACATCCGATTACCAGCCTTATAACATCCAGTTCCAGAACCTTCTACCTTGGAGTAATGCCTAGAAGTCTCCAGCCATTGTCTTAACTTGGTAGTTGCCTGGGTCCAAGGAAAAGCAAATCCTCGTGTGACTGAAACCACCACAGAGACAGTCATTTCATGAGAATGGACTCCTCCAGAGGTAGGAAACTAGGACTGAGATCCTGATCAATAGGCCCCTTGCCTGCCTCAGCTGATCCTTAGAAGCTGGCCTTCTGCCCTTGAGGGTGGGCCAATCTGAACCTTGCACCAGAAGGTACCCCTCCGAGGCTGGAGAGGTGGCACACACCTATAATCCCAGCATTTGGGAGGCTGAGGGAGGAGGATAGCTGTGAGTTCAAGGGCAGGCTGGGCTACATAGTGAGCTCAAGGCCAATCTGAGACACTGTCTCAAAAAAACAAAGAAAAAAAAAACGAAAAAGAAGGAGGAGGAGAAGGAGGAGAAGAAGGAGGTGCCCCTCCATCCACTAAAACTGGAGTCATTTCCCTATCTTCTCTCTCACTTTCCAAGTAAAGCTTTTTCCCTGCAAGATTGTATTTTAGCTTTAATTTCCATTGTCACTGAAAGCAAGGACCCACACTAGCTGGAGATGGAATAATAGAGGTGACTGCGAATGGGTAAAGGGTTTCCTTTTGGGATGATGAAAATGTTCTGGAGCTAAACAATGGTGATGGTTGTTTGACATCATATGTGTGTATATATATATATACACACACATTGTCATTGAACACTTTAAAATGGTTTAAATAATGAATTTTAAGCTGCAAATTTTACTACCAGGAAGAGGAGTCCCCCCTTCTGCACACCTAACTGCACTTGCTCATATGTATCCCTCCTCACTGGCACCAGCACAATACTGGGTCCTATCTTTCTTGAACACCATCACATTATATTACAAATTATTTGTCTTTGTAGGTGTCCCCCTACCAGACTATAAGCAATTTCAAGAAAAAAGCTATGTCCTCTTCAGATGTGTATCTCTGTCATCTTGCTTAGTGTTTGGCACACAGTAAGTCCCACAAATCATTGCTTAATAAATGAATGGACAAATTAGTCAAATGGACATGACCACACCACAAAAACTCACCCTTCTAGGAAAAGTGTTTCACTTCCCTGGGAACAGGGTTTTCATCTGAAATATACTGTGACTGCCTCTGAGCTAAAGCTCGTTCATTCCCAGGGGTCCCACTAAAACTCTGACCTCCCAGCCTCTGCCAGTCCTAACCTAACATCTGCTGGAGGTATAGTCCCCACGGCTGCAGCCTAAATTATCCAAACTGTTCTCAACAACTAAGCTCAGAACACTTCTGCTGAGTTACTCGCCAGCACAAAGCATTTTCTTTATGATGCTTTCATCTGTCCTCTGAGGTGTAAATTGCAAATCCTACAGTCTCACTCTACAGAAAGGTTGATTAAATGACTTCTCTAGGGTTGGGCAACAAATGCTGGGATAAATGATGGGTCAAATTGGAAAAGATTTCTGGGAGGGTCTCTGCTCCTGTGTTTGACTACGCATTTGTAGGTGTCAGGTTTAGGATTTCCCCAATATAACAACTACTAGGTTAAGGTTTGTAGATACTGTACAGTATTTTCCTTTAATGTGAGCTCCAATATATGTGGATATAAGGATGGGAGAGGGTTATTAGCTGTTTCCTCCACATTAGCCCTTCATACTCTCAAAGTGATTTTTAAATCATCTCTCTTCTCTCTTCTAAATTAACATTCACAGTGGTTTCATTAAAAAAAAAATTGAAAACCTACTTTGTGCCAGCAACTCTGGATTCTAGTATAATAAAATATATTCCCTCTCTCAAGGTTTGAGTTCATAGTCTTTCTGTAGGACTTGCTTTAAGTTCCTATTCTGATTCTAACCCAGCTTTATAAAGTGTGCTCTCCAATTTACCTTCTGGCAAAGATTTTTTACTAGCTTATTCTCTGTGCTTTTAATAAATGGGAAAAGTCAGTGTTAATCTCTTTTCGTGTTGTGCCAATGAACAGCAGCCTGTGGATAAGTTGGGATTGTTTGTGTCACACTGAAATCGCTTCAATTACCTGCAACGGAGCAACTCATTTTCACACGTGAAAGATACAGAATAGAAAGGAAAATAATTGCTTTCTGGCCATGAGTATAAAGTTCCAAGGGAACATCCTCTTCCTACACAGCATCCCCAGGCCTGACATTATGGAGACAGCTCATCTGGCTTCCCTGACACGAATGGGGCTTTTCTGGAAACCCCGCAGCCACCAGCTGTGCCCTGCAGTTCCCAGCCACTCTGTGCTGTTGCTGAGGGACCTGGCAGACAGAGCAAAGATGTGGATTTCTCTGTTATCCTGTCATCTAGGGCACTCAAGGAGATTGAAGTCATCGTTTCCTTTGCTGACTCAGCATCCTAGGAAGAAGGGCTGTCTAGGGCCCCTGATCTGCCTTTAAAAGGGCATGCTAGGATTCCAAACTAGGTTCTGCACATGCCTCCAAAATGCTCACTACTCAACCGCAAAATAGAGTCACACAGGAAAAGGGATAAAGAGGATCTTCACTGTAATAAAGATGTTTCTTTAAATTTTAGGGGCTAGGTTTTTCTACCTGGGGACAGTCTCCTAAGAGGGGCATATGTTAGCCCATCTGTCATTCATTAGGTTGGACCATGAGTGTTGTTGTTCTGCTGCTGGTTGTCAGCAAGCCATGGAAGAGTCTTCTTTGGATGTGACAATGACATCTCCCTCCTTTCAATGCCTCTTGGATTATGTGCTTGTATGTAACTGTATTAAAACTAAACACATGGGGCGGGAATTTAGCTCAGAGGTTCTGCCGCCTGCCTCGAAAGCACAAGGACGCGAGTTCAATCCCTGGTACTAAAAAAATCCCAAAAAACAAAAACCCCCAAACTAAACACATGACGGTAGGCACTGTCAGTCTTGCTTCTCACCATCTTAGTTTGTGTCTCCCCAGAAGCAGACCGTGGAACAAAGGTTTAACTGCAAGTAATTTGTTTGATGGATAAGCCCAGGACACAGTGGCTGGGGAGAGAGATAAACAAGGTAAGTTAGCTAGAAAAGAGTCATTCTAACTGGAGCTTAATCCCACTGGGGAACTCTGGGAAACAAGGTAGGACACAAATCTCAGAGGTATCTGAGGGAACCTGGGTGTTTATGTGCCAGTTTCCACTGATCAATGGTTGAGGGAAGCTCTTGAGAAACAATTGAATATCTTATCTGGAAAAAAGAAGCCTTAGTTCCTAACTCATTCCACACAGTTTAATGCAAGGATGATCATAGGCTAGGTAGAAAAATGGAAACCACAATGTTTCTAGAAGAAAGCCTTGAGAGAATATGTGTACAACTTTAGAGTAGGCAATGTTTTCTAAGGCAGATACAAAATATACTTTTAAAAAAGGTACCTGAACACTTAAGGAAGCACTTCATTAAAATTAAATATATTTGCTCTGAAAAACATTGTTAAGAAAATGGAAAGACAAATCACAGAATGGGAACATATTTTCATTATACATATCTAACAAAGGACTGGTATCTAGAATATATAAAGAACCCCTTTATAATGGGAAAAGATTTAAAAAGACATTTCATAGCATAAGATAAACAAATAGCCAATAAGACATTTGATAAGGGGCTCAACTGTATTCATCAGAGAAATGCATATTAAAACCACAATGAGAAACCACTATACCCCCACTAGAATAGCGAAAACTAAAGACAGCAATGCAACTGTCAGCAAGGGTGTAGAGCAGCTAGAACTCCCATATTTTCCTGATGGGGATGCAAAATGGTACGACTATTATGGAAAATTATTGGGCAGATTTTTTAAAAAAACTAAATTAGACATATCTCTCTAGGCTCCAAAAATTCTACTCTTAGGTACTTACTGAAGATAAATGACAGTGCATCTCTACAAAAAAGACTTGCATAAGAATATTCATAAGAGCTTGGGGGAAAACAATCCAAATGTCCAACAACAGGGGAGGAACAAGCAAATGGTGGGCTGGGTGGATAGCTCAGTAGTAGAGTGCTTGCCAGCATGGACAAGGCCCTATGTTCAAGTCCCAGAATTTTGAAAAACCAAAGCAAAACAAGCAAATTTTGAAATAGTCACACAATAGAACACTATTCATGTACAAAAAAGTAAACTACTGTATTGAGTTTGGAACTAAAAAAAAAATACACTGAGCAAAAGAAATAGGTACAAATAGGTACAGTCTGTGTGGTTTCATGTATATAGAGTCCTGGGACAGGAAAGCTAAGCTACAGTGATAAAAATTAGGCCAGAACTCACTTTCCAGGCCCGCTTCTGTCTCTCTGGGACAAAAGCTATCTGTCTCTCAATAAATATCTCCTACTCTTAAAAAAAAACGAGGCCAGGAGTTGCCCATGTGAGATGGAGTTTAGCTGGAAGGAGGCACTTACAAGGGGATGTAGGAGTCTGGGGGAAATATTTTATATCTTGTTTTTTGGGGGTTTTTTTGGTACCGGGGATCAAACTCAAGACCTTGTGCTTTCGAGGCAGGTGGCAGAACCACTGAGCTAAATCCCCGGCCCCTATATCTTGTTTTAGATGTGGTACATAAGTGGATATAGGTATCAAAATGTGCCTAATTGAACATTTGAGGTATGTGCTTTTTATTGTATAAAACTGTGCCTTAATGTCAGGAGCAGTTCTACATCATTTTGGGGGAAAAGTCATTTGATTAGGCCTAGTTCTCCTGCCTACAGGCCAGCTATGGGATTTCGAGACAAAGGTCCATTTTGGCCTCCGGTCACAGATAAGTCTTAAGTGGTCGGGTGATGCTGTGATGCTCTAGGACAAAATTACACCAGCTGAAGACATCCTGGGGGAACAAAATCGTCATCTACTCAGTTTCTCCCTGTTCTTGGATTTCCGCTGGCCCCCAGTCATTTGTTACATCTTGTCTATCCCGATGTACTGAACTCTCTGCAAGTCATTTGTTACATTTTTTTCTCCCGATGTACTGAATAAAAGGTGTGGTAAGCTCCCAGGCTTTCGTCTTTGCCCAGAGCAGCACTGATCAAGCCCAAAACTCAGAGTCTTAAAGTCTTACTTTTTCTACCTTTCCTGTGTAATAAGTTAATTCGCCTTGTGCAGCCATGGCTAACAGGAGACTAGGACTTACTGCAGAGGTTCTAGTAACGTCCCCTTTCCCTTTTCCCTACACCTTAATAAATAGAAAACACACTGGCCATTAAAAACATGGAGTAATTTGCTGGATGTTCTGCCCCTCACTAGAATGTAAGCCTTCAGAGGGCAAAGCTCTTCTGGTTTGTTCTCTAAAGTAATCTCACCTAAAGATCTTACACTGTTGGGTCCTGTTAAGTGTCATTAATATTTTAAGTACACATGAGTCTCATGCATTGAGCTGTGGCTTTATCATAGCTCCCTCCACAGACATGACCTGTTCTTGCAGACACTGATGGCCCCAGAAGCTCAAGTGCAGGTGCCATTGTCTAGAAAGGGAGCTTGCAGGTGCGAACCCAGCAGGGCCCTGGGTGTCCTTGGGCACTGACAGGGTCCCAACTGTGAGCACCATCTGCTCCTGTGAAGGGTGTCTGACAGCAGCTGCACCCCTGGACCTGGAAGGTGAGTGCCTCTGAGACCCAAGGTCAGGTTCCTGTTCCCATCCTCCCTCTTTGTAGCTGGCCCATGGAAAGTCGCTTTAGCCCTGGAAACAGAAAGTACCAATGTGCATACCACTTTGCAATTTACCAAGGGTTTTTTTTTTAACGTGTTATATTTTATCCTTTTAATGACCCTGTAAAACAGTTGTTTCATAACCCTATATTTCAGGTTAAGTCACTTCCTCAAGGTCACACAGCTGGCAAGTGACAGACCTTAGATTCAAATCAAACTTTTAACCATTTACTACTATATTAAGTGCAGTAGTGCTGTGTCATTTAAGGACCTTCAGAAGCTGTTTCTGACTCCTTCAGTAAGCTTTAATGGACTAATGAAAAGATATGTAGCAAATCCCTCTTGCTTTTAATCCAGTTTATCCCATATGCCCCTGAGAGATAAACCTGGCTGGACCACCACTAGGATAGTGTCACTCCTCTGTGCAAATTTTCCACATTTCCTTACCACCTACCAAGTCAAATCCATGCTGCTTAGCTACTGTTGAATGCTCTTTTGCCCCAACTCACCTTTGTAGCCTCATTTTCCTTAAAAAATAACTTCAGAGGCTAGGAGTATAGCTCAGTGGTAGAATGTGCTCTTAATATGTAGGAGGCCCTGAGTTCAACCCCCGGCACCACCAATAAACAAGAAACCTTTACATTCCAGCTAGTTATGTCATTATCCTCATTCTAAAACTTTCCTCCTTGGGCTAGGGATTTAGCTCAGTGGTTCTGCCGCCTGCCTTGCAAGCGCAAGGACCCGAGCCCGTACCAAGAAAAAAAAAAACAACAAACTTTCCTCCTTGGTTTCCCTTCCACATGGAATACCAGTTTCTCCTTCCTTTGGGATGCTTTCTCACTGTTCAGGTCCTAACTCAAATGTCACTGCACTCCCTGTTGGTAGATTTTCACTTTATCTGAAACTTTAGAACACATGACATTACTTGTCAGGTATCATGAGTATATTTGTATCTTGCTTTATCATCCTTATTAGATCCTAATTTCCTGGAAGTTAGATGTATGTATTACCCATTTCTATTATCAAATGCTGACTTGCTTAATTATTTGCGTGCTGTAGATAATTTGATGCTTTATAGAGTAAGTTACCATCTTTCCAAACCATCATCTATACATAGTACCCTTTGGTATGTATAATTAAAAAAATTGTTTGCATTTGAATTGTTTCATGTATTTGGTTAACACAGCCTCCACATTCTGTTTACTTTGCTTCTGACTTAACACAGACTTTATGAATACTTAAATGCTTTGCAGGTGGGGCTGACACATGGAGAAATAGGGGAGTCATCCACAGTTCTACTCTGGCTCTGCCATTAACTGGCTGTGTAACCTTAGGCAAATCATATCTACTCTCTGGACCTTATTTTGCCTCTGTATATTTCATGGGTGTAATAATACCTTTTTTTATTCTTTAATTTACCGCAAAGTTGTTGGGAGAATAAATGAAATAACAGATGTGGAAGTGCTTCGTCGACTGTAAATCATCTAGCATCTTCTTTCAGTTGCACCTGCTGTTTGATGAAGGCACACTTTTTGTTGCTAGCAGCCCCCTACCCATCTGCTTCTCTCCTGTGAAAAAAGGGTGGTCTGGAAGGAGTATTTCACGGGGGCAGGATGAGAAAGAAACCACATTTGTTGCATGGCCAGTGGAACTGGGGCTGTGCTGTGGTGTATTTGAGGTATCATCTGAAAGACTGCTGCAAAAAGGAAGACCACAGAACCAGCGTAGGCCCCGGGTGCAGAACTACCAGGGAGTCAGCTGTTCGGCATATTTTTCAAGTCAGAGCTGCTGGACAACAAACGGCATGCGCAGCTTGAGGGAAGGTGAGGGTCCCAATGCTGAAGCACAGAAAGCTAAAGCTACTACCATTTATAAGCACGAAACCTCACTTCAAGGAAGAGGTTGAGATCACCCCTACTGGATACCAAGAGTCAGGTGAGGCCATGGGGCCGGAGGCGCCCCCTGCAGGAACATTTCTGGCCTGCCCATTGGCTTCCATGAAGGAGGAAGGTGGACCTTGGGTAATTTTGCTTCCTGATTGGGTAGCTAAGAAGATTGGCAGGTCCCAGCAGGCTGAGCCTGAGGGCGGCCAGACATGGCGGAAGCGGGAAAAGTGCCTGCGAGCCTCGGGGTTCCAGGAGGAGACGCGGTTCAGTGGCCTTTGCAGCGCTATGGCCGCTTCATGCTCTCGGAGGCCAGAGAGCTGTCTGAGTCTGGCCCTAAAGCTGGGGCAGTGCCCTCACCTACGTGGAAGGTAAGGCCTAGGGGCAGGAAAGACCGCCAGGCTCTCACACCCCAAGGAGTAAGGGAAGACTAGCCAGGGCCTCATTGGCACGAGGACAGGAGGAGAAGACGTGGAGGGACCTACAGGCTTGTTGAAGATGGGCAGGTCTACAGTTGACATAGGACGTGTGTGTGTGTGTGTATTACTAGGAGGCACAATTAGAGCCCATTAAATTCTCAAAATAATCATGCAAGGGAATAGTTAACATTCATATACAGGTATTCAGTAAATATTGAGCATCAAGTATGTGATAGACTCTAGTCAGTGCTGGGAATATAGCAGTGAATAAGGTATAAATAGTCTCACCTTCTAGTCAAGGATATAGTATCTACCCAAATAATTATAAATTATGGAAGGGAAGATTGAATTCACCAAGTGGTCATGCTCCTTGATAGTCCAGCTCACACAGGACTAAATTTGAATTCAATTTTATTTTTGTTTATGCATGTGCTGGGGATTGAATCTGGACCTCCAAAGTTCTAATATGCCCTGCCACTGAGCTACATTGGCAGCCCCAGGATTCTAGCGTTGCCTCTGAATTTCAGTGATCTTGATTAAGTCACTTAACCTCCTTGTATCTTATTTATCTTAAAGTAGAAATAATAATAGCTTAATATTGTCTCAAAATATAATAGAAGTGAAATAGATATTTATAAATAGAGAAAACAATCCTACTTCATAGGATTCTTTTGAATACTGAATCAGTAATAAATATATTATAGATAGAGCCTGATAAGTTATATAAGGTGTTGTTATTATATTGTTTTGCTGGTGTGTTGTATCATTCAGTTCTTGTGTTGACACTAGGGTTTTGGGTTACACACACACATATGTGCAAGTGTGTGCTCTTGTGTTTGTGAGTTTTACATAGCATTAGCTAGAAGAGTAAAAGAAAGAATATTCTAGGTAAAAGACACAACATGCAGAAGGGACCCACACCCAGAAAAACTTCCACACATACAATATAGAGGCCAGTAGGCTGGTGTTTAGAAAACAAAGGAAATGATAGCATGAGATGGAGCTGTCTGGAAGTCGTTGGTGCCTTGTGAACATCATCTAAAAACCAGTGGGAAGCCACTGAGAGGTTCTAAGCAGGAGCAGTTTTCATCTCTGAAAGTATCATTCTGAGTTCAGTGTGTAGATGAAATTGGAGAGGAGAATGAATGGATTCGGAAAAGTCACTTAGAACACTGTTGCAATGTTGTAGGCCAGAGATGACATGGGCTAGACCTAGAGGATGATAGTAGAGATGGGAAAATTGTGCATACATTTTGGAGGCTAAAAATGGCAAGGCTTGGTGATTGATTGGATATGTGTGGTAAGAGTAAAGGAGCAGGGCTGGGGATTTAGCTCAGTGGTTCTGCTGCCTGTCTCGCAAGTCCAAGGTCCTGAGTTTGATCCCCAGTACCAAAAAAAAAGAGTAAAGGACCAACTAGGTACATGGTTGTAGAATGGAAAACACTGGAGGAGGAAGTGAGGGAAAGATCTAACATTCCATTTGAGGATACACTGAGTTTAATATGTTTATGAAGCATCCACATGGAGACATTGGCTAGACAGTAGGGTATACTGTTCTGGACTCAAAAGTCAGATCTAGGTTGGAGATGTGAAGGTGTGAGTAAGCAGTATAATAAGAGATACTTACAGTCGTGGGGTTCTGTGAGATTACAGGACCATGGCCCAACGTAATCCAACATCTGTAGGTCAAGTAGAGGGTTAGAGTTGGGAAGCCCTGAGGAGAATGAAGGTCCATCAGTGCTATGAGAGTTATTTCAAGAGGGAGAGATTGATAAATTGTGGAATAAGCTGTAAACTGAAGAAAGATAACGGCTGAGGAGTGCTAATTCTATTTAGCAGCATGAAGGTCCTTAATGGTCTTTACCAAGAGAAGCTGCAGTGGAATGAAGGGAATAGAAGCTAATTAGGAGTGGGCTGAAGAGTGACTGATAAGGGGAAGAGAGGAGGCAAAGTGCCTGGACAATTCTGAGAGGCTTGGCAGTGAAAGTGAGCAGAGATAGAGCAGAGTAAATTATTCATCACATTCTAGAATATTAAAGGCTACTCTTTAAGGCTTGAAATCAATATATCTAGGCCCATTTTAAAAAGCATTAACTAGTCACGCTTTTGTGGAATTTGGTATCCTAAGAAATTATATAAGCTGAAAATGCAGACTAGGGTAAGAAAGAGTTAAATTCAAGGATGATGGCTCCACAATTGGATGTTTATAAAAAGCTGGGGATGTTTGAGGACACTGAACTTTTGAGACTAGTCCAGTAGATCTCTCGATAAATTCTCTTAACACTGTTTAAGCCCTTTTACCTAGGGCATCTGTGTTGGCTATGTTGGCTCAGGTGCAGCCAAGTAAGTCAATGTTGTATTGCAACTCGGGGGCTATGTATATTTGACCATCTTAAGCAGTTGATTTTCTTTCTTTTTGCAAAGCTTTTCATAATTTCTTTAAGGAACAGGACTTTTCAACAGTTTTCAAGTGTTTGGCAAAAAGCCATGGCCACAGTGACAAGAGATGAGGTTGGCTTTTGCAGAGCTTTTGAGAACTGAACATTTGTACCTTCCTTTGAATCTCTGCCGAGCCATCCTGCCTGCTGTGATCAGTTTCAGCCTAGGTCTGTTTTTTTTTTTTTTTCTTGAAAAGTGAAAGAGAAATAAGATTTGTTCTATTTTATGAGCACTGTGACTATTGTGCAATACTAATAATAATAAAAGATGAGCCATCTAAAGAACTATACTAAGTCCCATGTGAATTCTTATTTTAAAAAAGATGTGGGGCCTGCAGTACAAATATGTTAGGTAAGGCACAAAAATATATTATGGTGGAGGATAAAGTCATTCTTATAGTTTTTTTTTCTCTCTCTCTAGGGAACTTTCAAATTCAACCTTGTTTAAACCTATTTTGATTTTTTTCTGAAATTATAGAGAGAATCTGTTCTGGTTCTGTACTGTTTAGTTGCTTAATTACAGAAAAGACTTTCATCACTGTGGCCATATGCTAAGACAAAACTGTCAACCCAAGAGAAAAAAATGAGCAGTACAACAAGACTTCTAAGACTTGAAATCTTAGTTGAGAAAATATGAGCCATAAAATTTGTATATGTAATATAACAATATGTATACTGATTTAATTTACCTCTCTGAATTCAGTTATTATTAAGAGTCAGTATCTAGAGAGAAATTAACAATTAGGAAGCAAATAAACTTTTTTTTTTAACAGCAAAGAAGAAATAATAAAAGTGGGACAAAAAGTAACATTTTACAGCTATGCTACCCAGACTTCAGTATGCATAGAAATCTGGGGATTTTGTTAGCTGTGTAGATTCTAACTCAGTTGGGTTGATTTGGTGTGGGATGTGGGCTTCTGAAGTTCTAACAAGCTCTCGGGTAGACACAGATGCTGTTGATTTGGGGACCACACTCAGAGAGGCAGGAGTTCAGCAGGCCTTGAATGAAGTGGGCAGCAAAATGAAGTATAACATAATTAACAAATGAATGTATGGAGTTCTGATGTAAGTTAATCAGATTTGTAATGAATATGCAAACATTTTATTAATAGGGTTAATATTTAAATCATCTGTCATTTAAATGGATGAGCAAATGAAATACAAACTTGAACTTGATTTTAGTTCCTTACATCTGTTGGCCCAGCCTTTCTGAAAAGATTATCATAATAACAGATTGGTCCATTTTATGTATTTTATATCTGAGTATAATTTATTCTACTAATTTGAGAATAATTTTGAAAGGTGATGTTAATTGCAGGTTGCTTTTAAATTAAGGTTTTACCATGTTTTTCAGATTCCAAGTATTTCTCGACGTGTCCTAATTGGTTGAACCTGACAACTTCTTAGTTTTTTTTCTTTCAAAGGGGAAAAAAATCATCCTTTAAGTTTTATAGGAGGAACTTAAAATAATTGCCCTACTTAGAAATTAAGAAATAGAATATGAAGTTTGTACTTGAGATGAACTTTTAAATGTAGGTTCAACATAAGATATACTTTGGATCCTCTCAACAGTGTTCTTTTTTTCTTTCATATTCCAAGTGCCTTTGTACTACCTAATGTATGAATAGGTATTCAGGAAGTGTTTGAACATGTGATATGGTAACTTTTCTTATGATAATGTGATATTATGAAATGGTAGCTACTATTTGTTTTGCTTTGTTTATAGCAGTCCTATGAAGCAAATGTTATACCCATTTTATGGATAAGTGAACTGAAACTCAGGTTCAGTGGCTTTTTTTAGGAACACAGACATACGTCGAGAAGAAAAAAATTCAGGTCTTGATTTTTCTGTATCTAAAGTTGTGCTTTTAAGTCGCCATGCTGCTTGCCTTAGAAGTGCTAATATTGCATACAGGGAATAATGGTTCAATCATGCGGAGGAGGAATTTTGAGATTAGCACACATGGTGAAAATGACAAAGATGACAGTTTTTTGTTTTTAGGAAAATTTAAGATTCAGTAAATCCCAAGACTTTTTTAAAATAATAAAATAGGGCTGAAGATGTAGCTCAGTAGTTGAGCACTTGCCTAACATGCTTGAGGCCCTGGGTTTGATCTCTAGAACTAACCAATCAATCAGTAAATGTATAATAGTTCTTCTTTGCATGCTTGATGAATTTTGACTGGATCTTTATTCTGAATTTTACCTTGTTAGGTACAGGATATTTTTTAATTTCTATAAATATTCTTCACCTTTTTTCTGGAGCTAGAAGAGGTTGGATCCTTTCAAGTCTTGCTTTTAAACTGTGTTAGAGTGACCAGAGCAGCATTTGGCTTAGATCTAGTTTTTTTTTTCTCACTCTCAAGGCAAAACTACTCAGAGAACTCTGCCAAATGCTCCACAAATTGAGGCTTTTCACTTTGGCTGCTTAGAATAGATGTTATTCCCGACCTTGTGTGAGCTCTGGGGAGTGCTTTTTAAATCCTTTCAGGTGGTTCTTCCCCAGGCTCTGATAGTTTCCTCACACACATGTGTGCTGAGGGGTATTCAGCGAAAGGGGAAGGCTTACATGCCTTTGGATTTCGTTCTTCATGTGTCACTGCATCTGGAGTCCTGTCCTGCAAACTCTAGCTGCTCTGACCCTGTTGAACTCACAGCTCCATCTCCTAAATTCATGAAGACTTCAGCCAAGCCCAGATTTCTCCCCTTTGCTCTTCAGCCTGGGACAACGGTAGAGTTCACCTCTGTTGTTTCTTGTAATTTCTTAGGAATCATATACTTTATTAACTGATATCCAATGTCTTAAAAATGGTTGCTTCTTCTAATTTGTTCAGTTTTTTTAGTTGTTTCAGGCAGGACAGTAACTTTGGTCCCAGTTACTTTGTGCTGCCCTAAAGTAGTATATAGTGGGTCTTGGAATTAGATTCCACTTCAGGTCCTCCACTCAAAATATTATTAACTTATCTCTTGGCTAGTTGGCACTAAGCTAGGCACTGAAGATGCTATGGAACTGTTGTTTTGGTTTGGAGATTTTGTTTTGGTGAGTCACAAAATCTTAAAGTACAGTTAAGTTTCCCATAATGACAACTATACATTCTGAGAGATGCATCAACTGTTCTGTTGTTGTGCAAACATCATAGTGTGTATTTACACAAACTAAGATGGTTATATCACTAGGTGATATAATCTTAACGGGACCACTCTTGTATAGGCAGACCATAGTATTTGGCTATGACTGTGTTAGGCACTAAGTGCAGCGTTACAAGAATAGGTAGCACTTCATCACTGGAGCCAGGTTTTTCAAGGTAGGCAGGTGACTTTCATCAGAATCTGTCTATGTGTGTGTTGAAAACACAGCTTCCTCATTCCTGGGCAAGACCTACTGAATCAGATTTCAGGGGATTGCTGTTGTGTGATTTATACATGCTGCAGCCAGTCCTCATGTCCCAGTTCTGAAGGCAGAAAGGGGAAGAACCGTTGACAAAGTAGCGCTGATGCCAAATGGTGCTTTGCAATTGATATTTTCAAACCTCTTCCCATTTAGTACTCCCAACTACAGGTCTTATTATGATGCCATAGACAGGAAGCTGAGGCCAGGCTAGGTTAAATGTCTTGCCGAAGTTTAACATGAGAAACAGAAGAACTAAAACTCCAGTTTTCCTCCAGTCAGTCCTCATTCTGCTGTGCACTGCCGCTTCATGAAGAAGATGTATGAGTATCATCAGGAGTTACTGTTCTTGCGCGGAGCATGCTTATTTTGAAGAGTTACATCATATCTTGTATTAGGATTGGTTGGCTCTGAGCAATGGAAAACACAAAATAGTGGTGGATAAAACAAGATGAAAGTTTATTATTCTCCACATAGGTCTAGAACTAATGTGACACTCTTGGGATGGGAACAGAGGCTCCTTCTGTTCTGCTTCTCTGCCGAGCACAACCATGGTTCACCGTCTGAATAGAATCAGTATGCTGGACAGCTTGGGAAGGATGGATGAGTATTCTTGGGGTCGTGGGCTGGAACTTTCTAATAATGGTCCTCTTGTTTGAGTGTGGTTTGCTGGAAGCTTGGTTCTGTGATAGCCAACCCGACTCCATTTTGAGCCTCAATGCCAGTTTGTACCTGTGCTTGGACAAAGTGCTTGTGCCTGGACAAAGCACCCAAAATCCTGGCATCCTGTTTGGCAGTAAACTTGCTGCAGTTGCAGGATGTTTTGTAGCTCACCTAGTGTGTGAAACTTCCTTGTGCCCCCCCCCCCCCCGCATGGTTCTGCTTCTGTAAGATTCCTCTTGCTCTCCCCTGAGCCCTCCCCAACTGAAAGCATGATTTAAAAGGAGAAATCAAACTGCTTCTGGTTGCTGAAAGAACTTTCCAGGGACTAGCTCCCCTTAGCCACTGGCTTTAATAAACGAGCTCAAATCTGACACAGAGTGTGGCACATCTCCATTGTTCTAACTCGCTCATCCATAACAGTTCCGGAGGGCCGGGGATTTAGCTCAGTGGTCCCGCCACCTGCCCTGAAAGCTCAAGGACCCAAGTTCGATCCTGGTACCAAAAAACCCCAAAAAACAGTTCCCTGGTGTGATGAAAGAACCTTTAACAGGTGCATGATGATTAGGCCATGGGGGGACCACCTTCAGAAGGGACTAGGCTGGTCTCATGAGAACTAAAGTGAGGCCGCCCCACATGTGTGGTCTCTGCTGCACTTAGCCACTTTTTCTTCATGTTTCATCACTGTGTTTTAACATGGTTAGAAGATGGGAGTTTCACCAGAGGCCAAGCCCACGAGATCACTGATCTTAGATGTTCAGCCTCCAAAATTGTGAGCTAAATAAATCTCTTTATAAAGTACTCACCCTCAGGAGTTCTGTTATAGCAACAGAAAATAGACTAATAAGCAACAAAAACAACTATTACTTGGTGCATGATTATTGTATGTTAATATCTAGAATAGTGCTTGGTAGATGCCCCCAAAATATTGCATGAATCGAACCCAGGCTTTTAGCTAAGCAACTGACTTCATGTCTCATTTGATCTTTCTGATAACCCTAGTAGTTATTACTATTTTTATTTTACAGATGAGGAAATTAAGTATACTTCTGAATGGCAAAGCTGAGATTTGAGAATCCTAGGTCTGATTCCAGATAAGATTTCATAAGGCAGTAGTCATCAGTACTATTCACGAAATATACTAAGATTGCATATCCTGGGCCCCTTGAATTTAAGTGTGTCATGAGTCTGGTTTTGACCCATGAAATGTGAGCAGGCCTGACCGATGTCGTAGGCAGAAGCTTTAGGAGCCAGGGCATGATTCATCTTATTCTTTCCCCTGGACTATGGATAGGGCTTCTCTGCTGACCTGGGTCCTATGGTGAGGAAGTAGGAGTGTAAGGTGGAACTTGAAGACAGGCACAGTAAGGATGGATGAATGTATATGAGAGAAATAAGTCTTAGTTTTGGGGGCTGTTAATTTCTGGGGTTTTTTTTTGATACCGGGGATCGAACTTGGGTCCTTGCGCTTGCGAGGCAGGCGGCGGAACCACTGAGCTAAATTCCCGGCCCCTGGGGACTGTTAATTTCTACAACATATTCTGTCCTACACCTGACTGATAGGTATAGAAGTGTTTTCATATTTGTAGTTATGTTTAATTGGATCACATGTCATATGCATTGTAGATTGCATAAGCTTTTGAGGAAGAACTTTGTAACTGATGTTCTAACATTTTTTTTCTATGACAAAATCATTACTTGTTCCAAAGCTCTAGTTTATAAATACATATTTCTACCTCAGGGGTCAGACTGTTCTCTTCCTTCAAAAACAAAAGCTTAATTTTATTGTGTAACACATAGTTTTCATAGAGGCCATGGCATATTTACATAACATGATTTAAGGACAGATCTGAAAATGCTTTTCAGCTTAGCTTAAGGAGTCTGAAGAAGATAAAATTTAAAATGAGGCCCACAAATATTAAAAAATCATTCATTTTTAGGATTTATTTCTCACCTACTATGTGCTGGACACTGCAAAGCTTTGCTTGGAGATAGTTAAGGCAATAGTACTGAGACAGTTGCTCAGACAAGCTCAGGGACTTGGTTGTGTGGAAAATGGAGGGCTTCTTACCTAACCAGTGCCAGTGCGGTGTCTGAGAAATACATTACTATGTTGCTGTAACTCAGACCCAGAAGTGCAGTGTAGACACTGGCACTGTTAGGAGTGTCCGTGGGCTTTCTGAAGGAATGGAAGAGGACACAGAAGCTAGTGTGAGAGACACAGATTGCTGGATTCTCTGCTGTAAGAATGCCGATGGGAAGGACTGCTTCCTGGTCTTACTGATTTCTGCAGGATTCATTAGTCTAGGAAATGTTTAAGGATACGCAACGTATTGGAGAAGCGTTCTAAGAGCATTTGTTGTACAAAGAACATTAACTAGAGGGACCTGGACTGGCAGATTCGGAGACATAAAGAACTTTCTCCTTGGTTGCGTGAAGGTGTTTTGAGTAGATATATTCTAGATGAGTGGTGGTGAACCTTTTAGAGCTTTCAATGATAAAAATAGCCCGCTGCAGCAAGAGTGCCATAGGTTTGCCACCACTGTAGGTTGATTCTAGTAGCTAGGTTTAAAAGGACTGGATGGGCTGGGAATGTAGCTGAGCAGTACAGCATCTGCCTGGCAAGTGTGGGTCCCTGAGTTTAATTCCTGGTACACAAAAGAAAAAAAAAAAAAAAAGACTGGGTCTTTCATGATTAGTAATCTAAGTATGGATATGTGGTAAGGGAAGGGAAACCATGTCTTATACTTTGGTATATATGAAGTAATTTTTGTGCTTTCTAAAACAAAAATTCGCCATTATATGTCATTATTTTGGGAACACAGAGGGGGTTTTATTGCTCTTATAACTTTTTATTACTGTTACTGTTAACACTATATTTCTTGTGAGAAAAAAGCAGAATTGTACAGTTCGGTAGCTAGTATGTGGCAGGACCACATTCATTAGCATAATATACTCTGCAGGTCTAGCAAAATAATTTATGAGACTCCTCAGGATGGAGAGTCAGCTGGGAGGCAGTTGATAGACTACTTAGCAGTTTTGCACATTTTTCATATTTTGTAATGCATAGGTCAGCAGTTTGGGCCAGTGTATAAAGCTATGACCCTTTTTGAAGGATCTTAAAAGCAGAAAACAAAACCCTTAATTAAATACATAATTTTAATTCATCACAATCTGAAAAATAGTGTATTTTAGCTTATCTTATAGCGTAATTTAAGTACATTTGAAACACTTTTCTATAGTATATTCATATAGTTCTTCTGACTTTCTACTTCATCTTAGATATATACTGCAGATTTGCATAAATACATTCATATAAATTATGAGAAGCTTCTGTATTTAATTAGTCTAAGCCGTGTTCTGGTGTTTTAACTGATCGTAAACTTGAGATAGACTCCAAATAAATCCGAATGTGTGCTACCAAGATGATGGCAAAACATGGTAAATAGGGGTCAGAATGATGTAAATCCTTTTCTTTTTTTTTCTTTGGTACAGGGATCGAACTCAGGAGCTTGCACTTGCGAGGCAGGCACGGTGCCACTGAGTTACCTCCCCGCCCCCCTGGATGTAAATCTTAAGCTGTCTTTAAGTTGGTGACTGAAATAAAGATATGACTGTGATTATTGTTCTCTGGCAGCTTACAGTTAATACCTTTTTCCTATTATGACCTAGTCCTTAGAGATAACATTTTTCATTGACCTTTATTTTGTGTTTAATGTGAACTTTCCAGTAAAATGCTAAGTTATCCCTCATTAAGAGTACTTTCCAAGAGTCAGAAATAAGCAATGTTTTTTCCTTGGATACTTGGATTATGTTAGATGTCATGATACTGGAATTTCTATGTAGAATTAGTACATTACATTGACATCCTAAGTGTAGTGTCTTTGTAATAAGTGCGATGCTTTCCTTAACCTTGATTTTTACTTAAAGAATATGGAAGCTTCTTATAACATTTTTTTCTAAAGAATCTCAAGCATAATCATAAGTAGAGAGAATAATAATAGAAATATATATGTGTGTGTAGCTTAGTGGTAGAGGTGCTTGCCTAGTGTGCAGGAAGGAGGTCCTAGGTTCAATATCCAGGACTGTAAAAAAAAAAATTACCTCCTCACTGTTTATTTTGAAGTAAATACCACGTCTTATATAATCAGTAATTATTTCACTTCCTATCACTAAAAGAAAAGGACTTAAAAACATAACCCGATTCCCCTAGAAATTAACAGTTCTTTAACCTTATGAAGTAGTCAGTACTCAAATTTGAGATGGTCTCTCCTAAGCATCATAATTCTTTTAAACAGGACCACACATTGTGGTTGATTGGTAGATTTTTTAAATCATTAGGTTTCCTGGCCATATGTTTCCTTGACCCTGCTTCTCTCACTTCCTTGCAGTTTGTTGTTGTTGTTGTTGTTATTGAATAAACTATGTTGTTTTACAGAAATTCTTAAGGGCATGGACGTTGCTGACTGCATCTTGATGCAGGTTAATCTGATCGTGTATATTGTTTCTTGTGATTTGATAGTTTAATCTACAGGTTCATCAAATTAGGTTGATTTCTTTGGGTGAAGATTACTTATTTAAGTAGTTTGGTTTTCTCCTATTAGGTGTATAATGTCTCTCTTTTTAGGAAAATCATTATTGATGTGCAGTGTGAATCTTTATTATCTGCAGTATTTCTCTAAAGAAAGACTTTCTCATATCTCCTGTAGGTTATCTGGTAGTTGCATTGTATAGGAAAGGTAGGATAAATGCTTGGTTCTTTCCTTTATTAACTACTTTTAAAAAGTGAGTTAGGCCCTGGGTTTAGCTCAGTGGTTCTGCTGCCTGCCTCACAAGCGCAAGATTCCAAGTTCAATCCCTAGTACCAAAAAAAAAAGTGAGTTAGTTCCCTAGAATACTCTAACATTGAAATGGGACATTTTTGTTTTTAGTCTATGCTTGGAATTCAGGAATTTCACCAGAATGTACCTGATTGTTGATTTTTCTTCCACCCCATTAATGACTGGAACTTGACCCCTTTCACCACCTTCAGTCTCATACCTTTCTGCAGTTGTAGGATATTTTCTTGTGTTAGTTTAATTAGTGCCTTTTCTCAGTCTGTTTTCCTCTCTCCACTTTAACCCCTGTCATTAACATTTGCTCTTCTGGATCTGAATCATCATTCCATGTATCTTACATTGTACTGCATGAATTTTTCTTTGTGGTTTTGTTCTGCAGTTCTAAATATTTCTCCTGTTTGATCTTTCAAACTATTAATTTGCTCTCACTAGTGTCCATCCAATTCTTCAATTAGCTATTGAATTTTTATATTTATAAAACATTTTAGCGCCAAGGTTTCCCTTATAATTATTATTTTGATTCAATTGTTGATCTCTAACAAGTTTGTTCTTAGGAGCTGCCTGTTGTGGGTTTCCTGATTGTTCTTCATTGCCTCTGCCTGTTGTGTATGTAGCTACTCTCCTTTGTCTAACTTACTTGAGTCTTTTCATCCTGTGCCTCAAAGTCTGTCAGGGGACACTTTTAAGTGCTAAGTGTTGTGTGATGCACAGCATGGTCCTTTGGGCCACCTGCAGAGAATTAGGAAGGACTTACTGAAGTTGTCCAGATGCATTGTGACTCCTTGGAGACTGAGAGACCAGTAGGGGCTTAAAAACACAGAGTTTGGTGCTACCCCCGTCCTTGAGGTCCACCGATTTTCTTTGGCAACATTCTCCCAAGAACAGTAGCCTTGTCCTTGCCCTGGGACTCCTTTCTCAGAGAGGGAACACGTTACACCAACTTCATTTATCTGAGACCTCCACCCACCATTTGTTGGGCTAATCCACCAAATTGTGGACTACGGTGGGCTAATCCACTTGGATTAGATTAGGGAAGGAAAGAGTGTAAGGATGTAGTAAAGCTACCATTTTTCCTGAAGCCCTTAAAAATTCTTAAATTAGACCTGATGAACTGTATGAGCTCACTGTATAGACCTCTTAAAAGGGGTTTTAACAGATCTGACTGGTTAACTCTCTCATAGCTTCAGGTCTTTGTTCACTCTCTCAGTGATACCCCCACCCTGGCCCCATATAGATATATATATATATTTAAAAAATTTTTTTGTGTGTGTACCGGGGATTGAATTTGGGACCGTGTGCTTTCGAGGCAGGCAGCAGCACCACTGAGCTAAATGCCTGGCCCTTTATATTTTATTTTGAGATAAGGTCTAACTAAGTTGCCCAGGCTGACCTCAAATTTGTAATCCTCCTGCCTCAGCCTCCTGAGTAGCTGGGCTTATAGGTGTGCAACACTACATCTGGATTCAAGATTACTTTGTTGATGTGGATTGCATTCAATCTGTAGGCCACTAAGTGGTGTGGCCTCTTCAACAATCTTTCACTACACGGGGATGGAATGTCTTTGCATTTATTTATGTCATCTTCACTTTCATTATTTTATAGTTTTCAGTGTAGAAATCTTTCACTTTCTTGGCTAAATTTATTCCTTCCTACATAGTTTTTTAAATATATATAGTTATGGTACTTGTTGATTTTTAGGTAATTTGCTATTACTGTATAGATATGCTACTAATTTTTGTATGTTGATTTTTGTATCCTGTAACCTTATTAAATTTATTGATCCAACAGTTTTTTAGTGAAGTCAAAATTTACCAAAACTTGTTCTGTGATCCACAGTAGTTTGTCTTGGTGAATGTTCTGTGTACACTTGAGAAAAATATGTTTTGTGCTAGTATGGGTGTTGGGTAGAGTGTTGTATAAACATCAGTTAGGTCATGTTAGCTGGTAATTTCTTCCAAGCTTTTTTGTTTTTGGTACCAGGGATCAAACTCAGGTCCTTGCACCTGCGCAGCAGTACAAGCTTCTTTGTACTTGATAATTTCTATGTACTTGTTCTATCAGTTATTGAGAAGGGTATAGAAATCTGACTCTAAACGTAGATTTGTTTCTTCTTATAGTTCTACCCCATACTGTTTCATGTATTTTTAAGCTGTTGTTGGAAGCATAAATGTTTAGGATGTTTATGTTTCTTAACTGACCTAATTATCATTATGAAATGACCTTCTCTTTACCTTTTGCTATTCTCATCTGATATGCTATAACCACTCCAGCTTTCTTTTAAGTAGCATTAGCACGATGCATATTTTCCATCTTTTTTTTTTTTTTTTTTTTTGGGTACTGGGAGTTGAACTCGGGTCCTTTCATTTGTGCAGCAGGTGGTGAAACCACTGAGCTAAATCCCCGGCCCTTCCATTTTACGTTTTTATATTTAAAGTATATTTCTTATAGGTAGCATATAGTTGTGTTTTGTCTTTGTATCCAATCTGACAACCTCTCCTTTTAATTGGGGTGTTTAAACTATTTGTGTTTATTGTGATTATTGATATGGTGAAGTTTATCATTTTGTTATCATGTATTTATCTGGTCTGTTCTTTGTTCTCTTTTTGTTCTGCCTTTTTTTGAATTAATTATGTATTGTTTATAACCTCATTTATCAATGTTATTTTAAAGATATTTACATAATAAACGTTTACATAATTATTCATGTAATTATTGTTTCCACTTTTCATTCTATTATGGAGCTCTCACTTTTCATCTGATACTATTTCCTTTTTGCCTGAAAGACTTCAACTTTTTTTTTCAGTGCAGATCTAGCGATTCTTTCTGAAAACATCTTTGTTTCCTTTGAAAAGCTTGCTTTTTAATCTGGTGCCTTCACTGGAAATTTCTTTCTTTCTTTTTTTTTTTTTTTTTCCAGTACCGGGGATTAAACTCAGGACCTTGCTCTGAGCTAAATCTCCGACCCTTTGGAAATTTCATATTCACTTATCCAGTCAAAATATCCTGCGTACTTATTATGTGGCAGGCATTATCTTAGGCATTCGTAGCGACTAAAACAGAAAAAAAATGTCTATCTTCATGAAGATTAAATCCTGCTCAGGTTAGACAGATAAAAAATAGGTAAATATAATGAAAAAGGAGAGGTATGGAGAAGAATAAAACTGAAGAAGGAGTAGCAGGTCTGGTGATGGGGAGTTCTCAGCAAGATGGTTAGGAAAGGTCTTTCCTCGAGACAAAAACCTGAAGGAGATGCAAGAATGACTCCTGTGGATGTCCAGGAGAGGAGAATTCCAGCTAAACAACTCTTGTGAAGCCATAGGGTTTATAGTCATAAATATGCCTGGTGGTTCCGGAAGCAGGGAGGAAGCCATTGTGCTTGGGGGAGAGCAGGGAAGCAAAGAGGCTTGGGAATGAGCTGGAAAGCCACTCCAGGGCTTTGAGTTGGAAATGACTTGATCTGACCGTGTAGTTTTAAAAGGCTAACTCTGGCTACTCTGTTGCAGATATGGTAAACTGTGTTGGAGAGAAGGAAGAGCGGAATTGGGGAAGCTAGTCAGGAGGTTATTGTAATAATCCAGCTAGCAGGTGTGATCACTCAGACTATGAGAAGTGGTTGGGTTTTCGATATTTTGATGATAGATATGAAGGATTTGATGGGTGGATTGGATATGGATATGAGAAAAGAAATGATTGGCCCATGGTTTGGGTCTAAAGAAATAGAAGGACAGAATTACTTTCAGAGATGGAAGAACTGTGGAGTCAGATGCTTAAAACAGGCTAGCATGTGGAATGTGCTTTGCAAGTATTGAGTGAATAAATGAATCAGAAGATTAGGAATTCAAGGTTAGGACTTTTAATTCTGAGATGACTGTTAGAACTTCACATGGAGAGATGTTGGTTGGGAACTAGAAGTGACAGTTTAGGGCATAGCGGGAGAGAAGTCTAATCTGGGATTCTCCTGGAAGTCATTGGTCACCATTTGAAAAAAATTATAAAAATATTTTGGGAAGAATCATCATCCTTGTACTAAGTGTTCCTATCCAGCAAGAGACATTTATGGGAATGTTTACAGAAGCATTATTTGTAGTAGATCTATACTGGGAAGAATACCAATAAGAAGAAAAAATTGTGGTATAGTCGTAGAAAGGCCTTGGACATAATGAAAATCAATGTACATGCAACATTGATGAAGCCAAATGTAAAATTCTTTCTGTGTGATTTTACTTATGTAAACAGAACTAAACTGTGTTGTTAGAAGCCAGGATGGAGATTATTTTAGGGGAGGAAGAAGCAGGTAGTGATTGAAGACAGCACAGAGGGCCTTCTGGAAGTCTGGTAATGTTGTGTTTCTTCATCCAGCGGTTATGATGTGTTTCCTTGATTCATCATTCATTTTTCTATATACATTTATGTTTTGGATACTTTTTGGTATACATGTCATATTTCTTTTAAAAAATTAAACTGACGTGTTAACATTATCTTCACTAAAGAATTTGTTGTCTCGACTCTAGTTTTGAAAGCTGTGCTTGACTTCTAGCTATCCTTCTCGTTCTATGTGATCATGAAACATACAAGATAATCCATGTAGGCTGTGGTGGGCTTTGCAAGTTCCCAATTCCAGGAAAGAGGCAAAATAACTGCCACCAAAGAGTTTGTGTAGGGCTTAGCATATTCCCTTTGACACTGAAAATGTTTGCTCTTTAAGTTTGGGATTTAAAATGAATTAGAACTCAATAGAAAATTAGTGAATTTAAATATAGTAGTAAAGCTCTAAACTTCACATATGAAACTTTAAGATAGAGCATTATATCTCAGTGGAATGTAAGACCTTATAAAAATATAACTAAGTCAAGTTAGCTATATGTTAATTACTTTGAACTTTGGGCATTAAGTATATTATAATTTATCACATTATTTATAAGGGATATATACTATATCATGCTTGTTAATGATATTAAAACCACCTACACAGTAGTCACTGAAGACCCAATCCCACTCTCGACATGTGTATTGGTCATGCCCTCCCCGCTACTTTTATTGCCTCAGCTCCTCACTACAGCTTAATAGGTTGGAACTATAGACCAAATCTAACAAGATCAAATATAAAGGGGGTAAATCCAAGGTCTTATATTTAGGTTTAAGATGAAGAAAGGAAAAGTAAAATCTTTCATGCTTCAAACGTAGGTGATGCTACATGTTACTTTATTGTACCCCTGAAAAGGTTAGTGTGATGGTAGGCTACACTACTGCATGCATGAATATGAGAACCTCGTTTGGTTATTACAACAGTAAGTTTATCAGGATTACAGAAATATTTTTTAAAACATTTCTCTCTGTCTGTTTCTTAAGGTTTTTGATTCCAGTGAAGAATCCGGATATCTTGTTCTCACCATAGTTATATCAGGCCACTTCTTCATTTCCCAAGGACAGACACTACTGGTAGGTTTTATGCTTTGCAGTTTAATATGCAAGTATGTTTCTATATCTCCTTAGCTTTACATTAATTTTTGTAAGCTCATGCTTCTTCCGTCTCCAGATTCATTAAGTTCACCAAATTAAGCATTATCAAACCTGCTATAATAGTGGGAAATCAGGGGCTAGGGTTTTAGCTCAGTGGCAACTGTGCCTGCCTTGCAAGTGCAACGTCCTGAGTTCGATCCCTAGTTCCGGGGGTGGGGAGAAGGGGGGGAAATACATATATACATACATACATATATATATATGGTGGGAAACAGAGCAGCATACTGAATATTACCTTCCCTCAAGAATTTAGGGTTTACAGGATCAGAGTAGATCAAAGGATTAAAATTGACCAGTATAAAAAAGTGTTCTTAATTGGGGAGATTGATTTGAAGACAGGCTAGACTTAAAGAGAAGACTAGGGAGGGTTTTCCAGATAGAGAAAACAGCAGATACAGAGGGATAACTAAAAGAAAACAAAGCACATTGTTTTTAATTGATGGAGTCCTTCATAAATCTCCTAATTTTATAAAGATATATTTGTTCTTTATTCCAAATATATATGTGTGTGTATATATATATAATATTTATTTGTTTATTTTAAGGAAATTTCTCAATGAAGTAATATGTAAAAGTGAAAATAAGAACCACTTTGCTTGAAAGTTTAGGTTATGTAGAAACAAAATGAATCAAGAAATAGGACAATCATTAACTTCCAAAGAAGTTACACAAGAAAGGAAAGACTGTAGAAAGTTACTGCATCATTTAGCTGGACAAACTGTCCACACAGACCGAATGCGTTCATAACAACTATTTGCTGGATGTCTATATGGTCATAATTTATTCATTTAACAAATATTTATTGACCAATTAGAATATGCTGGGCATTTTGGAGGTTGCTAGGGATATCAGTGAGCAGCAAAGAGAAATCCCTGCTGTCAACGAATATCATCATTGAGGAGAAACAGCTATAAGCAAATGGGCCAAATACATTTAAAAAACATTAATTTTGGTGACTGTCTTATTACACCATGGTAGCATCCCACGTGTGTGTATTGTGATGCTTCATTCTTCCACTTAACTGAAACAGCCTTGTCAGTGAGTGTGAAGTGACCCACAAAGCCATCTTTGTGTTCCTTGCAACTTTTAGAACTGCAGCCTCAGTTGCACTGCTTTGCTTTATTGGCACCATCAGTGCCTCCATCCGCCCTCTGAGATGAGGTTTCTGTAGCTGCTAGGAAGGGACACTCCCAACTGAGGGGCACCTAATGCATGGCTAGTTCTCCCTGGCAATGTCATGGGTCTTTCCTGAATGGTGGCACAGGTGCAGTCTGGCTTCCTCAGGTGCAAGGCTCCCCCCAGTGCTTTGTCTCTGCCCCTTCTGTCCCCTCTGTGAGTGCTGTGCACTGGTAGAGGTTACTTTGTATCATAGGTGGAATGATGTCTGCACTGCTGTTAAAAGTTTATCAGATGTTAAGATACCCACTATTGAGAAATATAAGGGTAACTCTAACTCTACAATTTAATGCACGTTGTGTGCATATATATATTTCTCTCTTGAGGGTTTTTTTGTTGATTTTTCTTTATGCTGGGGACGGGGGTAATGGGGATTGAACCCAGGAACTTTGCACTGAGCTATGGCTCCAGCCCCTTTTTATTTTTTATTTTGAGATGGTCTTCACTAAATTGCTAAATTGAGTAACACTTTTTAAAATGCCTTTAAAATATCCTTTTAAAATTATCTTTGTTGAGGTATAATTTATGTGGAATAACCACCATCACAATCATGGTGGAGGTCTTTCCAGGTGATCCAGCACTTCTGTGCACACTTCGCAGTAAGGCTCCTCTGCCCATCCTCGGCACTCAGCAGCCACTGATCTGCTGGCACTATCGTTTTGCCTTTTCTTTATTAAACAGATATTTAAAAAATATACCTGTTTTTTCAGTTGATGGGTAAATTGTGTGTATTTACTGTGTATAACATTTTTCTCCCTTTTTTTTTTTTTGGTACTGGGGATCGAACTCGGGACCTTGCACTTGGGAGGCAGGCGCCGGAACCACTGAGCTAAATCCCCAGCCCTTGTGTTTAACATTTTTGAAGAATATGTACACTGTGCAGTGACTATCTCTAGCTAATTCACATATGCATTACTTTCATACAGTTCTGTGCCTTTACTCAAATTTCATGTAACAGAGTCATACAATATAATATAGTCTTCTATATCTGGCTTCTTCTATTAGCATAATGCTTTTGAGATTCATCCATTTTGTGCACTATCAGTAGTTCACTCCTTTCATTATCATATCTTTCCATTACTGAACAGTATTCCATGGTGTGAATAAGCCTAATTTACTCATTCAACTTTTGATGGATGTATGTTTGGATTGTTTCCATCTTTTTGATTATTATGAATAATGCTGCTAAGTCTTTGTATGGGCATGTGTTTTTCTTTTTCTTTGGTAACTACCCAAGAGAGGAATTGCTGGGTCATATGGAATATCTCTCTTTAACTTTATGAGAAACTGCAAACCTATTTTTCAGAGTTCCATTCTTTTTTCTTTTTTTTTTTTTACGACCGTGAATCGAACTCAGAGCCTTGCACTTGCCAGGCAGGTGCTGTGCCACTGAACTGCATTCCCGGCCCCCCCAGGATTTTTTTTGTTTTGTTTTTGTTTAGTATCTTTTAAAGATAATTTAAAACTTTTGAAGTCCAGGTTTTTCATGCATTTTGTATGCTACTTAATAAAGTTTCATTATTCCAAGATTGCAAATAAATTTTCATGTATTCCAAGATTGCAAAGATGATTTTCTGTTTTATTCTAGAAATTTTACATAATTGTAGCTTTGTATTTAGAACTATGGTCTATTATTAAATTTTTAGTATTAATATTTTTTTATTTTGTATAAAATATTTTCTTTCCCTCAACTAAAGCAATGTTATGGAATGTAATCATGGATCTTAGGGAGTTTACTTTAAAAGTAATTTTTAAGTACGCATTGATTTTTAATATGAAAGTTAGGGATTTGGGTTTATTTTTGGCATATAGAGATCAATTATTCCAGGACCATTTATTGAAAAGCCCACTTTTCATCATTGAATTACTTTGGTACCTTTTGAAAGTGTTTGCTAAGTACTATTGTGTTGGTTTATTTCTAGACTCTTTTCTGTTCTGTTGACCTGTGTGTCTCCTTACTGCAATCACACACACTCTTGATTTCTTTTGCTTTGTTGTAATTTTTGAAATCAGGTAGTATAATTCCTCCAACTGTGTTCTTTTTCAAAGTTGTTTTGGCTATTCTGAGTTATTTGCATTTTCATGTAAATTATAGAATGTGCTTTCCTACAAAAGTGCTTGCCAGGGTTTTGATTGGGACTTTGAATCTATAAATCAATTTGGAGAGAATTGACTTCCTACTAAGTCTTCCAGACTCTGAGCATGTTTCAAGTCTCCATTTATTTGTATCTTCTTTTAATTTCTCTCAGCAGTGTTTTGCAGTTTTCATAAGACAGGTCTTATAATGATTTGCTTAAACTGTCCACAAGTATTTCATATTTTTATTATTATAAATAGAATTTTTGCAATTTGAGTATCTAATGGTGTTTTGCTAGTATGTAGAACACAAGGTGAATATCAAAAATCAGATGTATCCTGTGATCTTGTTAAACTCATGTATTACGTAGATTTTATGTAGATTCCTTAGGATTATCTACCTAACCTGTTACTGCAACTAAAGACAGTTTTACCTTCTTTCCAATCTGTTCACTCTCCTGGGCTCCTCCACCCTCTTCCTCCAAATTACAACTGGCTAGGAAGGTGAGAGCTGACGTCCTTCCTCGTTCCTACTCTTAGGAGGAAAACATTCATTCTTTTTCATCAAGTATAATGTTAGCTGTAGATTTTTTCATGGAGACACTATGAGATGGAGGAAGTTCCCTTCCATTCTTAGTTTGCCTAGTTGCCTTATTCCCCTTTAAGAATCTGGTAATTTCTAAATTAAAATTGTTTTATGTATTTAAGGTATTTAGTGTGGTGTTTTAATATACATATACATGTAATAGTCAAGCTATTAACATATCACCTGATACAGTTACTGCTTGTGAACATTTAA
The DNA here is from genome assembly GCF_000247695.1 of Heterocephalus glaber. The sequence goes on along the minus strand of NW_004624781.1, from coordinate 881,374 downwards.
GATCTGCTCTCAATAGAGTATTATTAACTGTAGTCACCATGCTGTTCTAAGGTCTCTAGAATTTAATCATCCTATGTAACTCAAACTTTATACCCTTAGACCAACATTTCCCATTTCTTCCATGCTCCTCTTCACTCCTGGTAACCACCCCCTACTCTGCTTCTATGAAATCAATCTTTTTAGATTCCACATGTAAGCATGATCATGCAATATTTTTCTTTTTGGTTATTATTTCACTTAGGATAATGTACTTCAGGTTTACAGATGTTGTAAAAAACGGCAGGATTTCTTTTTTTTTTTTTTGACAGGATTTCTTTTTAAAAGCTGAGTAATATTCCATTGTGTGTATGTATGCATGTATTTATTTATCTGTTTATCCATCTATGGACACTTAGATTGTTTTTATTTCTTAGCTGTTGCAAACAGTGCTGCAATAAGCATGGGAGTGCAGCCGCCTCTTCCAAATACTAATTTCGTTTCCTTTGGTTATATACCTAGAAGGGAGATTTGCTAGATAATATAATAGTGCTATTTTTCTTTTTTTTGAGGAAACTTCATACTGTGTTCCATAATGGCTGTACCTGTTTACATCCCCACCAGTAATATGAAAGAGTTCCCTTCTTCCACATCCTCACTGACAGTTTTTATCTTTTGTCTTTTTGATAGTGGCCTCTCTAAGAAGTATGAGGTTGTATCTCACTATAGGTTTGATGATTAGTCATGTTGAGCACCTTTTCAGAAGGCTGCTGGCTATCACCCAGTCTGTGGAGAATTGTCTATTTAGGTCTGCTGTAATTGGGATATTAAATGTCAGTTAAATACCTATGTGTTGAAGACTTCCCCAGAGTAGCATTGGAATGTGTGGAGTCTTTAGGAGGTAGGGCTTAGTGGGAGGCTCAGGGTGCTGGGGTGTGGCCTTGAAGGAGATAGTGGAGCCCAGCCCCTTCTTCCTCTGAAGCCCCCTGGTCAAGAGATGAGTGGTTTTGTTCTGCTCTTCTCTGGCCACTAGGTGAGTGGTTTTGTTCTCTTCCTCCATGATGGGCCACCGCAGGCCCACAGCACTGGTGCAACTGATGATAGACTGGAGCCTCCAAGGCTGCACTAGAGAACCCTTTCCTCTCTCTAAACTGATTATCTCAGGTGTTTGCTACAGTGACAAGAAGCTGACTGATGCAAGGTCCTTTCCCATTTTGAAGTGGATTATTTGTTTTTGCTATTGAATTGTGTTCTTGGTACATTTTGGTTATTAATCTCTTGTTAGACATGAGGTTTGCAAAACTTTTCTTCTTTCTGTACATTGTCTTTTCATTATTTTGACTGTTTCCTTCACTGTAGTTTGCTGAGTTTTTAATCATAGGAGTTGAGGGGTTTTTTTAAATGCTTTTCTTTCTGCATCTACTGAAATATATTCTCTTTTTTATTTAGCTCTGTTAATAAATTTTATTTTATTTATTTTTGTTACCAGGGATCAAACTTGGGACCTTGCACTTGCAAGGCAGGTGCCAGAACCACTGAGCTAAATCCCCGGCCCTGTTAATAAATGTTAAAAGTAATCAGTTCTTAATCAAACCTTACTGTAGAAGTATTTGATTTTTAAAAGCTACATACATGTGTAACTGTGGTAAAAGTAAGAATACATATTTAAAAGGTATTTTACTCCCTAAACAAAGTTTTTGTCAGCTCATACAATTTATTCACAGTTTTTGGAAGATTCCACAAAAAACAACATACAGAAGAGCAAATACATTTGGATTATAACACATTTCAATTATAATTTTACATTGGTATTACATGTCCACGTCCTCTCCTCTCCTCTCCTCTCTTACTGATCTGAGTTGTGACCTATTTTTGGAATTTTTCCCATGGAAGGCAGGGATGGGATCCCACAGCCACTTGTGTGTTAGTATGAGAATCTAGTTGTGGGGATGGACTGAAATGCACTGTATTTATTCTCATTTTTGTGGAAGCTGACTCTCCCCGCAAAAGTAATTTCTTTTGGGGAAACTGATGGCTAATGCTCAGTAACAGCTCCATGTGTATAATATGTTTTTGTAAAAATTCAAACAGGTCAACAAAAGTTTGGGTTTCCTGCCTGGTTCTGAGTTGCTGTTTTAACTCATTTTCCTTAGAACTTCATAGGTCTCTCTCTGTTTGCTGCCTCCTGTGAAGCCCATGGGATGCAGTGGTTCAGGTGAACTGTGTGTATGGTGTTTACTGATGTTGCCAGTTCCCCTTTGTCTCGTTTGTTCAGTGTCTGCACTAGGCTGCAGATGTCATTGGGCAGGGCTCCGTGCAGACCTCCACCAGGCATTCTGTTGTCATTTATGTCACAGGGTTGGCGTGGCAAGAAGACTGAGAACTTTGGCCAGGTGTCAGTCTACCTTGCCCTTGAGCTCAGCTGGCTTCCACATTCCAGTCTTGGCATCTGAGGAAATCCTCCCTTGGCTATTTTGGACCTTTAATTTTTTCCTAATTGGTTAACACTGTAAATTTACTGCCTTAACCCTTTTTAAGCATATGTGTCAGTGGCACTGAGTACATTCCACACTGCACAGCTACCACCATAGTCTATCTCCAGAACTCTTCATCTTCTATAACTGAAACTCTGTATCTATCATTTACAACTACTCCCTTCTCCCTTCCTGCTCTGGGTAACCACTGTTCTTCCTAGCTATGAATTTGACTTCTGGGTAACTCATGTAAATGGAATCATATAGTATTTGTCTTTTTGGGACTGGATTATTTAACTTAGCATAATGTCCTTTAGGTTCTTTCATGTTGTATCATGGCCAGAATTTCTTTGCTTTTTAAGGGTGAATAATATTTTACAGTATTAATATACATTTTATTTACTAATTGATCAGTGAACACTTGGGTTGCATTCACCTTTTGCTTAATAGTGCGACTGTGAACATGAATGAATAATATACTTGAAACCCTTCCTTCAGTTCTTTGGGTGTGAATCCTTAAGTAGAATTGGTGAATCATATGACAGTTCTATTTTTAGTAGAATAGTGGTTGTACTGTTTCACAATTCTACTAATAGTCCAGGAGGTTCCAATCTCTCCATATCTTCACCCGTATTTGTTACTTATTTTTCCCTGGGGCCGAAGGTATAGCTCAGAGGTAGATTGCTTGTCTAGCATTTGCAAAGCCCTAGTTTGAGTCCCTGCACCACAAAAGATAATAATAAAGTTTTTTTCTGTTATAGTTGTGACAGTAAAGCTGGATTGTCAGCTTCATTGACTTGTGAGATGCTTGGATTATTAAACAGACATCTGGGTGTGTTTGGGTGGAGTGTGGAGGCTGAATTTCTGTACTATGTCTGGTCCCTGGCCCCTTCCTATCCAGTGCAGTTCCCTGGCTCTGCTTCCATGCTATCATGAGTCAGTAGCTTTGCTCCACCAGAGTCTTCTGCCGTGATGTTCCTGCCTTGGACCCTGCCCACCATGGACTAGATCCTCTGAAACCATGACCCATGTTAAGCCAAGAGACTCCTTTAAATTGTGAGATTCGGGTATTGTGTCCTAGCATGAAAAGCTGATGATGGATACAGAAGTTGTCCTCATGTGGATGAGGTGGTATTTCACATAGTTTTGATTTGTATTTCCTTAATGATTGCTGAGGGTGAGCATCTTGTATGTGCTTATTGGCCATTTGTGTATCTTCTTTAGAGAAGGGTTTTATTGTTGAGTTGTAGGATTGGGCTTCCCCTCCTTTACACTATCATTGCCCTCCACACACATGCACATGCACAAATACACATTCAACTGATAGATTTTTCCCTCCTGGGTCTCAGGTAACCTCCAACCATCTCTTCTTTTAGCTTGGGCTAGGTATAGGCTGAGCACTGTGAGCACTTTGGATGGTAAGGACTTGGAAGCAGTGTGGCTCTGGGGCATTGAATACTCACTGTACTCCTCCTCCTATCACCCTTAAGTGTGGGTTTGCCCCTGCCATCTGCTGCTTTGCTGCCAGCTCAGCTCTGTTGGGTGTTTCTCCTCTAGATGCTGTTAAATGCACTTCCCTTCAGTGAGCTCTCCTCTTTCCCTACGTTCCATACCTATTGGAGATAGTAATATTTTATAAATGGTTTCAGTTATGAATCTTCCACCACAACCCCCCAGTTTGTATTTTTATTTTTATTTTGCTTATGTAAATTTTTAATTTTTATGTGATCAAATTTATGCCTTTTCCTTTATCACATCTGGAATTTAAGGCATAGAAAAGAAAAGAATTTCTGATTTTTTCCCCTAAAAAAAGATAGAATAATTCATAATTTCTCTAGGAGTATTTCTCCAAATTAAAAAAACATATTTGTACTCATCTCCCTTTTCACCCTAAAAGTTGGGAAGCCAAAGTGTCAAGCTCAGGTTCTAAAGATATCCAATGGGGGAAATGATTTCCCAAGACCTTAGCTGTTATTTTAGCCACTCCTTTTTATCTTAGTCGGTTCTGATCCAGCATGAGTGTCTTTGCCTAAATAAAATTATGTCCGAGACACAGAAACTAAGTAGTCTTGAAACAACTTTAATTCTCTTTGCTTGGGAAACCTGGGTCATCATAAAATTGATAGGGGTCACTGCTTTTTGTTTTCAGTTTCCCTTGTATTTTTCACACCCACACCCACCCAAATGTTCTTCTCAAAGAATTTTTCTGTTTACCAGTGAAAATGTTGCATTCCTATTTAAGTGAACCCTGTAACCTGCAGACACAAATTTTAATCCAGTTTTTAAAATGTCCAAATCCGTCTCAACTGGAGAATATTCTAAGAGGAAAGATTTAGCACAAATTTTCAAAATCTAGTTTTTCACATATTTAAGCTCCTTAAATTAGAATCAGTCTTTTCTTCAGCCCTTTTTCCAGAAAGATAAGGGAAAACAAAGCTCTTCATAACTTTTATCACCCCTTCCCATCATTTAAAACCTTAGTGTTGTCTTAGTTATTTTCTTGTTGCTAGGACAAAATACCCAACATCCACAAGTTAAAGGAAGAAAGGTTTACCTTAGCCTACAGTTTGTAGAGGTTTCATTCCATAGTCGGCTGGCTCTATGGCAGGGCGGTATGGCAGAGAGGCATGGCAGAGGAGAAACAGTCCATGACAGGGTAGGTAGGAAACAGTCTCTCTTCCTTCTTTCCCTTTTTGTCCCATCCAGCCTCCAAGCTATTGGTTGGTGCCACCCACACCCAGATGGGTCTTCCTTCTTTAGTAAGTCCATTCAGTCACACCCAAAACCTTGCTAAACCAATCAGTGAACTGATTGTAAACCATTATAGCACCTCTTGGGATCCAGTATCACACACCCATGGTCCAGCTGCTTCCAAAAGCCCCACCTAGGAATGCCTGAGGCTTTGGGGGGACATCTAGATACAAGCCATAACAGGCATCAATTTAGTTTCACTTTTTTGGTGTCTCATTACCTCTTATAGAGATATTTATAAACAGCTAAGTTAGATAGAAATATTATAGACAGTCAGTCAGGGCTAGACCCTTGAGGGAGTCAGTGCAGAGGATGAGAACACGTTACAACTGTGGCCAGAGGCACATCTGTCAAAGGCCAGGCCTCAAGATAAAGTCGGAGTGACTAGGCCTACATTCCTCCCCAAGGGATAAGTAATAAATTGAAGATTATACTATAATTGGTATCACTTGGTCCAATAAAGTCTAGATAGACATCAATCACCCAAGTGGGTGACCAGGCCCTCCTGATCCATCCTTTCCTAAAAAGGTCCTTGTTCTTTCCGTGTACATTTGCTGTGTGACCTGCTTCCCCATTGGATTGATAGTACCTCATCTGCTATACTTGTAATCTTACTGGTTGATCATAGTTTTGACCCACATTGTACCCACCTCATGATTTTGGTCTATAAAACTTCCTTTGAGAAGTGAGCTCATTGACAACCCACTTTTGAGTCCCCTCTGTCTCTCAGGAGCTGTCTCTCTCAATAAATTTTTCCTACTCTTAACCTCCACTGTTCCTTAGAATTTATTCTTCAATTTCGGAGAACATGAGCTTGGCATATGTGACATCTAGCAGGTTGGGAGTTATATTATTTCCCCTATATCAGAGAGTTATTTTAGTAAGAATCAAAGCATTTTACTGCTCCTCATTTATACTTTTCTGCATCTAAATGAACTTAGATTTTACCTAATACAATGATACCTAGGTTGTCATACTCCATCCGTTCCAAATTTATGTTTGAACACCAAAAAGTTCAAGAACTGAACATATTTTTCCCATAATAATGGAAAACCAAGTAATTGGTTCTGAGGCCCAAATATTACACTTATAAATTCATTTTTCCAGGACTTTGACAGACTTTGCAATGATTTCTTTCTTTACCTCTATCATGGTTTTCATAGTTTTCTTCTTAGCTTTACTGCTGGTATCACTAACTTTCTTTGGAGCTATGGTTACGGTAAAATAAAGTCCAAACAAAAAAACCCATAATGACAAATGTTTTAATGCACCGATACAAGTACTATATGTTGTCTGGGCAAGAGTGGCGGCGACTGAAGCGTCACCCCTTTGTGTCTGCTGCCAGACAAATAAGATTTTCTGTTGTACTACGGAGTAAAGTTACAAACACTGAGTGGATATTTTTCAAACTTTACTGTTCAGGTAGTGAAAAGTTCGAGCTTGGAGCTGTTCTATAATCACTATAATATTTGCCTGAAAAGTTGCTGGCTACTCATCTGAGAGGCATGTGAAATGCTCCCCGCCATCCCTCCTCTGTCTCCCTGCTTTTCAGCTTCCATTGGGGATCTGAGATCACCCTCACCACCTTAGTGGGAATCCAGTGCTTGGTGCTGTAGATGACCACGCCTTTCCTCTTTCCATTGGGTGTGGCTTGGTCAGAAGGAGGAGGTCTTTGGCCTTAGGACTGGGGATCTTATAAACAATAGAAACTTCCTCCTTGTGGTTCTAGAGGTTGGGACGTCCAAGATCAAAGGTTGGCCTCTGGTGTCATGTTGCAGTGTCCTCCTGAAGGGAGGAACATTGTGTCCTTGTATGTGGAAAGGATGAAATGGCTAAACAGGGATGGATTCTGTATCTTTGTGTAGGCCCTTTTTAAGGGCTCCAGTCTCATTTATGAGGGCTCTGCCCTCACGATTTAATCACCTCTTAAAGGCCTCCTGCTTTACAAAGTCACATGGGTGGTAAGGTTTCAACATAGGAACTTGGGGGACACAATCTGATTGTAACAGAGGGATATAATCTGTGAATTCTACCACTAAATAAATACTCCAGAAAAAATCGACTTAACTGCTCTGATGGTGCTTGTCTCTCCGAGCCTTCCTCAGGCAGCAGTCCTCTTACTGACTTCCCCAACACTCCTTCAATACTCCAGAGATGGTGGCGCTGTCTGTGCCTGTTGTCGCATTTCAGGTGATGCCAGGAGGAAGTGCATCCAAGCACAGTAGAGATGTATGACATTCTGTGTGCAGTTGGCAAAGGAAGAGTTTTATTAGAGGTGAGGTGACCACCCATAACTGGGATAGGTACAGTGAATATCGGAAAAGCTTGTCCAGACCCTGTTTTCTTATTTCACTGGCTTTTGCCAGACTCTGGGAAGATTCACTCTTTGCTGGGCTGTAGCCCCTTTATTCTTGGGACTTATGTTGCCATTCCAGAAAGATTTATATGAACAGTCAGCTTCTAATTAATGGAATGTTTACAAGCATCAGATTCACATCTGTGTCTTTTTCAAAGCTGTCAGTGCCCGGGGCCCACAAACATCTCTTTTCTTCAAGCTTTTCAGCTTTCTGGAAATCCACAGCATCCTTCTTGTTTTCTGCCAGAATACTGGTGGTTTGTCAGATATTATTGGATATATGTTTAAAATAAGAATATTAAGTCTTTGAATATATGTTGAAATGTTTTTCTTGATTTGTCATTAGCTTCTCTTAAAATGAGTTTTTTTTGGGGGGAATGTAATTTATTTCTGATAAAATATACCATTGAGTTTGCTGAAATCTGATAAGTCCGTACAACATGATGAGGAATGCTTCTCTTGCCCCAAGATATTCCTTCTGTCCCCTGCTTTCCTCTCTAGACAGCTGTATTCTCTCACTGTAGGTTAGGTTCACTTTGCCAGAAATGGATGCAAATGGAATTCTATAGGATGCATTTTTTTGTGTCTGGCTTCTTTAATTTAGCATAATGTTTTTGAGATATGTCCGGATGGTTGATTCTTCATTGTTGATTCATATTTCAGTGTTTGGTTATATCACAGTTTGTTTATCTATTCTGTTATTTCTAGTTTGGGACAGTTATGAATAAAACAGCTGCTAGTATTTACATGTCTTTGTATATTACCCTAATTTTTCTTGGATAATACCTCAAAGTAGAATTTCTGGGGGGGCATAGTAAATGAGTATTTAACTTTATAAGAAACTTATGTACTGTGTTTCAAAGTGGTTATATGATTTTGTTTTCCTCCCAGCTGTGCTTGATAATTAAAGTCCATTCTTTGTGAATATATATATATATTATAGTTTGCTGCTTCATTGTATTGGGAGGTGTTTGGCACTTCTAGCTTTTAGTTATCACAAAAGTGTGCTGCTGTGAACAGTCTAGTACATGTTTTTATGAACAGTCATGTGTAGTTTTGTTGGGAATAGGACAAGGAATAGAGTGGATGAGTTTGGAGTGGAATTGGTGAGTTATAGGATTCTTAAACTTCTTAAACTTCAGTGTGCATTTGAACACTTGGGCTGTTACTAAAATGCTGACTGTGAATCAGCCGGTCTGGGTTTTCACCTGAGATTTTGCATTTCTAGCAAATGCCTAGTGCTGCTGACGCTACTGATCCAGAGACAGGCATAGAGATGTCTGTCCAGGTACAGTTTGGGTCGATAATGCTGAAGGACTTTCCAAGGTTAATATGCCCAGTTTATATTCTTGCAGGCAGTGTGTGAGAGTTCTCCACATTCTTGACAGCATTCTTGGCATTACATTTTTGGGAGGTGTGTGGTAATGTCTCTTTATGGTTATAATTTATATTTTGCTGATTAGTAATGGCTGCTATGGTTTGAATATGGTTTGTTGCCTCTAGAAGCTGCATAGAGGCTTTCAGTGCAGCACTGGTGGGAGTCGGGGTCCAGTGGGAGGGTGTTTGGGTTGTGGGGTGGAGCCCTCATGGATGGGTTCGTGGATTCCTGCCTCCTTGTATGGCTGAATTCTTGCTCTTTCAGGACTGGGTTATGTACTGGAAAGTGGATTGCTATAAAGTAAGTCCTGCTCCCTTGGCTTTCCCTTGCGTCTCTTTTGCACACTGATTGCTCGTCCACTCTGTGCCATGAATTTAAGCAGTGCAGGGCCCTCACGAGAAGCCAACAAATCACCAGTGCGGTGCTCTGGGACTTTGCAGCCTCCAGAATCATATGCTAACACACGCCTCTGTTCTTTGTGAATCACTAGTCCCAGGCACTCTGTTAGAGCAGAGAAAACAGACCAAGACAAAGGGGGAGCACATTTTCTTGTTTGTTGGCCACCTGGATATCCACTTTTGCAATGTGCCTGTTGAAGTCTTCTCATTTTCCTATTGGGTTATCTTTGCTATACTTTCTTATTCTGATGTTAAATTTTTATACTCTTCTCATTATTTCTTCCAGTTTTCTACTTTACTCTTAGCCAAACTTGTCTGTTGCCCAGAATCTTTTTCTAATCTGTTTCAAAGAATCTACATTTTCTGATTTGTTTAATTTCATGTAGTTCAATTTTAACTAAAATTTATTTCTGTTATAGTTTTGTTTTCAAAACTGTGTTATGTTTTCTCCTCTTCTTGCCCTTGCCCCAATTCTTTTTCCGCTTCTCTCATTCTTCCTCTCTTTTTACTCATCCTTTTTTTTTTTCCATACCAGGAATCAAACTCAGGACCTTGCACAGGTGCAGTGCTGCTAGCTAAACTAAATCCCCAGCCCTTTTTACTCATCTTTATGTAGGGATGTGTAATATACATCGCATCTAGAGAGACTTGTGAGCAGATGCATTTGCAGTAACTTCACTATCCTTGAATACTGATTGACTCTCCCTTCAAATATCACAAAAGAGACCTAGTTAATATAAACTTAGGTATCCTGTCTTCACCCTAGAAGCCTGAGGGGAGTGGACCAAGACCCTGTTATAGCAGAGGAGGTGTCTCTAATGTCTTTTTTTTTTTTTTAATCATTATTTCCCAGCTACGTGCCAGTTCTATACTATAGTTGTTTATCTACTTTCCTGGTATGCCTGGCCATTGTTTCTAAGAGAAAGTCTTGATTTCTTAGTTTGGTATATGGCAGTATATATCCTAGATTTCAAATGCTCTTAATTTGTTGCAGTGGTAAAATGAATTTAAATGAACGGTTTCTTATTTTTTTCCTGTGGCCCACCTGTTTCTTAACTCTGGTGTCCCTCTTGCCCACTCTGTACCAGGAAATGAATCCAGGCCTCTTGCATGCTATATAAAGACTACTGAGCCACATCCCCAGCCCCTTTTATTTTGAGAAAGTGTCTCTAAATTGCCCAGACTGGCATTGAATTTGCAATCCTCCTGCCTCAGCCTCCCAGGTAACTAGGATTACAGGCATGCACCATCACACCCTGCTTGTGATCCCTCTTCGTAAAGGTGTTTTTGCTAGCATCTGCTTTGATTTCTCTGAGTCACCACAACCTTTCGGAGGACAGCAAGTTACTAGTTGACTCTTTCCATCTTTCTTTCATCCAAATCTGTCTTACCACATCCTGCCTAAATCCTTCAACACATTTGTGATATGAAGGGCACCCATTCCTGGTTTCTTGGACTGATAGAGTTCTCTTCTATTTTATCTTTGTTTTAACATTCTAATTTTCATAGGATCCAGGACGAGTAAAAATCTGTGTTCAAGGTATTCGCTTATCTGAGGATCTAAAATCTTTTATATCTTTTTTCTGATTTTTTCCTTTTCACCTAAAGTACTTTATTCAGAAATGTATCTTTTCTCACCATATTATAGGCACCTAAGTTAGATAGAAATTAATATACAGTCATAGAGGGACTGGCCTGTCAAGGAAGACAGCAGAGAAAATAAATACATTAGAATTGTCACTGGAGACACCTCTGAAGAAGACCAGGGCTCAAAATAAAGATGCAATGGCTAGGCCTACATGCCTGTGTAAGGGATAAGCAGTGACTTAGAATTATACCACAATTAGCCTCACCTGGTCCAGGAAGTCCAGACAGGAATCAGTCACCCAGGTGGGTGACCAGAGCATCTGGACCCATCCCTTCCCAAAAATGCCTTTGTTCTTTCCATGCACCCTTGCCATGTGACCCACTTCCCTGGTGGACCAGTATTGGCTTAAGCAGCTATACTTGTAATCCTATAGGTTAATTATAGTTTGACCCATGTTGTACCCACATTGTGTCTTTGATGTATAAATTATCCCTGACAAAGGGCCTCAGTGGCAACCAACTTCCAGTTCCCTTTCTGTCTCTCAGGAGCTATTCCTATTCCCCACTAAATCTTTCCTACCCTTAACCTCCTTTGCCCTTTGGAATCCATTCTTTGATTTCAGGGAACACAAACTCAGCACATCTGACATCTAGCAGGCTAGGGGTTATATTTTCCTCTATATCATTCACAGGGTAATGAACAGTTAAAGTTTTGCAGCTTTCCGTGAGATTTGGTTGTTCATGGTATCTCAGATGAGGTTATGCCTCTGTAATTGGGTGATGTGCTATCAGTGGGCTAGAATATCCAAATATAAATCAAGAACATTTGTTTAGCTGTAAGTAATTCACTTACTATAGTGTATCTGACAAATGAACTCTAATTGGGTAGCTAAAATGGTGATCTTTGACTTAAGCCTTGTTATGCTAAGTGTTTTGTGGAAAGTTAAGTGTCTATATCCAGCCTCACCGATACGGTAATAGCTCTGATAGGAAATTCAGGGTCTTATCTGGCCCCCTTTTAAAACTATAATTATGCATTTGTTCTGTTGTACTTATATGGTGGCCTTTATAAGTATTTCTTGTCCTTTTACAAAGCATATTTCTTGACGATATTTTTTAAAAAGCTTTTATTTTGTATTTAGTATAAGAACCTTAAACTTGTGCAGCACTAGTAGTATTGACCATTTCATTTCTTTTCCTTCTATCTCTTCTCTTCCCTCTAAAGTGAGTCAGTCATAAGTTTGGAATGATGCTTTTGCAAGGGTACTAACAAGGGTATTTGTAATTTTGACACTTGAGCTCAAGTGCCTTTTTCCACCTTTTTCCATTTCTTAACATATTGGCGTCAAACATACTTGCCAGATTGTGTAGACTGCCTTTATTTTTAGAGCTTCCATTTAGTTTACTAGATTTGTAATTTGGAAGGAAAAGTACTCTTTGTGGGCTAAATTCTGTTTGATTCCTAGAGTATGTGGAAAATTTGCATCAATATGTGGTCACTAACTAAGATACATTGTAACATTGATATCATAACCCAAAACAAAGCAGTATAGTTACTAGAGTCTTAAAAAAATCTAGCAGTGCTAATCTTTAAAAAAAAAAAAAGGTGGGTTTTTTTGGTTGTTTGGTTTTTTGTTTTTTGTTTTTTTGCTTATCTATGACTGCAGCAAAATAATTCTTGGATTAATTTATCTTTTTACCCTCATACCAAATTACACAGCAAGACAAGCTTAATTATTTTGTAGTATTCTGCCAGTTTCTAGATTCTTTCTCTTGTTAAGAGATCATAGAATTTAGGATCTACTTAAAATGCATCTTTGGTATAGAATTACTCCCTTCCCCAAAATTTAATTTTACATTAAATTCAATTGGATTAGCTTTATTTTTATTATTTTAAAATTGTAGGTCTTTTATTATTGGAGAAAATGGACATTTAAAAATCACTAATCATTAATAAAGGGGAAATTAACAGATTTTACTTTGACTATTAAACTGTTTTTAAAGTTTTTTAATGTTTGAGAAAGGTTAATCCTTCAGTGGAGAAAGTAAAATTTATATATTAATAAAGAAAATGCAGGTCCAAATAATGCAACTTACATTCTAAGCACCAGGAGTATACTCTTTTTTAAAAAAGTTGAAAATAATTTCAGGCTTACAGAAAGGTTGCAAAACTAGTATAAGGGATTTCTGTGGACCATTCACCCACCTTTCACAAATATTAACATGTCACATAGTACAGTGAGTAAAACTAGGAAGTCACAGTAGCACAGTACTGACAACCTGCAGACCTTATCCAGATTCCTACAGTTGTCTCATTGCCTTTTTGCTGGTCCAGGATTGAAGTAGGATCCCACATTGCTCTAGTGTTGTTGTTTTTTTTAACTTTTTAAAAAATTAACTTTATTGGTACATTTTAGGTATACATATGATCACATTCATCATTGAGAATTTGTACCTGTACATGCTACATGTTCTTGTTTTTTCCCATTCGCCCTCCCTCCCTTGCACCCCTCCACCCCTTCTTGTTTATAAAAGCTTTGTTTCCGTTTTTTCCTTCTTTTCTCATATTTTTTTTCTTTCCCTTTTCTCCTTTCCCTTACCCCACTACTTTCCCCTCTCCTTTAAACCTTTGCCTTCGATTTCACATTATCTCTTATACATTTTGGTCCTCATTTGGACTTTCAGATTCTCACACCAGAGAGACAATTTGGTATTTACACATGTGTGTCCTGTTTATTTCATTTAAGAGTATGGTTTCATTATGCATCCATTTCGCAATTAATGTCTCTAGTTTATCATTCTTTATGGCTGAGTAGTACTTTTTAAACTGCTACATAAAAATATAAAAACTGTATATATTAATGGGATAACATGTGATGTTATCATTATGTGTGTACATGCATTTGGTGTTTATTGGTCTTTGTATTCCTCCCCCGTCCCAACATTATCGTCCATCCGTGTTGTCCATGTCTGTGTCCCCCACACCCCTTGCCCCCACACCAGGGATCAAACTCAGGTCCTTGCACTTGTGAGGCAGGTGAGGCGCTACTGAGCTAAATCCCCGGCCACTATTGGTCTTTGTTTTCTATGACATTGACACCTTCTAAGAGCACCAGCCAGTTACTAGCAGGGTCTCTGAAAGACAGCGGAGATGTTCAGCCTGTTCAGTTCCTTGGCTGAGGAGGTACCTGATGTTGACATCTCATTACTGGTAGTGTTAGCCTCGACTACTTGGGTAAGGGGGTCTCAAGCATGTTCTTCCATTGTGTCATTACACCTTTTCCCTTTGTAATTACCACGCATCTTGTGAGAAGATATTCTGAGGTATGTAGATGTCCTGTTTCTCATTATTATTCTCTTGTCCATTAATTTTAGCATCCATTGATGTTTCTTCCCTGTCGTAGTTATTGCTGAATGGCAATTTTCTATGCTATCATTCCTTCTATACTTGTTAGAATTGTACTCTCTTCTCTTACTTATTCACTTTGATTATATCAGTGTTATAATCATGGATAATTCACATTATTTAGTAGGCTATCATCCATTACTATAATGCCCCAGGACCATGTTATCAGTTAGACTATCAGAGCTGAAATTCCTGTGTACCATGAAATTCAATTTTAGGCAAAATATTCAACTGTTCTTACCTTCATTAGCAAAGTGGGAATAATATGTGCTCTGCTGTATATGAAATAGACTTATGATCTATAATATGTGATACACATGGTTGTTGTCATCCTTTGGTTGTAAATGCCTGCTGGTAATTAGAAAAGAGTCTCTTTTCAAGGGCAGGCTTAATTCTTTCTAGCCCAGTGTTGGTGAACCTATGGTATGCATGCCACCAGCTGTTTGTTATAATTGAAAGCTCTAAAAGGCTCACCATCACTGTTTGAGACCATCCTCTTACTTTTGTATGGAAGTTCAAGAAGGCAAGTGGAGAGAACCAGATGTATAAAAATCAGTGCAGAAGAACACCAAAAGTGAAGCATAGAAATAGAGCAGCCTATTTGCTCATGTTCTGTCATGTGTAATAAAGTCTTTCTGAATTCTCTAGACTATTATGCAGCACTACATCTATTTCTTCATCTATTAGTTTTAAAAATTCTTGTTTCATATAGCAGAATATATTACTAAATTAAATATGACCTATAAAAACATTAACTTCTTTTTTTCCTGCACTTTAAATGTTGTCTGATTTGGAAATGTTATCTCTGGTATACTTTGTTAAAGATGTGTGAAGCACACAAAACCATGTGGTGTTGTGAATGTTATTACTCTTGGCTTTTCCCCCGGTCTTTGTGAGTCTTTTTAGGTACTTATGACAATACCGTATATAGAATTCCTAGGTGTGACTTTTTCTCATTAGGTTTCTGAATTAGTATATCTGCCCACTACCCAGAATCATTTGTTCCTCCATCCTGTTTGCTGTAGGCATTTAGAGGATCTGTGGGACACTGAATTTGTGATTTAAGCTGCATTTGTTTTATTTTTCCCTGTCTTTGGGAATGAAGATTCTATTTCTTCCTGTCACAACAACCAGGCAACCAGGCAAAAAATAGTAGACTAAGCTGCTAAGTAGGTCGACCTGCCTGAGCACCGTGAGGTGGAAAATTCTAATGAGATTTTCTGACTTCAGCAGTAACAGTGATGGGAACAGGGAGTAGAAATAGCAGTATTTGAACTTCAAATATCCAAGGAAGAATAAATGAGTTTCCGCTTTGTTCAACATTTGTAACTGAGGAAGTAGATTTCACACCATAGTGGGGTTTTTTTATTTCATTTTAATGAATGTGGCCAAATAAAGGCATGAAACTGGGGGGTGAAGGGGGAGAGAGAAGAAACAGATCACAGTAAATGATTATATTAATGGATTTAGGCTGATTCAGTTGGCATCTTCTTTGTTCTCTAAGAGATTAGAAATAGAGTTGCCTCACTGTTTGTGTGTGTAAAAGCTAGCAAATGGCACTGACACTCTTAAGGGATGCTGTGTGTGCCATTTAGTTTGAGGGTGGATGTCCCTAAAAAGTGGATTTATAAAATCTGTGGAGACATCAGATCAACATGAAATGCTATGAGTGGACTTCAGGCTTTGGGCTTTAGCTTAGCTTTTGGTCTTGTTCGGAATTTTGCTTTTTGGTTGGTATGTGGTTGTGGATGTGCTTGAGGAATGGTGCTCAACTGAACTTGTCCCGGTGTCACTGGCCGATGGAGCATCTAGAACCTGGCAAGGACACGGAGCACTCAGGAGACACCTGCTAAGGTGTGAGCGTTTCTGAAATAATTACCTGTTCCTTCTATTTAATTGAACTGAACCAATTATGAGGGGCGAGTATTATGGAAAAATAGTTTTAATTGCTGCAAAGCTCTGTGAATGCAAAATTAAATATTTATTCGTCAGAACTCAGTGTGACTACTTCCTGTCTTGTGTGGCCCATTGTGCTAATCTTTCAGTTTGGTTGACAAAGATCAACAGGGTGGTTTTTAATTATCATATTGCAACCACATATTTTTAACACTGGAGTTTCCCTCATCGTTATTACCATTAGCTCAGTTTAGTTCCTAATTTCTTGTCAGGGGTCCTTCAGTAACTGCCTGCTGAGTGTTTTCTTTAGTCTCTTATTTAGCTGCTACTGCTCTGTGAATAATCATAAAACAGAAGTCTGATCAGATCATCTTTATGCTTGCAGTTTCGTGAACGGCTCCCAGTGGTCTCAGGTATCCTGAAGCTCAACTTTCCTAGAGTGAAATGCAAGGCCTTAGTGAATGAGCCCACTTTGACTCAGCAGTCTTAGCCCTACGAAGCCCCATTGCGGTTCCCTGAAAGCTACAGATTTCCTTCTCATCTTTGCTTTTAATGTTTCTCTTACCAGCATGCCATTCCCTTAATGGCTAGTGCCTAGTCATGCTTCAAGACACATTTAAACTTCTAAGAAGCTTTTAATTATGGATATGGCCTAACATACACAAAAGTAGATCGAATTCTACAATGAAGCATCATGCATCCATCACCCAAGTGCAGTCTCAGTGCTGAGCAAATCTCTGAACTTGGCATTTCCCCCAATTTAGTCTTCATTGGGGTCTTCCAGGACTTCCTAAATAAAGCAGGCCATTCTTTCTTTGTTCTCCTCAGCACGGGGACTGTCCTCTTGGAATGTCCATAATGGATGTCCTTACTCATTGATCTGTTCCTCCCTCTAGATAGTAAATCCCTTTAGGGTGGGTACCAAGCTCTTTGCACCTGGTGTTCTGTATACCTAACATAGATACTGATACACAGTCGTTGTCCAATATGAATGAAAATGATAAATCAACCTCATATCTTCTTCTTCTCCATTTTCTACAACACCTTTTTCTTTGCTTCCCAGAAATACATACATAAAGATAAATGTTTCTCTTTAAAGAAGCCAGATACATACATATGTGTGTGTGTATTATGTTCTCAAGAAATGGAGAGCTAATCTATGGTCATAGAAACTGAAATAGTGACGTTGTTGGCAGCAGGGAGGTGGCTTCCAGGCTGTTGCCTGGAAGAGGTCCTGAACGAAGGAACCTCCTAGGTCATTGTCAGCGAACCTTTTAGAGCTTTCAATGATATAAACAGCCCGCTGTGGCATGTGTGCTATAGGTTTGCCACTGCTGTCCTGGGTTGTAGATGTGTTCTCAGTTTGGATGATGGTTAAATATGAGTGTTGTAGGTGCAGTGGTGCAGACCTGTAATCCCAGCACTCTGGGAGGCTGTTAGAGGAGGATCACAAGTTCAAGTCCCACCTGAGCAACTTAGTGAGACTTTGTCTCAAAATAAAAAATGGAAAAGGGGCTGGAGATGTAGCTCAGTGGTAGGGCACCACTGGGTTCTGTCCCCCAGTACTGCAAGTATATGTGTGTGTGTGTGTGTGTGTGTGTGTGTAAAATGTATCAAGTGATACACTTAAGATTTTTGTATGTGCTAAAAGTAAGCATCTCAATTTTAGGGTGTGGTTTTTTTGTTTTGTTTTGTTTTTTGCACTAGGAATTGAACCCAGGGTCTTCACACTGAGCTATGCCCATAGCCCCTTTTTTATTTTTGAGACAGGTCCTGCTAAGTTGCCCTGTCTGAACTCAGACTTGAAATTTTCCTGTGTTCGACTCCTGAGCCACTGGGATTTTAAGTTTGTGTTTTTTTAACTCTCTTCAGTTATTTCTTACCTTGCTAGTGCCATCATTTTTTAATTACCCCAATTAGAAAACTGGGAGTTGCTGCAGACTTCTATTCCCTCTCTCCACTGATGAAACCATGTTATGAACGGTATCTGAATCCTTACCCCTTTACTCACCCTCAGCACCTCTGCCTTGGGATGCAGACAGCCTGTGGATGGGCTCACTTGGTGTCTTGTGTCCCCCTGGGTTAGGGTTGAGGGAGGAGTCATTGGGGTTTCTACACACTTAATAGCAGTTGTGGGTGGTGGAGTTGTAGTTTGAGAAGGCAGTGATTCACATCGCCAGTAAGAGGATGGGAGCAGTTAAGTCATGCCCTTTAGGCTGTTTTAGTGCCTACATAAGTGTATCCATGTGAGTGAGGTATGATATTGAAAATAAAAAACCCCAAATGCTATTTTTTCTAAGTGTGTGCCTTATTGCAGTACATTCATGAGGGTGTACTGTTTAGTCTAGTCAGGTAAGTTAATCGAAATTTAAAAGATACATGTCTTTATTACTCACAGTATGAAAATGTGTTGTTCAACTTAGGGCAAGATACATTTTGCATAAATATTCCTTGTCATTTTTTCTTTTATTGAGGGAAAAGTACTAGAAGTAAAAATCCACAGGAAAGTAAAAAATGGAGGTGAGAATTCATCCTGTGCATCTTTGCCAGTTTTTTGGTGGGGAGTACTGAGAATCAAACTCAGGACCTTGCACTTGCAAGGCAGGTGCAGTTCCACTGAGCTAAATCCCCAGCCCTTTGCCGATTTCATTATTGAGGCAGACCTATTATTATTATTACTCACTTTTATACAACCTGATTTTGTTTTATTCTTCAGAATAAATGTTCCATCGTAGTCAGAGAGCAGGAACTAGGAGCCAGTTCAGCTACTGGGGCTGTGGGTACTTAAATACTATAGTTCCTGGGCAGAGCACATTTTCTTGCGAAATGACTTCTGTAAGTATCCTCAAGATTTAAAAATTCTGTTGTGAAAAGTGTACTTCTATGAGTAATGGTCTTAGTATAGACAGCCAGCAATTTTAGTTTATAAAGCATGGAGCACTTGTATACTTTATAGTCTCCATGTCCTTATTAAATAACAAATCCAAATAGAAAAATAATGAAAATGTCAAAGCTAAAGATTAAATTTCTACAGTAACATCACATCACCTTATCACACTAATTAGTTTTAGATTTCATTAGTACTAAAATTTTAACAGGGCATGAGTATTTGAAAATTTTATGTTGATGTGAAATCCTAGCTCATTCTTTAGAATACTGTTATCTTCCCCAAACTCCTCCCGGAGTATGGTTTGCATAAAGGACAATGTGTTAGTTACTTTTCTTTCTTTGCTGAAACAAAAAACCCGACATTCAAAGTTAGACAGGAAAGGGTTTATTTGGTTTAAAGTTTGTAGAGGTTTCAGTCCATAAGTGGCTGGCTCCAAAGCAAGGATGGCAAACAGGCATCACAGAGGAGAAACAACATGGTGTGCTCAAAGTAGCAAAGCAACAAGGGACCTTAACGGAGTCTTTCTGCTCCCTTTATCTTTATTCTGACTACCAGGATTATGGTGGTGCCAAACCAATCACTCATGTTAGTGGTTTAGTAATCACACGCCCTTAATCCTAGCATCACACATTCCAGATTTCGCTACCTTCAAAAAAGACTGCATGAGGCTTTGGGGAAACACCTAGACACAAGCCCCAACAGACAGTGTCTTCAAGACATGTATTGGTAGAGAAGTTAAATGATTCTTTTGGCCTTTACAAGGAATTATAAAGGAAGATTTAGAGGCTATTTAAAGATACTGTATTAGGAAGATAGTTCAAACAGAAAAAAAAGGAAAAAATAAACTTCCTTGCATCTACCACCCAGCTTTAACCAATCTTTAATATTTGTCTCTGTGTGCTTCAATTCTTATTGTGTTGATTACAGAAATGCAGATTAAAATTCCATTGAGATACCACTACATGTGCATTACAATGGCCAAGATTAAAGAAAACTACAATTCTCTTTGCAAAGATGCATGTTAATTTAGCTCTCATACATTGATGTTGGAAATGCAAAATGATACAGCCACTTTGGGAAAAAGGCTTGGCAGTTTCTTGTTAAATGTTCTTACCCTAGGATTTAGCAGTAAAGGCTCTCGGATATTTATTCAAGAAAAATTAGTACTTATTTTCACACAAGAATTGATTTATAAATGCTTGCAGCAGTTTTATTCACTGGCCCCCAAACTGGAAACTATGCAACATCTTTGACCTGGTGAAGGTACCAAGCCTAGTAGTACTGTACTCGGCAGTGTGAACACATGGTCTCTTGATGCAGAGAAGGCAGATAAAGCTTAAATGCATTTGCAAGTGAAAGAAGCCAGACTCAGAAAGCATGTAGTGTGTCCTGCCATTCACTTGATATCCTGGGAAAAGGAAAACTGAAGGCAGAAAAAAAGATGGTGAATTGTGCAGAGCTGGGGTGAGGCTGACAGTAAAGGCTGATCACTGAGGGCAGCAGGCTGTGTTTGGGAAACAAGAGGGTGCTCTTTATCTTGATTATGATGGTGAATACACAGTGTGGTTATTTGTCAAACTCAGAACTTACATGAAAAGGAATGAATTTTACTGTGCATAAATTGTACCTTGATAAGTCTGTCTGAAAGTTTTCCCCACCCTTTAAGGACATAACTAAAATGTGTACAGAGAAATGCTGTGATGACTTGGATTTGCTTCATAGATACTGGCAGTAGAGGTGGAGATGGTCTGAGGCAGAGTTGATCGGAGAGTGCATGCATGCAGGTGCTCATTCTGTTCTCCTCCCAGTGTGCAAGAAATGCCCTATGGTGATGTTTTTAATGTTGTTAATGTGGTGGGTATAAAATGGAGTCCTGGGCCAGGGGTTAAGCTCAGTGGCACTGCGCCCACCTCACAAGCGCAAGGTCCTGAGTTCCATCCCTGGAATCCTATGTTTTAAAGTTTTATTTTTCTTGGGCCAGGGATTTAGCTCAGTGGTTTCGCCGCCTGTTGCGCAATCGCAAGGACCTGAGTTCAATCCCCGGTACAAAAAAAACAGTTTTATTTTTCTGATTATAATGAACTTCAGCATCTTTTCATACTGGTAATTTAGAATTCCTTATCTATGAATTGCATGTATGTATGTATCTATGTATGTATATCTTGGGCTCATTTTCTTAGTTGCTTATCTTTTAGTTTATGAACTTTAGAGCTTATATATTCTGGATACCAGTCCTTTATCATTTATATGGATGGTAAATCTCTTTCCCCAGTCTGTTGTTGGCTTTCTCTTAGTTTATGGTAGCTTTTGCTGTACTTACATTTTTAATTTTTGTGTAGTTGCATATCAGCAGCCTCTCTCCTCTCCTCTTCCTTGTTCTTGTTTTTCTTTTTGTTGTTGTTCTTGTTCCATTACTGGGGATTGAACCAGGGGAGTGCTGAGCTGCATGCCTCCACCCCCAGCACCTCCCTCCTCTCCTCCTCCTCCACCTCCTCTTTCTTTTCTTCTTTCTCTCCCTTCCTTTCTCCCCCCCCCCCCCAATCCTTGTCATCCTCCTCCTCCTCCTTGTTGTTGTTCTTTTCCTCCCCCTTCTTCCTGTTCCAGTTCTGGTTCTAGTGATTGAACCTAGGGAATGCTGAGCTGCGTCCCCAACCCTTTTTATTTTGAGACAGAGTCTCAGTAAATTGCCCAGGCAAACCTTGAATTTGTATCCCCTGGCTTCCTTGGGTAGACAGATGCCTGCTACTTTGGTTGTTTCCCTTGGAATATTGGCCCTTTGGAATTCTTCCTCGGGGATATTCTTATGGGAGTTGGGGCAGGGAGGAGCAGACCTTGGATTGACAGTCCTATAATGGACTGTTTGTGATTGTCTTTCACTTCTTAAAGCACTGATTATGCATATACTATATGCTGTGTAAAATTTTGATGGGTTTTACTTTCAGGGATTTTGTGAGAGAATGTAGACATTTTAATTTGGGTTAAGGAACATTACACCTTGGGTTGGCTAAATTCCTACAATAATAAAACTGCTTCCCCTTTGTTACCAAAGTAGATCAGATTCTTTTCTGTGTCCATGCCACGTTCCTCTGTTCCTCTGTACATTGGTGATTGTTGTCTTCAACAAGGCCTTTCCTCTTTCTCTGGGAAGCTCCTAGTTGTTTATCTTCTGCACTCATCTTTGAGCTTTATGTCTTACTTCTTCTAATTCCATTTAACTTGCAGAGCTCCTAACACTTAGGTGCCCTGTAGGTGTTTATGAATGGTCTTATATTCACTGTGTTTATGATATTCTTCATGTATAAAAGTTTCACGTTTTCCTATATAGTAATTAAATTTGACACAGTATAAATTTACCAACTAAACATGTGTGGTGTTATTGTGAGCTCCTGCCACATGTGCTCAACCTGTCTCGTTTGCCAACTCCACCAAGATTCTTAGGAAAATAGTGTTTGGCCCTACTGCTGTCACAAGCTCCTCAGGACCCAGTCAGTTCTTTTTCACCAGTGCCTTTTGTCTTTTCTCATCTAACACTAAGGTGCAGGTCTCACTGTGGTTAAAGTTCATAAAAGACCCTGGTTCTGTCTTGACTGTTGCAGCTATGGTAACTTCATACTCTTAATTTAAAAGGCTCTTTTTATTCTTCTTTCTGGGACTGAGCACTTCCAGAGGTCTGAGAAGTATGGTTTGTGCAGAGCACATCATTTCCAAACTAACAAAGAATAGCCTCACTGCCTTTTTAACCTTTTTTTGTAAACAAATCTTTTCATATTGATTTAGTTTATGCAAAACTCCCATAAATTATTTATACATGGAGTAGACTCCATAATTGAAGTTAGGGAGGCTTTGTTATTTCTTAGAAGCTTTACTTTTATCACATCTATTTTCTCCTAAGGAAAGAGAGTGGGAACTGATACTGTACATAGGGCTCTGAGTTGTGACTCTCCTTTTTTTTTTGCCACCACGCTGTATTATTTGAGTACAGATGACTTCCCTCCTATCACCTAGAGACCATTTCACCCACTGCTCTGTTTGGCCGCCAGCCTCTTGTCTCTCTGGCAATGGTGAGACAGATTCCCTTTCCTCGGGGAAGAGAAATCCATGGTTTGTTGCCTTTGCCAATAAGAAAAATGTTGGAGAGCCAGGTAGCAAAGCTGTTGCCATTGGCATCTTTCACATGAACCACATCAAAAGAGCCAGGATGTCTCTCCCTGTTGGTGATCACACCAATCCTTCCCAAGTTGGCACCTCCAGTCACCATACACAGGTTACCAGTGTCAAACTTGATAAAATCGGTAATCTTGCCAGTATCCAAATCAGTCTGGATGGTGTCATTCACCTTGATGAGGGGATCTGGGTAGCGAATGGTGCAAGCATCATGGGTCACCAGATGTGGGATTCCTTTTGTGCCCACAAATATCTTTCTTACTTTGCATAACTTATACTTGGCCTCCTCTGGTGTAATGCGGTGAATAGCAAAGCGACCCTTGGTGTCATAGATCAGCTGGAAATTCTCTCCAGTCTTGTCAATGCTGGTAACATCCATAAAACCCGCAGGGTAAGTTATTTCAGTTCGGACTTTGCCATCAATCTTAATGAAACACTGCATGCAAATCTTCTTTACTTCATCTCCAGTCAGGGCAGACTTAAGTCTGTTCCTTAGGAAAATGATAAGAGGCAGACATTCTCTCAGCTTGTGGGGACTGGTGGATGGACGAGGAGCAAACACACCAGTCAATTTATCCAGCATCCAATGCTTTGGAGCTGCTGCTCGCTTCAGGTGCTTCTTAGGACCACGAGCCATGGCTGTGCTGGGAACGGAAAAAGTGACTTTTCTTTTTTAAAAGTTCTGCTGTGTTGTCTTGATTCTACTTTTAGTTCCACTCATTACTGTCTGAGCTGTACTGAAATAGCAAGAGGTGGCATTGTACCTAATTCAGCTGGTTCAGCATGCTGTTATAATTACTATGGCTTGTGAGGTCTAAAAATTAAAAGTTTAAAAAGATGCCTGGGAATGCTGATATGACGTGGTGAGGTGCCACCAGCAATGAGTGCTGTATTTAATGTTTCAGGGATTAGATCAGAAATAGATATTAACTAAAGAATCTCTTTGGTTTGATAAGGACTATAGTTTAATTCAGCCACCTATATGTTCTTACCCAAGTTAAACCCAGTCATTTATAAAACATTATTATTACAGTTATAGGTTTTGAGGGGAATAAATGTTAATTAGTGAGTAGGTTTTATAAATCCTGTCTTATATCCCTGAAAGGCCAGTGGTCATTCAAATGGAATGGTCCTTTAGGACATCAGTAGGGGTTTTTTTGTTATTTTTTTTGTTTCCCTTTCCAGTACCAGGGGATCGAACTCAGGACCTTACACTTGTGAGGCAGGCACAGTGCCACTGAGTTAAATCCCTGACCCATCTTTTTTAAATCCCTGACCCATTTTTAGGACATCAGGAGCAATACAGGCCTGTGAGAGGGTGCTTTTACAGATCTGATTCTGGCCTCATGACTCTGACCTTAGTAGTTGTAAAACACCAAGGAAAGTATTAGCAGATACAGGCTATATAAAAATGAGAAACTTATATGTCAAATGAAATCTTTAATGAAACTAAAGAAATGTAAGTCTTGGAGTAAGCCTTCTAGAACTAGATATAATAACCTGAAATCTGTAAAAGAAAAGACTGATGAAGTTTACTGCATAAAAGAATCAAAACTTTCTGCATAGAGAAAAATACCGTGAAGTTTAAAAAGAAAACTTGAGACAAAGTATTAACTCAAGACCAAGTGTTCATTTTCTGTATCTATAAAGAATATCTAAAAAAAAAGAATATCTACAATTAGTAGAAGTAGAAGTATAACCTATTTTAAAGTGGCAGAGGATATAAAGAGAATGTCTACAGCAATGGAACTGTCTGTGTGCCTTAGATAGAAGTACACTGCATGTACGTATCTGCTTATGTATGCAGGGTATATATGCAGGCTTCACAAGAATTGGGTTTCAGGGCCGGGAATTTAGCTCAGTGGTGCTGCCGCCTGCCTCACAAGTGCAAGGTCCTGAGTTCAATTCCCCATACCAAAAAAAAAAAAAAAAAAGAATTGGGTTTCAGTGGGTGAGGTAAACTGGGAGGCTGGAAGACAGGGATAAGAAGACTTACTCTTCACTTTAAAATACTTTTATGTTTTATATCTAATATTAAATAGGTACTATATGTATGTGTATATGTGTGTGTTAAAAGCCTAGAAATAATGTTTAAAGGATAAATTGATAGTATTTTGTTATAGCAAAGAGCTTACACAAATTAACAAAAATAATGATATGGTTAAATAAGCAAATGTACATGAGCAAGCAGTACACACACACACACACACACACACACACACACACAAACACACACAAACAGGACAGGGAAATGTGCTCAGCATTTGTAGTAAGCAGAATGACCTCATCGGGAAGCTGTCCCCAGCACTAAGGTCACGGCATGTGCCATTTCTGCTGTCCCTAGAGCACTGCACTTGCCCTTTTGGCACTGTCCTCCCCAACAAGCACTGGTCTGTTTATTGTTGTTTTCTGTCTCTTCCTTGAAAGCTACCAGCTCATTGAGTCAGATCTTGTCTTCTGTCATTGGCCCAAGTCTGCCTTGGTATCTGGCATGTAGAGGGCTCTTTATTGAATGAAAAAATTAATAAAGCCGGGGATTTAGCTCAGTGGTTCTGCCACCTGCCTCGGAAGTCCAGGGTCTGAAGTTCGAACCCAGTACAAAAAAAAAGTGGATAAATAGGTAGGAATCAAAGATACAGAAATTAAAACCAAATATTTTCATTTACTTAATAAGGGGAAATTAAATTTTAATATACATTATGTTGATAAAGTGTGAGAACTACTATGCTCATTTATTGCTAGCATCATAATACTGTTTTTAAAAATGTTTTCTTTATTGTCCAGGATTTGTCAGGATTCCTCCAACAGTACACATTTTTTAACCTTTGATCTAATTCTGTTTCTCAGAATCTGTCCTAAGATTATAACCTAAAATATAAATAATATATACTTGGACATCTAAAAATGTTTATCACAGTTATAGTTATGATAGAGATTAAAATGGCAGTATCCATAATAGCCAACACCAAAGTGATTATTTTTTTAAAATTGTTGAATACATATAATTGCATAGCACCACACACCTATAATCCAGCACTCTGGGAGGCTGAGGCAGGCAGATGGCAAGTGTAAGCCCATCCTGGGCAATATAGTAACTTAGGTCTTTGCTTCCCAGAGCAGCACTGATCAGACCCAAAGCTCAGCTTCTTCTCAGTCTCATTTTTCTACCTTTCCTCTAATTCTTCGTGTGCTGCTGTGGTTCGCAGGAGACTAGGACTTACTGCAGAGGTTCTGGAGCTTGGGATGGCAGCAGGGGAGCTTCCTTCCAGGTACTGGGACCGGCTCACCTCTGCCCTAGGAGTGTGGGATGGCAGCGGGGGAGCTTCCTTCTGGGTGCAGGGACGGGCTCAGCTTCTCTGGCCTAGGAGCTTGGTATGGCAGCGGGGGAGCTTCCTTCCGGGTGCTGGGACCCCAAATAAAATTTACATAGCACACATTTCCACCTAAGACTGTGGGGACATCCTAATGAATATGAGTTGGTATATGATTTGCGCTACCTTCATGATTAGTAATATTGAACATCTCTTCATGTGTTTCTTGGCCATTTATATGTTTTATTTGAGAAATTTTTATACCCATTTCACATTCAGATCATGTTGTTGTTGTTGTTGTTGTTATTATTGTTCTTGTTGAGTTGTATGAATTATTTCTATATTCCATATATTATTAACCTCTTATACATAATTTACAACTATGTTCTCTCATTCCATGGGATACTTAGAATGCTAATTTTAAAGAAGCTTGCAAATGTTTTTGAGAAAAGTACCCAACTAATCATTTTCATTTTCAAGCAGATTTTAGATCCCATAATCTTATTGTTAGCACGTCCTACTCAACCTCGCATTCAACTTAATGTGACTCAGATATCTTTAACTTAGAAAAAGACTTTCTCTACAGTGAAAGGAGAGAAAAGTTAAGAGTAAGTGAATGAATGAAATTACATTGGTTTATGTCCAGCAGATATATGATCTACAAGAAATATTCCCAAGATGTTTCTTGGACTTTAAAATTGTTTTCCCTTATAAATTATAATAATTTAAATAGCCAATTAATATAGTTTTTCATTTACTGAATAAATTGTTAAAATTTCTAAAAATTATTCACCTCAAAAAAAATATATAGTAACTTAGAGCTTGCCTCAAAATAAATTTTTAAAAGTCCTGGGATATAGCAAAGGTCCTGGTTTAAATCCCCAGTACTGAAAAAATATATATAATCCTTCTAAAAATGTAGCATCATGGAAAATGTTTGTGAAATAATGATGTTAAATGAAGAAAACAATTCAGAATGTGAAGTATATATATATATTTTTTGGTACCAGGGATTGAACTCAGGACCTTGTACTTGCCAGGAAGGCATGGCGCCACTGAGCTACATCCCCGGCCCTATAAAGTATACTTTTAATAATAATTATAAAATATAAAGAAAAACTAGAAGGAAATGTTTTAAAATGAGAAAGGAGGGCATCCCTCATTGCTATAATTACAGTAATTTTAAGTACAGTGGCTAAAATTTTCTTTCTTCAAGAAAGCACTTAGAAGGGTACTGCAATAGATATTCTTTCTTTAGCTATATTAACACACTCAAATGACTTACTGTATTATCTTACATGTTTGGTAGGAGTCTGGGAGATTTCTGTTCTGAGAAATTTATAGTTATATAAATATTTTGAATTTAAAAAATAATTTTAGCAAATACGATTAGATCTGTATTCTTATGGGTTGGTGTAGTTCTCATACTGATGATCTTACAAATTCCTAAGGTCTTTGGCAGCTTGCTCTGGTGGGCTTTTATGAGCTGGATTGTGTCTTCCCAGAAGTTCCTGTGTTGAAGCTCTAGCCCCAAAGGTGATGATACCTGGAGGGCAGGCCTGGGAGAGGGGATTAGGTGGCCTACACACCAAAGAAAGGGCACATGGGCACAGTGGGAAGTGGCTGTCCATAGCCAGGAAGGGGGCTCTCACCAGACCCCAAATCTGCCAGCGTGGGGAACTGTCAGAAGCAATGTCTAGTGTTAGGCTGCCCAGTCTGTAGCATTTTGTGACAGCAGTTTGAGCTGAGTTAGGAGCAGCTTTTCACAACTATGGTATACTGTTGAAGGCACACAATAGCTACTTCTGTATTTTGCCCACAGTCCAAAACTGAACATAAAAGAGTAGTTTCTATAGCTTTATACTGCCACTAAAACTGAGGTTCAGGTCATCAGTGTTCTAAGTATCTGAGGGTTCTAGAAAGACACCCACCAATTGCCTGAAAATAACCCCACACAAGTTTTTATGCTCTTCAAAGTCTGGAACAAAAGAAGTAGATTTCCCTGAGAGAGTTAAACTGTAAAAGCCAAAGCAGGGCCGGGGATTTAGCTCAGTGGTTTCGCTGCCTGCTGCACAAGCGCAAGGACCCGAGTTCGATCCCTGGTACCAAAAAAAAAAAAGCCAAGGCAGAAATACAGAAAGTTTCCCAAGGAAATATGATTGCTCACAGGCCAGGTCCTAAAGAAAGGTGAGTGAAGGTAAAGCAGCAGAACCCTGGAGAGGGTCCTCATGAATGCGGGCTCCCAAATGGGAGATAGCATCGTGGGCCAAACTGCACTCTGACAGAGGGGCAGTGAAAGATGTTTGTAGGTCACCTGTCAGTGCTGTCCTCCCATGTCATGCAGAGGGGTAGGTGCATGGGATTAAGAGCCCACTGGGACAGAGGCTCATTCTCCATCCTTAGACCTTCGTCTCAGAGGCATCCGGTCCTAGGCTGTCCTTACAGTTTCTTGGCAGTTTCTAACCTTCAAAAGTCTTACATTTATCAGCAAGGTATACGATGTTTATGTGCTTCACTCTTCCTGTGTATTCCCTTGCAGAGCCTATAAAAAGATTTGGTTTCTATCCTGAGAGAAGTAGTTTGCTATTGATGGATTCTAAGCTGGGGATCGACAGAGCCAGTTTTGTTTTTAGATAAGAACACTATCTCGGCAGCAGTGTGGAGAGGAGGAGGGGTGGCCAGGGGGAGAGGACTATGATGGAGGCTATTTTAGTAATCAGAAAGGAAAATGGTAGCTTGCATGAGGATGGAATGGATTGGTGAAAGAGCTATTTAAGAACAAAAATCAATAGGGTTGGTGACAAGAGAGGGTAGGGAGGAGACATGTAAAGGATTCTGGCTTCTGTAGCATCTGAATGTGGCCTCCCTCATTCAGTGAGGTTAGGAACTTCAGGGAAGAGCCAAGCCTGGCGGTGGGTATGTGCAGTGACCACGTCTCAGGGGTGTCCTTGAGACACTCAAGCAGGAACGTTGGATCCGTTTTTCCCCTTTATTGTTAACCACTAGCCCTCCTGACTCTCTGAAGGTCAGAGAGAGATCTGTGCAAGAGAGAGGATGTGGGAATCGTGCATATTTAAATCCTAACTGAGACCTCGGATGTGGTAGAGACAACCTGGGGGAAGAATGACCACAGGGAAGGGGGGCGGGGCTGTCAGGGCAGCAAGAGTTCTGGGAGAGGGGATCACAGAAGCCAGGACAAGGTGTTTCAAAAAGAAGTAATTCAGTTAGCTGCATACTGCTGAAACACTGAATAAGATAAAATAATTTAATTGCTGTATTGCTAAAGAAGGAGATGGGGAGTTCTGAAAATGGGGTGGCAGTTGTATAGGGAAATTTGGATGGACAGTTGGGCAGGACAGTTGGGCAGTGGAAGATGTGGATTGTGTTTGCTATTATGCTTCTTAAGCTCTTTGGGTTGCAAATAACAAACTCAAGTTAGGTTCCTTTAAGCAAAATAAACAACTCACTGCTTCATGGCATGGAAATGTTTTGAGATAGGAAAGGCATTCAACACAGTTGCCTCTAAGGCTCAAGCACTATGACTGGCCGAGTCTCTTGTCTGTCTGTGTCTCTCAGCTACCCAGCTGTCCCTCAGCTCTAGGGAAGGCTCTCTTTCCTGGTGGTCCTTGGCAACTTCAGGCTTACCTTATCCTTACAATAAACAGTTCTCATGGAGAGTGCTCCTTCCTAGTTGTAGCATGAGTCTCAGGATTCACTGGGGCTTTACTAATTTATATTATATGCTTATTCGTAAACCCATCACTTTGGTGAGCAACAGCTGGATATACTGACAGGCCAGGCCTGAGTCACCTGTCACTCCTGGAGTGGAGACAGGTAAGGAAGTAGTTGTATCTGGATCTTGAATGGGGAGGGGTGATTTTAGGAAGGAAGATAAGATGTTCCCAGAAGGAAGAATGCATGCTAGGTAGGCAAAAACAGTGAATGACTCTCTCAGCTCTTAAAAAAGAAAATAAAAGCCCTTTGGGTCAATATATTTGAATACCTGCTTCTGTAATAGACAGTCCTTTGGCCTAAAGATAAAGGGATCATGTGCTGCTGAAATGTGTAGAACAAGCCACTGGGTCTGATTTTATGACTAGAGAAAGGTTGTACTCATCCTGCTGCACGTTCTGCTGCTAGTTTGTGGACCTGAATAATAACTAATCTTAAAGACTGATTGAAGCCAACAAGCACATGAAAAGCTGTTCTACATCGATAATCACTGGGGAAATGCAAATCAAAACTGCGATGAGTTATCACCTTACACCTGTTAGGATGGCTGCTATTAAAAAAAATAAACAACCAGAAGACAAATGTTGGTTCTGTGGTTGAGATATTTGTATGCCCCTAAAATTCTTACAGAAACCTACTCTACAAGGTGACAGAGTTAAGCTTAGACAGTATTCACTGCCTTGGAGAAGTGGGTAAGTCAAGAGGACTCTGCTGTCATGCCTCAGATTGATACCCTCACATGACAGACCCCAGTGGGCTCACTCACCCCTTCCACCACATGAGGACACAGCAGGAAGGTGCTCTCTGCCAACCAGAGTATATCTTTGTCAGACACCCCATCTGCCAGGCCTCTGGCTTGGACTCAACAGCCTCTTGAACTACAGCTAACATATCACCACTGTGTCACCCCAAATGGACTGGGACCATTGGTGATGGTGTGAAGAAATTGAACCCTTGGGGATTGCAGACTGGTTCAGCTTCTATGGCAGGTCCTCAGAAAATCAAAAATAGAACTCCCATGTGATCCAGCAGTTTCATTTTGGGGACTCTATCCAAAATAATGAAAGCAGAGTCAAAGAGATTTGTACTCTTGTGTTCACAGCAGATTATTTGTAATAGCAAAAGGGAGAAAGCACTCAAGTGTCCACTGGTAGATGAGTTGGTAAGCAAAAAGTGGTACATACAGACAGTGGAATATTATTCAGCCTTAACAAGGAAGGAGAGATCAACTAGACAAAAAACAAGCAACAAAATACTAGAACTCAATCAAACCCTTGAACATATGAACTTAACAGATGTTTACAGAGTGTTTCACCCCACAAAATTAGAATACACATTCTTTTCAGCTGCACACGGGTCATTCTCCAAAATAGACCACATACTCGCTCATAGAACATATTTAGGTAAGTGCAAAGGAATTGAAGTTATCCCCTGTATATCATCAGACCATAGTGCAATGAAACTGGAGATCAATAGCAAAAGAAACTGCAAAAACTTCATAAACACATGGAAATTGAACAACACACTTCTGAATAACCAGTGGGTCACAGAGGAAATTAAAGAAGAAATCAGACAGTTCCTTCAAATAAATGACACTGACAACACAACATATCGGAATCTATAGGACACAATGAAAGCAGTCTTATGAGAGAAATTCATAGCAGTGAATACTCATATTAGGAATACAGAGCGAGCCCAATTAACCTGATGCTGAACCTCAAGCTTCTAGAAAGAGAAGAGCAGGACAAACCCAAAGCTCATACAAGGAAGGAAATTATGAAGATCAGGGCAGAA
This sequence comes from Heterocephalus glaber, assembly GCF_000247695.1. The sequence goes on along the minus strand of NW_004624781.1, from coordinate 849,261 downwards.
ATCAATTCAATGGAGACTAAGAAAACAATACAAAAAAATCAATGAAGCCAAGAGTTGATTCTTTGAAAGAATAAACAAAATTGACAAACCTTAGCCAACCTTATCGGAAAAAGGAAAGAAAGGGCCCAAATCCATGCAATTAGGAATGAAAAGGGTGAAATTACAACAGACGCAGCAGAAATCCAGAGGATCATGAATACCTACCTCGAGAATCTATACGCCAATAAGATGGAAAACACAGAAGAAATGGACAGATTCCTAGACACATATGAATTACCAAAGTTGAATGAAGAAGACCTAAAAATTCTAAACAACCCAATATCAATCAGTGAAATCGAAAACGTAATTAAAAACTTACCAACCAAAAAAAAGCCCGGGAGGCCTGTTGATTTTTCTAGAGCTTTGCTGAGGATGGTTTTCCTGATGCGAACTTGGCTGTTCTCATAGGAGGAGGAGCTGGGGACTTTGCTGTTGCTGGGAATGGCTGCTGTTCTCGTCAGAGGAGCTCTGATCTTCACCATGAGCATTGCTTCCTGGCTCCAATGTGGATCCCTCAGGAGGCTGACCTTCCATGTCAGTGAACTTCCTAATCCTCTGACTTCTGTGTGAGTTCAGCCAATGGAGAGATTGGCAGAAGAGAACAAAGTGGAAGGAAAAAAAAAGACTACTTCTGAGAGAAGCACAGCTGGTCCCAGCACCAGGAAGGAAGCTCCCCACTTCCATCCCAGGCTCCGAGGGCAGAGAAGCTCAGCCGGTCCCAGCACCCAGAAGGAAGCTCCCCCGCTGCCATCCCAAGCTCCTAGGGCAGAGAAGGTGAGCTGTGTGGGCGCCAGAAGCACCGCCCCCCCCCCGTGGA
>NW_004624781.1:721598-842481 GCF_000247695.1 Heterocephalus glaber | reverse complement strand
TTGTAAATAGGGAGGGATGGAGGGGTTGAAGGGAGGGCAGGGGGAAGGGAGAAAAAATAAGAACCAAGAGAGTATGTAAAGGTGCATATCTCCAATGATGAATGTCATTATATTGTACACCTAAAATGTACCAATAAAAGGTATACAAAAAAAAAAGGAAGGCGATACTGTTCTGTGCTACCCTGTGAATGGGCTTTAAGAGCATTATGCTAAATGAAATAGGCCAGCACAAAAAGAGGTATATTATGATTTCAATTCTGTGAGATATCTAAAGTATCTAAAATAGTCAATTTCATAGATACAAAGTGGAATGGTGGTTATCAGGGACTGGGGAAGGGGAAGTGGGGAGTTGTTATTTAATAGGTATAAGATTTGAGTTTTACAGGATCAAAAAGTTTTGGAGATTTGTTGTACAACATTAGGAATGTATTTAATACCAGTAAACTGTACACTTAAGCATGGTTAAGAAGGTTGATTTCATGTGCACTTTACCGCAGTTTAAAAATGTAAGAAGACACACTGAATAAATTGTATAAATTAGTTGTTCCTTAATGATTAATTTAGTGTATTCTTTAGTAAGGATCAGTGCATGAAACCCAAGATGGGATTCCAGGGGCTGAGCTTGTCAGAAGCTGAGCCTGGGGCTGAAGCAGTAGCTCACATAGAGCACTTGCTTCACATGGCCTCAGCCTTGATTTGGTCCCCAGCACCACACAAACAAAAACAACCAGAAACTGTACCACTGCCATTGCCTGCCCCTCACCCTGAAGATGCCTCCAACCATGTGGATTCCACTCCATAGTGTTGTCAATTTATGTGCTCTGTAAGCTCTTTTGTCCTGGTTCTGTCTTAAATAGTCGTTGGTGTTACTAGAAACTACCTTTCAAAAGAATATTTTAGTGTATTTTCTAGGAGTTTGTAATTCAGTATTATATCTTTTCATAAGAAGCCATCCCACACTTTTATGCCATGGATAAGATTGCTGTGCCTCCCTTTTTGTATTCATGCATTCAGTGTAAGTGCCTTGAGCTCACAGATACAAAAGCCTGCGACAGGCCTTTGCTCTTGGATCTCAGCCAAGGCCATGACAGAGGACAGAGTGGTGAGTGCTGGATGCACAAGGGATTTTGGGCACCTGGAAGACTGGCGTCTTCAGGATCAGCAGCCAGGTCATAAGGGGAAAGTCTTTGCTGAGGTAATGCCTGGGAAAGACTTTTTTTTTTAAATGTAAAGAACACGGAGAAATAGATAAATTCATAATCCTGACAGGAGATTTTAACACACCTCTCTCAATAACAACTAGAAGAGCAGACAAAAATCAGTAGGAGGTAGAAGATGAAACAAAACAGTTAATAACCTTGACCTAATTGACGTACTGAATGCTACACCCAAGAATGACAGAATTCATGTTCTTTGTTCAAGTACACATGTAATGTAGGTACAGTGAATATTTGTTGACTTAAGCTGTGCTTGAAAGAAATTCTATAGTTATAAAAGCATATTAGAAAACATGAAAGACTGAAAATCAGTGATTTAAGCTTCTATCTCAAGAAAGATGGGAAAAGGACAGCAAATCAAACCTAAGGAAAACAGGAGAGGGAATCAATCAGTTAGAAAGCAGATGTGCAATGGCAAAGATCAACAAAGCCTGAAATTGACACTCTAAACAGATTATTAAAGTTGAACCTTCTCAAGGACAAGATTTTAAAAACAAATTCTAGTATCAGGCATGAAAAGAGGGAGGGATACTGCTGTGGAACCTGAAGAGGTTATTCTACCATCTTTGTGTCATGTCACTTGATTATTTAGATGAAATGAACCAATTTTTTGAAAAATACAACTTACCAATGCTAAGAGAGGTAATAGAAAATCTAAATACTTCAAGGTCTGTTTAAGGAAATGAATTCCATTATTGAAGACCTTCAACATAGAAAATCTCAATCCCGTGGAACTTTTGAATGCTTTTTCCAACATTTAAGGAAGAAAAACCACCAATATTGCCCAAACTTTCCAGATGACAGAAAAAAAGGGAATTGTTTCTAACTCTGATTATAAGAAAGAAATTACAGGAAGAATTTACCAAAAAGGAAAATTAGTCTTAATCTCTTATTGATCTTTTCATGGATACAAAAATCTTTTTTTTTTCTTAAATTCTTTTACTGGTACATTTTAGGTATATAATACGTTTACATTTATCATTGGGTGCTTGTACCTGTACATGATGTATCTTGGTTCTTATTTTTTCCCCATTCCCTGTCCTCCTTTTACCCCCGCCACCCTTCCCTATTTACAAAGACTTTGTTTCCATTTTTTTCCTTTTCTCATAATTTTTCCTTTCCCTTTCCTTTCCCCTTTCCCTCCAACTTCCCCTACCCCTTTGGACGTTTTCATAGATGCAAAAATCTTGATGTAATATTAGCAAATAGAATACAAAAAGAAACGCTGTTACAATGATGTGGGTTTATTTCAAGTATGCAAAGGTAGTTAAATATTTAAAAATCAAAACATTTTACCACATTTCAGAAGGTAGAAAAATTTTATGACCATTTCGCTAAATACATAAGAATCTCTCACTCTCTCTCTAGCTCCTCCCCTTCTTGTATAAGATGGACCTGTTCTTCACCCACCTGTGAGACAGTTTGCACCTCCTCCTCTCTGCCTTCATGTGTATTACACCACCTGTTTCTTTACTTAGTAACTTCCATTTGCCCTTCAAAAGTTAGTGTGGATAAGCTACAAAGTGTTTATTCAAGTACATGTACATGGACATTTGGGCTGTTTTAGTTTGAAACTGTTAGGAATACAACAAGAATATTAGTGCACAAGTTTTGGTGTAGATGTGTATTTTTTGTACTTCCCCTAGGTAAATAGGTAAGTGTTAGCTCACTGGGTAGTATTGTAGGTATACTTTTATCTTTATGAGAAGCCACCAAACTTTCCCAAAGTGGGAAAGTTTACACATCAGTCAGCAGTGCACAAGCATTCTGATTCTGGCCAGCACTTGGTATTGGCAATCTTTCCAATTTTAGCCATTTTATGAGTAGGTAGTGGTGTCTTGAGATGGTAGTTTTTCTCTGATGATGATAAATATCTTTCAATGAGTGTTTTGGCCACTAGTAAATCTTCCATTGTGAAATCTCTGTTCAAATCTTTGTCCTATTGAGTTGTGGGAGGTTTTAAAATGATATATATTCTGGATTCAGGCCCTTTGTCAGATATGTACATTGTGAATATTTTCTCTCAGTCTGTCTTTTTTGTTTTTTGGGTTGTTTTTTGTTTTTTATTTTTCGTACTGGGGATTAAACTCAGGTCCTTGCGCTTGCGCAGCAAGCGGCAAAACCACTGAGTTAAATCCCCGGCCCTGTGTCTTTTTTGTTAGCCTTGTCTTTGGTAGAGCTGAAGACTTTCAATTTTATGAAGTCCAACTTCTGAAATATTTCTTTTATGGTTCATACTTTTTATGTCTTGTGATAGAAATCTTTGCCTACTCCAGGATTACAAAGATTCTCTCCTACATTTTATTCTAGCAGTTTTGTAGATGTAGCCAGCACATTTAGGCCCATGGTTTAAGTTAATTTTTGTGTATGATGAGGGTCATCATCTTGTGAGGTGAGGGCCAAGGCTCCTGCTCTCTCACAAACGGCTTATTCAGTTGTCCAGTACCAGTTTTTGAAGAGACTATGTGTATTTCCTTCATTGAGCCATCGTAGCACTTTCATTGAAGTCAATTGACCATTTCTGGACTCAGAGTTCTGTGGATCTATATATCTGTTCTTATGCCAAAACCATAGGGTCTTGATTACTTTAATTTTATAATACTATTAAAACTGGTGGTGGAAGTCCTCCAGCTTTGTCCTTTTTCAAGCTGATTTTGGCTATGCTAGGACCTTCGCATGTGAATTCTAGAATCACCTTATTATTTTATACAAATGTAGCAAGATTTTAATTGGTATTTCATTAAATCTCATTTGGGGAGAACTAATATCGTAACATCGTAATCCAGTCCATGAACATGGATAGATTAGCTTAGGCTGCCTTAGCAAAATACCACACTCTGGGTAACTTAAATAACAGAAATGGATTTCTTCCACTTCTGAGGGTAGGAAGTCCAATGCCAAGGTGCAGGCCAGTTTGGTACCCTGGAGAGGGCTTTTGAGTGAGTGGGTGGGGAAGAGGTATCACTGATTTCTCTTCTTCTGAGCTCTTATCCTCATTACCTTATCTATAGCCAAACCTTCCTTCTCCAAACACATCACATCAATGGTTAGGGCTTTGACATATGAAGTATGGTGGCAGGACAATTCAGTCCATAGCAATGGTAAATCCCTCCACTTGTTGGTCTGACTTCATTTTTCTCAACAGGGTCTTGTAGTCTTCAGTGTCCAAACCTTGTATATTCTTTGTTTGTTTTTTTGAGATAGGGTCTCAATATGTAGCCCAGGCTGGCCTAAACTCGTGATCCTCCTGCATCAGCCTCTCAAGAGCTGGGATAACATTTTGTTAATTTAATGTTGAAGCTTTGTTTGTTTTTTATACTATTATAAACTGTTAAAGAAATTTTGATCTCCATTTGTTCACTGATAGTATATACAAATATAGTTGACTTTTGTATGTTGGCCTTGTATCCTGTGAGTTTGCTAGATTTTAATTTACTTAAATCTCCCCTTGAAGGAGACAGGTCAAATGGGACTCCAGAATGAAAAACTCCTTGATAGTCTCTGTAGCAAAATGAGGTGAAGAGGCATTTTGTAGCCCCCCAGGTATGCATGGGTGCTACTGAATCCTGACAGCTGGAAAACAACAGGTGCTGAGCACAGGGTGCCTGGGATTGCTAGGGCTGTGTCAGAGTACAGCTGGGAAAGGCAAAGGTTCTCACTAACTAAAGAGAGACTGTTTAAAGACCAGTGACTACATCGCTTTGAAACAGCAGATGTATTTACATTTGGGAGTTTCAAATTATACTTTAAAAAAAGTTGTCATCTTTGGAGAATACCAAGGAACCATGTGGTTATTTTGAATTCTGGCAAATACAAGAAATGAAGCAAGGATTTATCCTGCCTTTCTTGTTTCAACTTAGAATAACAAAATAGTTGAAAAGTTCCCTTTATAGCTGTTCAAGCTCATAAATGAAGAATGAATGAAAAAATTAAAATATCATCATTTTGCAGGCCCCGGTGAATTAATGAGCCTAGGCAGTGATCATCAATAGCTGCTGACTTCACATCCCAATCAAGGAGGCACAGGCATTAAGTACCTGCTAGGGAGCCACGCATCAGCCAAATGTGCCCCAGCTTCTCCATCTGACTGCCAGTCTGTAAGGATTGTGAGAGAGAGGGGAGCACGTTAAAGATAAGTGAGGCACAGTACAGGACTGGGGAGGGTGACTCTAGGGCAGGGCTTACAGACAGGAGCCCAAGAGCATATCTGACTCACTGCCTGTTTGTGAATAACTTGAGCTGAGCTTGGTTTTTACCTTTTTAAATGGTTGAAAAATATAGAATAATATTGTGTGAAATGTGAAAATCACATGAAATTCCAATTTCAGCATCCATAGTTTTATTGGCACACAGCCTTGTGTGCTCTTTATGTGTTGCCCATGGCTGCTTTCATGTGCCAAGGGCAGAGCGGAGTACAGAAATTCTTAAGACCCACAGCGCCAAAATATCTACTCATTGGCCCTTTCTAGAAAGAAATTTGTGAAGACTCATGGCTCGATTTCTGCAGTTAAAAAACTGCAAGGAAAGAATAGAGCTAAAAGGGGGAGCTCATCGTTTAAGAGACATATCAGTCAAGTGTCACAGTGTATGAATCTACCTTCTTTTGATTCCTATTCAAAAAATGAAACAGTCTAGAAAAACACAAGATAAGGAAATGTCAGTAGCCACAGAGGTATTTGATAATATCAAGGAATTGTTTATTTTTAAAGATGTGATAATGGTTTGGTGGTTATGTTTTAAGAAGTCCTTAGAATTTGGGGGGTCTAATTTTTTTCAATTCTTTATACATTCTAAATAGTAGACCTTTGTCTGAGGTATAGCTGCTAAAAATTTCTTCCCATATTGTAGGTTGTCTCTTAGCTCTGTTGGTAGTTTCTCTTGCAGTGCAGAAGCTTTTTAATAAGATGAGATCCCAGTTGTTGATTCTTTGTGTTAGCTCCTGTGCTACTGAAGATTTGTTCATAAAGTCTTTTCCTATGCCAATAGGCGGGCATGGTGCCACATGTGTATAATCCCAGCACTCTGGAGGCTGAGGCCGGAGGATCACCAGGAGTTCAAGGCCAGCCTGGGCTATATAGTGAGTTCAAAACCAGCCTGAACTACATAGTGAGACCTGTCTCAAAAATAAAAAAGAGAAGGCCTTAGCTTTTAAGAGATGCATTCTGAAATCTCATAGGTGTCTCTGACTCTGCTTTGGAGTGACCCAGGGAGTGAGGTATTGGGTGTAGTAGGGTGCAGGGAGTCAGATTGGCTGCGTTTGGACAGATGGAAGGTGGTGTGTGGTTGGTCATCACTGCTTATATATATTTGAAAATTCATATCATGAAGCTAAAAGTAAATCAATTTGAAAATAAAAAGTTTTTAAAAATCAGTTCAAAGGCTATTTCCTCTGGGTCTCATAATCTAATGCCCATTTTCTGTGCTTCTGTAGAAACATGGAACTTAGCCATCGATCATTCTGTTAGATGGCTTCTGTGTGATTCCCCAGCTCTCAGTTCTTGGAGGCAGGGCCTGTGTGATTTTGGTTCCTTATGTCAGAGGACTGCCACATAATCCGATTCATAACAGATCCTTAGTAAACATTTTTGGAACAAGTTGTGACTTTCCATGGCATATCTTGATTTCTAGATGTTAAACACTCTAAAACATAGTTGTCAAAGGCAAACAAAAATTTAAGACAGATCTCCAAGCAAAGGTTTCTATTTAGGAGTAAATAAGGCATAGTCCTTCAATCTGGGACATATATACAGACCAAAGTAGCCCCTGATGCATCTGAAGACCAGAGGAAGATGTTGGGAGGTTGACGTTTTATTGAAAAGAAAAAAAACCGAGTGGAGTGTTTTGAAAGCAAGCCAAAGGGCACTCCCAGGTGTGAGAGCTGAGCATCCGATTGGCATGGGCTGCATCACAGGTAAATCAGTCTTGGGTGGTTCACAGGATTGGCTTGCAAGGCAGTTCCTGCAGCAGGTGTTTGTGACTGGTCTCTCTACTCTGTTGAGTTGGGTGTGACAGGAACAAGTCCAATTTATAGAATCAGTTTTTGCATCCTAGTCCTTATTTAGTTATTTAGTTATTAATTTTGGGGGGGGGTACTGGGAATTGGATTCGGGACCTTGCGCTTGCAAGGCAGGCAGTGGCACCACTGAGCTAAATCCCCGGCCTTTAGTTATTAATTTTTATTATCTTCTACCCAGGGGCCTGTGTGGGTCAGCATGAAACCAAACTGGTTTATATCTCTTATACATCAGGAAAAATATAAGTCCAAAATAAATGACTGAATAGCCTCTTGTTTTGAGCTGTGTCAGTTGGGGATGCATTATTTATCTTCACGCAAAGTGAAGAGTGGGTCCTTTGCCATTAGACCGTTCTGTTTTTCTTTGGCACCGGGATCGAACTCGGGTCCTTGTGCTTACTGGGCAGGCAGTGGAACCACTGAGCAAAACCCCCATCCCACGTGAGACCATTCTTGCTTCAAGCACAAGTGTGTATTTTTGAAAGCAGCAGAAATATCCCCATTCAAATCTAAGACTAAAATCTAATCTTCAAACCAGCTATAAATTATGATCTACCTTAACTCCCTTTTATTAAATGCTTAATGAATAGCAATTGGTTGTTAAAAACTTAATTTTAAAAAAATCCCAATTCTTTTTGCTTTCTTCTCTCTTCACATTGTCATCTTCATATTCTGTAGGAGCTCCTTTTATCGTGGATTTTTCCTTGTTTTTACTGTAATTTGAACCTCACAAATCTGAGCTCCAGAAAGTGAGTCAGAAACACAGCCCTGAAGCTTAAGCCTGGATCTGTTTTAAATAAATCACCTGGCACCGAAACACCATCTCACATTCATCAAGAAGCCCTTTGGTACTCTGGGCTTGGGGACGAGGTGGCTTGCTAAACAGTTAAGTCATAGAGTTATTTTTGTAACCCTAGTCTCCGATGCCGCTTTCCTCTGAATAAGGGTATTTGTAGCAGGTGTGAACACTTTTAATTGTTATTTCCATAAAAGTTAAATGTTGTGTTTCTTCAAAGCATTTATGAAGTCTCCCTGGCATGGTTTTGATGCTAATTTGCCTCACTGAGTATTAGTGACCTCCCCCGCTAGCGGACAGTCAGACTGAGAGGCTCATGTGCCACACTGAAGCGAGGCTTGGTGACAGGTCACAGCAAAGGAACAGTCCTCGGGGGGAGGGCACAGCTGGTTTCTCTGCATGCTTGGATTCCCAGTTCTGTGCATCTGATACCTGCATCTTTTTAACTTCAGTCCTTTCTCCTCTCCCTTGATGTCTGCTTTCTTGTTTCTGGCAACTGTAATTATATGTCACAACAGTGGCCCAGAAGAACATGGGTGACTGGAACCTAGACGCGAACGCCAGTGTGTAATGATGAAAGCCAAAGCTTAAAACTGTGTGCAGGTTTGGTGCCCCACCTTGGAATCGGGTGCCATCCTGGCCGCTGCCCTGTGGGGACCCTGCCAGAACTGGGCAGAAGGAAGGGTGGTTAGAGTCTGATGAAGGCAGGGGAAGCCATGTGCAGGATACAGACTAACAAAAGGTGCTCCTAGTCATGTGGAGTGTGCGGGAAGGAGTCGAGGGGCTGCACAGCAACCCCGCGCAGTGCTGAATCCTGCACAGACTTCTCAGCCAGGGTTTTCAGTCCACTCTGTGCCCACACGACACTGCTGGCCTTGCACAGCTTGGACCTCGTCCCCCTCTGCTCCCACACTGCATCCTCCAGACACTGCTTCTTGGCATTGGCTCCTGTTCTTTTGTGTGGTGGTGAAGGGGGCACTTTCTGGTGTTCTCCACTCTTTCCCTTTCTACCCCATTTTATCAGTTCTCAGCCATTTTCCTACCTCAGTAGTTTCCGGGGCTGTGACAGACTCCCATCCCCGAATGGTGGCTTTGATGACAGTGATTCTGATCTGGAAGGGGACAGTATCACAAGCACCAATCGGAGAAGCTCCCAGGGTGATTCAGGCACATCCCCACCCCAGGGCAGATTCTGTGCCCCCCACCCCCACCCCGTTTGCACTGTGGCTGGTCAAGGGCAGAGGTCAGGCAGTGAACTGCAGCAGCAGTGAGAGCGGAGTGCAGGTGACTGGCTAGACGGGTGGGATGGGCTTCACCCAGGAGCTGAGAGCCGGCCTGAGCGCCCCAAGGACAAGCCTTAGAGGAGACTAGGAGTGGGAGGTTCCCAACGACAGGAGTATCCATCATTTAAACCTGGGAATTTCTGAGTGAGGAGGTACACGGCCTTCATTATTCCCACAGTGCAGGGCTGAGGCATTCTTTCTAAATTTTGAATAAGGCTAATGTGAATCAGAAACCAGATGTTGCGTGTCACTGGACAGGTGGATGGCACTGCTCCTGAGAAGTGACGCTGGCCTGAGTTATTGTTGACTCATCCCTCGAACTGTGAAGCTTTCTACGCATTCCTAATGTCAGACGCTGCAATGGCGCTCCATGTTCAGCAGCGAGCAGGACATGGTGGGCCCCTGCCCTCATGAGGCCTGCAGCGTAATGAAAAAAAATAGACATTCAGCAGATAGCCGTGACGCACACAGATTAGAGGAAAGGAAAAAGAGCTAAGAGGAGGGCCGGGGATTTAGCTCAGTGGTTCCGCCGCCTGCCTCAAAAGCGCAAGGTCCCGAGTTTGATCCCCGGTACCAAAAAAAAAAGTTAAGGGGAAGTGTAATGGGACCAGTGAAGCTAGGGTGAAATGAACAACTGGAGGAGGAGGTAAGTCAGGCAAGACAGGGAGAAGAACCAGAGAGAAGCAGGAAGCTCCAAGGTAGGATGGTCTGGCAGACGGAAGAAGAACCACAGAGCAGTTCAGTGAGCAGCATTTGCCTCATGCCCTCTCCAGCATGCCTGGGGCTAGAGCAGTTACTAAACATGTGAGTTGCTGGGGACATGAGGGTAGGACTGCATGTCTTACAGGGTGACTTCCCTCATTTCCTCTCAGGGGGGGAAAAAAGTAAGTATAAGACAGCACAGCCTGGTGGGGCTGAGGTCACTCTGGGCTCTGAGAAAGGAAGATGGTTCCAAGAACAAGCTGCACAATAACAGAAGGGAGATGTGAGGAGCACAGCACGTCCACAGGACCTCAGGAATTTAGTCTGTCTAATGGAGGGCTTGTACAAGAGCTGAGGGAAATCTGAATGAGTTAGAGCCGGATGTGGAGATTTCTATGCACAGGGGACTTGGGCTTTTTCCTCCAATGAAATCACTCCAGCAGGGTTTTGTTTCTGGTGACTGCTGTAGCAGTAGCATAGTTATATTGTATGAGGAATAGGGCCTGGAGGAAGGGGTCCAGGTGGGGAAGTGATGGTGAACCTTTTAGAGCTTTCAGTTATAAGAAACAGCCCACTGCGACACATGTGCCACAGGTTCGCCACCACTGAGGCAGGGTACTGCAGAAATTCAGGGGAGAAATAAAGGCAGCTCCCTGTAGGCAGTGGAAGTGTGAGTGGGGAGAATGGAGAGCTTTGGGTTGGCTGGCATTAGGGGAAGGGTGAGAAGAGGCATCGAACAGTGCCAGGCTATAGTGTGGTGACTGCTGGTGTGTACTGCCACTTGCAGAGGCCACGGTGCATATGGCATTTCAAGAGGGTGAAACAGCAAGAGATGTCTGATCAGCCCAGCCTGTATGGGACATAGGAGAAGGGAGCTTCTTTTTTTGTTTCACAGTATTTCCTAGAGATCAGTCTATATAGCTATCCTGTCCACGGCCACTATGAACCATATGTAACTAGCTACTGAGAGCCTGAAATGTGGCTGATGTAACTAAGAAATGACATTTTAAAATTGAATTTTAGCTTAGATTTTAAAATGGATGCAGTATAAAATGTAGGAATATATAAACATAAAGTGCACACTGGATTTCAAAGATAGTGATTTTTGCAGCTGTACAATATTCCACTGTACAGAGTTTTCATCAGTTTTCCCTGGACGCATCCTTGAGTTCCCAGTCCTTTAAAAACCCATAATGCTTAACTCTGTTCATTTATTGTAGATAACTAAGTTAGTTAAAAATTATTATAAGGCAGTTAGACAAAGCTTGGCCCTCAACATAGAAAAACAATTGAAGTACATTCACTGGTTAACATTATAAACTACACTTACTTTCCCTAGAGATGAATAGCAGTGATTGATACTCTAAATAGATATCAATCTCCCTAGCCCGTTTCCTTTCCAGAAATTCCTTATATGTGGCTTGTTTTCTTATTTGATCTCCATTCAGTCAATCACCTGGGTGACTATACTTATAATCTTATTGGTTGGTCATGGTTTTGTCCCACTTCATAATTTTCCATTGGGTCTTACATTTTTGTCTCACTTTGTACCTGCCTCATCTTGTGGCTTTGCCCTATAAAACCCCTTTGAAAAGTGGAGTGGGTGGGCAACCCACTTTCTGGTCCCCTCTGTGTCTCTCTTAGAAACTATCTTTCAATAAATTTTTCCTACTCTTAGCCTCTGTTGTTCCTAGAATTCATTCTTCGATTTTAGAGAACACAAACTCGCGTTTCCGTTATCTAGCAGGTTGGGAGTTATAATACTTTTCTTTGTTTGGATTATTTTTGCTTATTTGGATTACTTGCCCTGTATCTTTTTTTTAATTACTTGGTGCCCTACATCATCTGCCTCACTTCATAAGTGTGCAGGCTGATCCATAAGATGAATCCCCTGCACTTGGGTTGTGAGGTCACAGTGCATTTGTAATTGCGACGAGACCCACTTGTCCTCCATAGCAGTGCGTCTGTTTGTACTCTGCCAGCAATGTGTGTGAGCATCACTTTCCCATGCACTGCCATCTGCTACTACAGTTCTCTGTATTTGGGGATAAACACATTTCATCTTACTGAAAGTTTTAAGATGATGTAACAAATGCTTTGCCTAACTTACTTTTTTGTTTAAAAAAAGAAAACCTACTATTGGGGATAAAATTGTTAGAATTGGCATCTTCGAGTTGACTCTTTAAGTGAAACATCAAAGAATTAACCCACATTCTTTCCCAGGAAGGAAATGTCTGGAATTCACAGATTTTAACACTGAGATTTAGGAAGAGGGATTTAGGGAAGGCCTTTCTCAAGAGTGCTCCCATGAGGGCAGAAAGGCCACTCATATGTAGTCTACAGACTGCGTGAGTGGAGCCTCTGGGTTAGTTTTACTGGATGCTAACACAGTCCAGCTTTGGCGGCTTCAGGAGGAAATGCAAGAACATGATTGAGTGTTAAGAGCTGCTGTACTCATCGGGTGGTCTGTTCTGTGTGGTTGATTAATGTTCACCCTTCCACCTTGAGAAGCCAGCTGCTGTCCTCCTTGAGACTTGTGTGCCCTCTACCGTCCTCTGAATGGTTTGTTGTTTCACATGGAAATGAAGAACTGAACATTTAATCCAAATTTCCCATTCATAAGAATCTGAAAATAAAATTCGCTGTGTATAGGGATGTGCCCACTAAATTTGTAAGACAGAATAATAAACTCTTGTTTCTCAGGAATAGAAAGTTGTATTTTGGTGAATTCTAGAGGCATAGAAATGCATTTTTAGCAGATATGACTATGGACATTGACTATCTGGGGTATTTCCTTTATTACGATATGAAATATTAAGAAAAGAAAAACCTTAATGTTTGTCATGCAGAAGTGCACCAGGATACAGGGCCTTGGTGTGAAGGTCACCCTGCAGTTGGTCCTCTCCACTGTGCATAAGTTACGGAATGAACAGGTGCCCAGCCTGCTAATAGGAAGCAGCTGTACCAAAGCTATTCTTGGTCCTTTTTGCTTCTGTTGCTAATTTTGCCCAATTGTTTTGTTTCAGGAAGGGTTTTCACTCATTGGTAGCAAGAACTGGTTGAAGATTGTAAGACGCATGGACTGTCTGTTGTTTGGAGCAACGATAAAGGCAAGATCAAGTTGACCATATGGCCAACTATTTTTATGCTAGAATCATACTTCTCATCTCCTGTGTGTGTTCTGCATGCGTGTGCTGGGGGCGGGCGGGGGGACTTCTCTGGAGATGAGATGGTGCTGGAAGAACTTGCACCTTGAAGGAGGGTTTGCATCAAAAGCAAGGCAGGAGACAAGGGCTGCAGAGGCAGAAGCCTCACTAGCAAGTGTAGGCTGTTGACTGCTTTGTCACCATGAGTCTGATGGAACCACACAGCCTCTCAGCTCCCAAGCACGGACTGGGAACAGGTGGAGGACAGCACTGTTCATTTGCTATAATTTAGATGTTTTTAAAGTTGTACATTTTGGAATACTTTTCTGCACATGTCTTTTCAATTCTCTCTTTAAAAACTTTTATTTGCTTTCTAGCTGTATTAATCATAAAGAATGATCTTATCAAAGAAACATGTATACTAATCACCTGAATTTCTTTCAGAATAATCATAAAAACCAATGTGTTAGCATTTACTGAGTAAATGATAATTGAAATGTAGGTGAAAGGTACTCATGTCTAATGGGCTCACAGATGTTAAGAACTGAAAGAAATCTTGAAGAGAATCTGATGCAGGGATATGGACCTGAGGTGTACTGATACCCAGGGGGACCCCAGAGTTTAGAGGATCTCTGAACTTACAAGGGTTTTCACTGACTAGTTTGTTATTGCCTTCTGTTCTGATGTAGTCAGCAGACCACAGCTTAGACCCTCTCATCAGTGGAAATCACAGGTACTTTCATACCCAGTATAGTGGACTGAGGTGTCTCAGTGTCATTTATATTCATCAGACCTCAAAATTAGTTACTAGTAGTCCCGGTACCAGCTCCTTTAATTGGGTGTTAATAAGGAAGCACATATGGCACCAGTTTACAGATCCGTGTTTTAATATGGTAACAAACTAACATATTGGGTTTATGGGGGTTCTAATGTCACCTTGGCTCTCGTGCCCCCTGGGCATCCAGCTGTACAGGTGTGGCGGGACCCTGTACCATCGGCTGTACAGTTGTGGTTCAAGTGTCTCACAGGTAGATGGGGTTCACACCAGTGGGAGCATTCCATGGGCTTCTTCCTCCCAGGAAGTAAAGCCTTGCTTTTCTTGTAGGAAAGTGTAGAGAGACAAGTACTTGTTTCCTCCAGGAGTCTGTATATCATGGAATTTTCTAAAAGTTCTTATAACTTGAGATAAGGTATTTTGAGGAAAGATGAATAGAGCTTAACATATAAACTATCACCTAAAATACAGCAATTCTGAGCTCATCTCCTTAAGTGGTGGAAACTGGAGACTATTTGGGGCAGTTCCTGGCTCTTGGTATACTTGAAAACTTGCCACTTCATAGCAGGAAGCTCTTTCTGACTTTATGCCATACAAATAAATCTCATCAAGATTTTCAACCTACCATGGAGATTTTCAAATCCAACAGCAAGTTTTCCATTGTTCCCATAGCAGTGAGGCTCGGGAGAAAGAACAAACTGTCTCCAGTTTTCTTGATTAGTGGGTGTTATCTTGCGTCCACATGCACTGAAGTGGTAGTTGTGGCTTCATATTATAAGCTTAAATTCTGAGAATTGTATAGAAGTAAACATAGACCAACACCATCAGATTTCCCACTCATTTTTATTTTTTGGTACCAGGGATCGAACTCGGGACCTTGAGCTTGCGAGGCAGGCGGCAGCACCACTTAAGTAAATCCCCAGCCCTCCCCATCATTTTTTAACTACTCCCGGAAGAAACCTGAGCCACCCAGACAGATTCAGTGCACTCACATAGACGCCTCTAGGCTTACGTACCGTAACTGGTCTTGGATCTTTGCTCTGCTCATACACTTATGTCTCTGTGTGCCATTGCTTAGATAGTGACAAGGTACCATTTTTGATGTGCTGTTACATGAAGGGCTGCTTAGATAGTTACAGAATCCAAATACAAGTGGCTAATACAGAGCTACTTCATGTAGGTGTCTTCATACAGCATCTAAAGTAGGGGGAGTTGGAAATAGCTAATTAACTGGCAACAGGCAATCAGCTCAGTGTAAGGAGAGAGGACTCATAATATCACTGTATGCCAAGTTACAGTTCTCCCATCAGTTCCTCACTTCCTCAGGGAAAGCTAGCTTTTCACGACTCTTGACCCACTGGGATCACCCATCCCAGAGAGAAATGGGTAAGGCTATGACTCAAAAGGAAGACAACCAGTCAGCACAGGAAAATATTCAACCTCACTTGTAATCAAAGAAATAAAATTTAAAAAATCTGTTGACCTGGCAGGTTGACAAATACTCAAGAGTAAGAACATCCTGGGTTGGAGGTGCAGGGAATGGGCACCTGCTCCCAGTGAGTAAACCGGCCCTGTTGCTGCAGGGCATGTGGCACTCTGATGCAGCAAGCCTGCTTTCTCAGGCATTTATCCAGAGCAGTGTTTGTGGAGAAGTGGTGGTGTTTAATAGGAAGGAGGCTGGAGTAACCTCAGTGTCAGCAGGGGCCCAGGTAAATAAAGGAATGCTCTTCAGCCTTTGAAAGTAGTGAGGTGTACATCTATTTTATATACCGACTGTTAAAAAGGGATTTGGCTACAGAACAGCAGTGTAAAGATATACATACACAATACATATAACCTACATATTACATATTATGTACATGACCTATAAAAATAAGTTTTCTGCTATGTGTACATAATAGGCACACATATACGTACATATTAGAATATTTCCTTTTCGTATTTTCTCATTATTGGTTAGGAGCACCTGCTCTTCTGAATATGATACTTACACTTTTGAGCCCACCATGAGTTTTCTAGAACCCAAATGGGTGGCTTTGATGTGTTTATTTAAACAGCATAAACAATGAGCAGGAAAATCAAGAACTATTTGCTTATGGGAACTTTTAGGATTCTCACTGCGGTTAGAAGTGCTTTCATGCTAGCAGTGTAATATATTTAATAAGTGAAAAGGACATACAGTGCTAAACACCTGCATTTCTTTATGGAAGAAACTGAACAGGGAGGTGGGAAGGAAAGGAAAGGGGAAAAAAGAATTAAGATGTGTTAAGTATACACATCTGTTCCCTGAGATGAATGTGTTATGTCCTACAAACATGTACTAATAAAAAGTAAATGAAAAAAAGAATTGAATGATGAGTATTTTTGGTAATGAAATGGTAGTAGAACCTTCAGCCTAAAGCCAAAACAAACTGAACAAATATACAATCCTGTTTGGGCTGGCTTTTATGTTGGTTGACTTGCCTGAACTAGGCAGAATATTAGAGTAGGAGAGGAGGAAACTACTAAGTTAATGGTCTTATGTTTTTATAATCTGGGTCTCTTTTTTAAACTTATATTCCAATAACTTTGATGTAGCTACCAGGTTTTAAAGAAATTTTTACTGCATCCTTCCCACCTCTGCCGTACTGAAGGGAAGTAATTCACACAGCACACTGTGGGCCACTGTCCTGTGACGCAGTGGTGGTCCGGCCTCCAAAAGACAAAGGGCACCGAGGGCTCTTAACGAGCACTACATCTGCTTTCAGCAGCCACCCGTTTCCTTCTCCCCAGTGTTATTGCAGCTCACTGCCTTGCACAATGTGACATCTACCTAGTGTGCTTTTTTATTTACTTAGGTTAGAAAAATTTCAGTGAGCCAGGACTAGCTGTATTATCTTCAGATTTTCCATTTAAGCAATCTGCAGCTTTAAAATCTGTATTCCAAAGCAAGATAAAACATGGATCTTCCACTGCAGTATCGTGACCTTCCTTGCCTTCATGGTAATGGGCTTTAACATTTTTGCTGCTGCTAGTTCCTTGAGAGAAATGAATTTCAGCATGAAGAACAGCTTCCAAAATGGGGAAGAAAACAAATGATTGGCTTTTCTACAGCTGCACCAACAAGCATGGGTGACCCCACAATAAATCAAAATCCAAGGGTCTCTCAGATGACTTTTCATTTGTCAACAGAACAAAAGCCGCATGTTCCGCATACAGTTTGGCGGAGAATCAAAGGAGCAGGCCCTGGAGCACTGCTGCAGCTGTGTGCAAAGTTTGGCCCGCTACACAACCGTCGAGGTGCCAGACAGTATCACCCGGCTGAGTCCTGGCCTGCTGTGGGCAGGTGACCACCAAGGGAGGGACTGTGCGAAGAGCATCCCGCTGCAGCCTGGGGTGAGTGGGCAAGCATGCTGGCTACTCCGAGAACCTGGTAGGATGAACTGTGGGCACCCCAGTGGCACTGGGATCGGTAGGTCCACTGGGTTTGTAGCTCTAGAAGTCTAATGTTCTACAGCTTTAAATTTGAAGGTTGGCACTTACTATTTGTTTATAATCCTACAAAATAGATGCCGAAAGGTTTGCTTAGAACAGTTCTCACAGTGTGGCCCACCTCTCCCTGAGACCTTATTTTCCATTTTCATTGCATCAGCATCTGTACCAGTGGGATGACAGCACTGAGCAAAGCTGTTGTAAGACCAAGCAGTGCCCCACACCACCAGCTGTAATCTCTCACCAGTCACTTGCAGCAGAACAAACTGCCAGGGCAGAAGGCCCCGGCATCCTGCAGGACAGTGACAGCGCCTAAGTGGTGCTTATGCTGGGAGCTGAACTGGCCTCTCCTCTCACGGACGCCACAGTGGACACATTGGGGTCATTCAGATGGGTGTCTGGTGAACATGTTCCCCCAAATGAAAGACATGAGCCTCTCACTTCCAGATAACAACAGAGAGTAAGCTTTCAAGTGGAGTCTGAACCACGAGCTTTGCACCTTCCTTACCCAGAACACTGTTGAGGTTGCTTGATGAATTTGACTCACTTAATATAAACAAATGAATGACACGAGGCAATGCAATGTGTCAATGTTTGGAAGATAGGTATCGTTCATTGAGCCAGTATTTTCCAGATGACTGATGCATGCTGCTACAAAACTGTGAATAAAGCTATTTCAAGTGCAAGATAGGCCAGTGGATTTTAATGTAACACAGTGTTTCAGATTCATTACCATGGTTTCAGATTCTGTGTTGCAACTAACCTTGGAGCAGCTACCACTTATTATGTTCTGGTGTCATGTCAAGAATACCTGCAATTATCTGAAAAGCCTGTTGTAAATTATTCCTCCTTTTCCATCTTCATATATGTGTAAAAGCAGATTTTCTTCATGGACTTCAGCCAAAACAACTTGTAACAGCAGGTTGAATGAAGAGGCAGGTGTAAGAATCCAGTGACCTTCCAGTGATAGATATGCAGGAGTTACAGAAAGCATTATATTGTTTCAGAAAAGTTATTTTCATAAAATGATAACGTGATTTTTGAAGTTTTTAAAAAGAATAAATTGTTTTAATTTCTAATATAGATACCAGATACACATGAATGCAAATGAAGTCTTTGAGGGCCTCTGTAATTATAAGCTTATATATAAAGGGGTCTAGAGATCACAAGTTTGAGACCTGCTGTAGAGTTTCTTCTGAAAATACATATTCTAGCATTTTTTCAGCAGACTCAAATGTGAGAATAAGCATGCATTTCTGTTTCTGGGGTGGAATTCCAGTTTTAAGCAGGGTTTTTATTTTCTACTTTGAGAAATGATTCTCCAAACCTGATCTTTTCATTACTTCATCCTGTTCCCCTTAATCAAGACAATTCATTTCTGCTGCTTGATCACAAAATTTGTCATTCACAGCTTATCTCAGGTGAACATAAATGAACATTATAAAGTCTTTTTCTTTAAGCAGGTGCTACATTATTTCCTCTTCAATGTGTTTCATTTGCCAGCTTTTGGTGTTTTCCAATTCTTTCCCTCCCTTTGATCTTTTTTTGTGAAGATGCTCATTACTCCTGCTACAATCTTTAAGAATCCCATCCCTACAATGGAACCAGTGTTTTATTGCTTCATAAGGTACTTTGTTGCTTAGGAATCTTTGCCCTTTAAATAAATTTTTTTTTTTTCAGTTTCCATTGGCCAGCAGAGTCAGATTAGGTACAATATCCACAATGCCTAGAGTGTGGCCAGGACCCAACTGGGTCCCAGGAGTTGGGAACTAGGACTGAATGCCTTATAAAGGTAAAGACACATCAATCTACCCAATTATCTACGTATCCAAAAATGCAAACTAAATTGCATTTGTACTACGTAGTAGCACATGCAGGCTGAGAGCTGTGAGCTGGTGCAGCACCCAAAGCTTCAGCACCCTGATGTTACAGGCTGGTCCCAGGGGTCTAAGTAGAAATGGCCTGTAAGTGGTTATTAAACTCTGATGTCTTTTCTTGGTTCTCCATTTTGGGACTCTTGTGGTCTGTATTTTGGTATTCTGAATAAATGAGACAGTATGATGCTGGGCACAGACCACAGGCTTTGGAACCCAAGCAGATCTAGGTTGAATCCTGATCCAGTTTCTTGATAGCTGTGTGATCTTGTGTGAGTCACCAAAACATACAGTGAAGTCCATGTAGAAGGCACAGAGCACAATGCTGAGTTGATGTGACCTCAGTCACATTATCCATTACTGTTACTGCCAGCACTCATGTTTTCAGATGTGCCTTCACTTATACACAAATCAGCATCCAGGTCAAAGACCTAAGTAACAAGAGGCAGAACCTCCAGAGCTGAGGGGAGCACAAGAAGATCCAGGGTCTGAAGTCACTGGGTTCATTCCACTGGGTACAGCATGTTGAAGCAGGGCCGGGAACAGCTCAGTCGTCCATGATGACAGAACATTCCCACCTTGGCTTTAGTGACAGGGTACAAACTTGGTATCACGCTACCTTTCTATCTTTTGAGTGGCAAGTGTGTGTGTGTGTGTGTGTGTGTGTGTGTGTGTGTGTGTGTAGGGGAGGATTTCAGGTCATTTTGCTGTGCCCATAGATTCAGGTGTGTCCTTTTTCCAATACCAGCATATTTTTAGTCTAAAATAGTTCCCTTCTTTGCAAATTGGGATAATTTCATGTCTTGAGTCATTTCCTGGCTCATGTTTTAGTTTTACTTTTCCTCAGCCGTAATTTTGTTAATTGTGGCCCAACCAGGTGTTTCTCAACCTGAGGGTTCTTGAGGCAACCCAGCCCACCCCAGAATGGGAGGTGGGAAACAGGAAGGAAGCTGGCAGTTAGTAGACGAACTTGCCTTTGAGAGCACAGAAGATCCAGAAGAGAGCAGTCTAGCTGCTGTGTGACAGAGCCTTCCTTCCCTCTGCCCTTGGCCAGGTGAACCAACTCACCCAACCCCACCAGACTCCTGGGCCAAGTCACATGGCTGCATGTTTAGCGGCTGCGGCACAGGATTTCAGCTAACGTCATTTTCAGCTGTTTGAAGAACACTGTGAGCTGAATTGCTGTGTGTCCTAGGAAAGCATCCGTTACCAGAGTAGGAAGGATCATTGCACTGGAGTCCAGCTTAATTTCACAGATGAGGAAACTAAAGAAACTAAACAGAGGAACGGGCCTTGTCAAAGGGCTCCTCTGACTGTAGGGTCCCTTGGCCTTTTGGCCTTTTTTTTTTTTTTTTTTGGTACCAGGGATCAAACTCGGGTCCTTGTGTTTGCGCGGCAGGCGGCGAAAGCACTGAGCTAAATCCCTGGCCCCTTTTGGCCTATTTTGATTTTAATATTCTTGACTATTTTTCCTTGTTCTTTTCTTCCTCTGTCCCTCCACTATCTCTTTTTTCATGCTTCCTGGTCTATTTTTCTGCTACCTGTGGATTAGCAGCATCAGCGTTCATACAGAAGTCACAACTGGGCATCGTCTGCCTGTCAGATGTGCTAATGAAAAGGCACCCTCGGGAGGACCTTGTTTTCTCCCTGTTTCACACCAACAGCTCATGTCTGATACTGGGAGCACTAGCACCTGCAGACATGAGGCTAGGGAAGGAGGAGCAGTGGGGCTTTTGTGCCTCCAGTCTCTCCCTGGGAAGCACCGTGTGTTCTACTAGAGATGGGGCCTCATGGCTGGCACCCTCGCTTCCTGCGCTGCAGGATAAGCACCCTCGACCGGTGTGGTCCAGGCCAAGCTATGGGTTCCTGCAGGGCAGCGTCTCTACCTTGTGCCATGTAGCTCCCATCCCTACTCACTCAGTGTCTGCTGTAACAGTGTGGAGAATGGACACAGTTACGAGGATTTCCCCTCCCATTTTGCACTTCTGCAGTTCACGTCAGAATACATTTTGGCCATCAGAAGCAGGGCTTGAGTACACAGCTGTCGTGACGCTGTGCTTCATGCGTACTGCCCGATGCCCAGCTGGGCCTCTGTGGCATGTGACAGGCCACCAGATGCAGTCCCTTGCTGTGGTAGACGGGGAACAACCATAGGATAGGCCTCTGCCGAGGCGAGTTAAAAGATTGCCTTGAAAAGCAAAGTCCTGTGCCTCCATTCTCCAGTGGCCTGTGGTGTTTGCCATTCTCTTCCGCTGCTTTCCTGACCGCATATTGCCTTACCCCAGCCCTGTCAGGACCTGGAACGGGGGAAATGTGTGGCTGCTGGTGTTGGTGCTCCAGAAGGAAGGACCTCGGTAGCACAGTTAGCACAGGTAGGATCTGTTCTGTGTCTGGAAAGAGTGGTGTTTAAGGACTCATATTCCTCTGTTCACGCTTGAGAATGGAAATCTAACGTGCATGTTGATAGGAGGTGGTACAGTGTGGCAGACCATTGTCCTTTACCCTGGTGGGAGACTGGACAGGAGAGGGGAAGACTAGTTGAATATGAGAAAACAATTTATTCACCATTTTCCCAGAAAGAGTTAACTTTAGAAATGAAATTTGGGAACTATTCGAAAACATGTAAGTGGGTTTAGAGTTAGCTTTGCAATGATTTCTGTAGGACACTGTTCAGTGTGGACACCCAGGAAGACACGGCCATGCCACTTCAGACCGTGTAGGTTGCCACCACCAGAGTCCCACAGAACCTCTTGGTTCACTGTCCTGGTTGCATGGTGGCCTGTCTACTGTGTGGGTGCTCACTCCACAGCTTGTGCTTTCCGTGGAATTCTGCATGTTTGTCAATACTCAAGGATGACTTTGTTTTAATGGATTTACTAAGCTGTGCTAACGGCAGTACCAAAAAGAAAATCTGTATTTTCTCCATCTGGGTTACCACTAACTCAAGAGGTGAGCAGACGTGGGCTGGGGATGGCGGGTGGTGGCAGAGCGTGTGCTTATTAGCATGCGTCACGCTCTGGGTACACTCTCCAAATAAAGTTTGTTTCTTACAGTAACCCTGGGCGGTTCTGCTTCTGTGTCCAGGAGCAGCATAGACTTCATAATGCTCCCATTCACACTGGGTTAGGAGTTGAATCAGAGTGGTTGAGGACACCAGGCTGCAAAGAGACTGAGGGAATGTCGGGTGCTATGAGTGGTGCCTAACTGCAGTTTATTTGTAATACAGAAGAACTACGTACAAATGAGAACAGGCACAAGACTCAGAGCTCTTATGTTCCTTGCTTCCTTTAACCTTTTGGAAAGCAATTTAGCACTATGTATCATGTTACTCATAATTCCATTTCAGCTACACACACAAAATATCAGGAGGTTCATTTGATAGGACACTGAGGGGCTGAAGTGCAGCATAAGCATAGATGGGATAAGGTTGTAATCAGTACGTGATGTCCAATCCCTGCCTTTGATAGGGGAAGATATTCACAATATATTATTTTTTTAAAAGGCTACAAGGGCCGGGGGATTTAGCTCAGTGGTTTCGCCGCCTGCTGCACAAGTGCAAGGACCAGAGTTTGATCCCCGGTACCAAAAATAAATAAATAAAATAAAATGGCTACAAAATAGCAAGATGACTCCCTTTCTGTAACACGTAAGTTTGGGAGTGCAATGTTAGCAGTGACTCTCCATGTTACTTTCACTTTCTTCTTTAGACCTTTAGGCAGTCTGGAAGGCAATCTGAATTAAGAAAAGGAAATTTCTATTACAGCTCCTAGAGAAAGGTCAATTGGATACTTATGTACTAAACTATGCCATGCACAGGACGGGAATTAAACCACACATTTCGTAGAATTCATGTGCGGACGAAGTGGATCCTAACAGAGCTGCAGCTGACTGTCGCCATAAAGTTCCAAAGGGCCCAGCTTGTCACTTCTCAGGAAGGCCAAGCAAAGCCAGACTTAAACTTTCCTAAGGTCAACTAGTTTTTAAACAGTGTAGGACACCCAAGCAAACATACAGATGGTAAATAAGCCTATGAAGAGTGCCTCACACTGTTAGCAATTAGGGAAGTACAAATTAAAACCACTAATGAAGAGTATTGCTTTTTGCTTGTTGTCCCTGCAGTCTATACTGGCATCCGAGGAGCTGCCCCTTGCCTATGAACAATCTGCATGGAGTGTGGAAGAGTTAGGCCCTTTCCTACGCCTGTGCCTCATGGACCAAAACTTTCCAGCATTTGTGGAAAAGGTAGAAAACGAACTTAAAAAGCTGACAGAGATGAGAAATTAAGTTTTGATTAAGTGTTGAAAAAGTATTATTCCAAATACCTTTTATCAATATTTTATTGTTAAAAACAGGTGAATCCACTTTTTATACATCATTGCACTTCAACAATTACACAAAACACAAGGACATGCATCTACAGTTTATGTACTGCATGAGAACCTGGTCAGGTTATAAAATCTACCATCAACCATTAAATCAATACGAAAAAGTACAGTGTCAAACCAAAAGTATAACTACTTGCATAGAATCTCACCATGCTATAACATGTCAAGGTCATTGAAAACAAAAGGTAAATTATAAAAGTTTGCCTTGATTGAATGTACAAGAGTAAGGGTCAACATATCAGTGCAAAAGGATTTAAGAATTTACAGGTTAAACAAAAGAAAAAATAGTTACTTAAAAAGCAGTCATACATATATACTGCAATTCACTATAACCATTCACTGGACTGTTCCAGCTTCTTAAAAGTCATTGATTAAGCCCTTAAATTACAGACTTCAGTTTATATCACTTATCTTTATGTACCAGAACTGCACAGTTTCCTCATCCAACAACATACAGTAAGGAATGAATATCAGCAGCTTAAAAATGAAACAAGCATTTATTTTGGATTTCTCCCACCCCCAAAAATATAAATATAGATATATATATTTATATACTGTATATATCTGTAGGTTTGCTGTACTTTACAAAAATGTACCACTGGATGGCAGCAGTGCACTTTAGAGCTTTGCCAATTTAACAGCTGCATTAAGTAAAAAATGGTGCATGCATGATCTGATCCTCTGAGGACCTTTTCACTTCTATTTAAATATTTTAACAAAGGAAAGAAAGCAACATTCACAGCACATCAAGCCCAAAGTAGTTCACACCTTCTACACTGAAGCATTGTTTAGAATGTACCTGGCTAGGTCACCCTTACAGGAGAGGCTAAATAAGGCATGCTTTAGACGGTCATTGTGGTGTTGCTCACTTGAAGGAGAGAGACCAAAGAGGTCCAAGCAGAAAGTCGAGCAGGTCATGATGCCACCAGTTTCAGGAACCTAAAGATCTATAAAGAAAGAAGTATTTGGAAATTAAAAGGGAACAAACAAGCGCTGTCACTCAGGACTACACTAAGTGCCCCATAAAATAAAGCTCTGGTTCCAACAGCATGCGCAGGGATGTGGTGTGAAATTCTGATTTCTGTGTGCCTCTGAGGATGACACCCTGGCTCCCTGCATCCTGGCCACCGTCCTTGTCTTGCCCTCTGACAATAATCCGCTTTCTGACAATTACTTTTCTTACCTCTTTTTATTTATTTTGGTACCAGGGATCAAACTTGGGGGACCTTCTGCATGCAAGGCAGGTGGCAGAACCACTGAGCTAAATCCCTGGCCCTCTTACCTCTTTTTAAAGATACAAGTAAATGGTAGTGTGAAGTATTTATTTTGAAACACACAGTTTTGAAATGGCATTTACATAAATGTGTGAACTAACGCAGCTGAAGAATGTTGCTTTCTAGCCACTACACTCAGCAAGCAGAACTTGTTCGTCAATATCAGCTGCTCGGAAATAAAGTTTGGGCCAGGGATTTAGCTCAGTGGTTCCGCTGCCTGCCTTGCAAGCACAAGGACCCAAGTTCGATCCTCAGTACCAAAAAAAAAAAAAAAGTTCAGAGGTCTAACCATATAACACCAACTACTGAAGAACTTACAAAAAGGTCAACAGAAGCACAATTCATTGGAATATAGTTTTTTAAATATCTAAAAAAGGCCATACTTACAGTGTAAGCAGTACTTAATTTGTGTTTCTCTGGCGCAAGTTTTTATCTTTGTGATTGTTGGTAGAGTTGGTTTTCCTTTAGGGGGAAAAATTGCATTACATGAGTTAAACTAGTTACAAGGTTTGAAAGTAACACATGAAAATACAGGGCTTTTTCACTTAACTGCACAACATTACTGCCTGACAACATTCTTAACATAAAGCACCCGTGCACCTCCCCTTAAGAGAGCTTTTGACTCCCAAGGTAGGTAACAGAGGTAACTTGCCCTCTGATTTTGCAACTGGATTCAAGGTTGAGATTAACTTTTACTCCACTGAACACCATTACTTAACAGAGAAGACAGTCAACTGGCTGTGCTATGCCCTTCACTAATGTGGACACTGCCTGCCTCATGCTGCTTTGTCCCCAGCTCTATGAGACTGCCACTATTTGATTCCACACTCGCAGCTCCATCTCACAACACCAGTAGTTGTTAATGAGGCTGGAGTCTGTCCATGTTACAGTCCATCTTGAAATTAGCTTGGCCACAACATTCTAACCACGTCTGTATGGTATCCCGTCTGTACAGCTAAAACAAGACTGCGACCTGCCTTGGAAATCAAACGGTCTTGAGTTAGAACTGTCGGGCTAGGAAGTCTTCACTGCAACATTGCACTCACTGTCCTCCCCACTCCATTTAACTCAACTACAAATACAACATAATTCAATCAAAAACTGTGGAGTCCAAGTCCACTAAAGTACTTACATTGGCCCAGCTGGTTCATCATCTATGTGAGTGTTCAGTTTTTAATAAGCCATAAGAGATAAAAGAAAGGAGAAAACTGTTAGACTCTGCATAAGGATTAGCAGGACAACAAACTGCAAGTGGCAAACATGGCTGTTCATAGCGTTTAAAGGCCATTCCATCTGGAGGTGCAAAACACTCATGGAGTTGTTATTTCTAGATTCAAGTTTAATGGCAGGTATGTTGGTTCAATGGTTTTAGTTAACACTTTGAATGCTTGTCATGAAAAACTGCAACTGTAGTGGACAGATAGGCTGCAATATCATCATACTCATCTTGTCCCCAAGTTCCAGTGGTTCACTCTTAAATAGATGAGAAGACAAACCAACATTTCAGTTGTAAAATCCTGCTGTTTGTTTTCTTGTGGTGAACATGCACTTTTGGCTCCGTCCTACACTGTATGTGGATGTGTACATTCTGTCCTTTTAGCCACACATCCTCACTTCCCCAAAAGGCACCCTGCTTTTCTTGCCATTTGTGATCTTTAGGAGTCTTAGTCTGGAAAGTGAGGCTGAGGATGAGGAAGCTATAATAGTGAACCAACTACAGGGTCAGCCACGCCAGCAACAAGCACCAGAGGATGTTCTGCGCCACATTGCAAAGCGCTCAACAGTGACAACCCTCTAGAAAAGACTTCAGATAAAAAAGTCAGGCTCGTTCTTTGTGTACTGGCCAAAACCAGAACAGCCATGAGATTTTTTTTAAAATAAAGTTTATCTGAGCTTAGAAGCCTTTTAAAATTGGTATTTATGATTCTGATTTATAAGGTTTTCCTGTTTCAACTAAGGGCAACTTGGTCCCTTTTCAGCATAGATAAAAGGGGAGAAAACTAGTTAAGTGCTCTTAGTTTGCTTTTACTATATAAAGTATGGTGGACGAAAGGATTCAGAAGTTTGCAGGAAAGGTGTCTAGAAAACCTCTCAGCAGGATTCCACAAGAAGGCTTGGTGCACATGAAGCAGTTATGAGGTTACAGTCTCAGTGGAGGCGTCTGCAGGAGCACACGTCGGGAGTAATGTCTGTCACAGGGAGACATTGCCCCACCTGTTCCTTCCAGGCAACGAAGAGGCAAAGCCACTGCCAGCACACACAGTGACTGGAGCAAAAGAGGATTTAAAAAACAAAAAGGAAAAAAAAAGAACTAACCACAAACCAACAACTCATCAGCCAAAACAATAGGCTAGCAACACCGACACACCAGTGTCCACGAGTCCATTACTAACAACAGCACACTATCAAACAGGTACAAAGAACGAACTAAGACTTGAGGACACCCAGGACGTTTGTGTTGTGTATGCAGTGAAGAGCTACAAAGACACCAAGTAGTGAGACACACAAGCCCAGCCTAAACCCTCCCCGAACAGCAGCCTGCTGCTCAGCACCTGGCCAAGCCAGCTCTGCTACATGCTAGGAGCTAAAGACGACACAGGAGCAAATTTACAGTATTTTTAGTGCTCTGGCTGTGCACCCAAAAAACAAAATTCTAATGCAACAGGAATCAAGAATATCACCGATCTACTCCCAACTTTAAAAAGTGGAGGAGGGAGAATCACAATAGCAGGCTAATCTTTTCCAAGTAGGACCCTGTAGGCACCAATCCAAGCACCTCAGACCTCCTTTTGCAGAGGAGGTCTGAGCTGATGGCTGCTTAGAAATTTCACTCTTCAACCTGACAAGCTGCTAACATGCAAGGGGCTGCATGTTGGATTTTAGCCATAGTGCCTGTGGGATAGCGGCCATGCCTACAAGTGGCAGCTGTGCTTCACACTGTAGTCTAAATCCTAAGAGCCCCTCTCCCCAAAGCCACTTTCACACTGAGGAGAACAAAGAAAAGAGCCTCGTCTCCCTCCACTCCTGCACTGAGTCACGACCTGCAGCACTGCTCTCCTTTACAGGTCAGACAAAAAACCAAAAAAACAAAAAGGTGACTTGGCCCCTGATAGGGAAGTCAGGAGAGAGGGAAAGAACAGAACTACAGAAAAAAAGGTATGAAAATCAAAGTAAATGAAGATTAAACAGCAAACTGAAATCCAAATTAGTTGTGAAAGTGAATGAAGTAAACTTGAAAGAAAGTGTTAACATCATGAACTGTGCATTGTATAGACTGAAGCGGAGATTAAACAAACTCCAAAAGCATGCATATCGCTCACTTACCACCATGTTTTAAGGGTTTGATGCAATTGAGGGGGAAAAAAAAGAAGTCATAGTAACCGATAAATATCAACATACCCCAAACCCTCAGGCCAAAGATAGGCACCTTAAACCATGACAGGTTCTTTCCACCTGGGGACTACACAGAGAAGAAAGGAAGAGAACAAGGGCGGGAAGGATGAGACAGATGTATCTGGAATCCGCCTGCCCAAAGCGGAGTTCCTGGTGGAGCCAGTGTATGCTCTATCTTCAGGTTCCTTTTTCCCTCACCCCACCTCCAGGACCCACCCTGCAGCCTAGAAGGTGCTCTTTGAAGTCTCGTAAAGAGCACTGCCTGGCACAATGTCACCTCCAAAAAGATGGCTTAGAGTCAACATGACCAAGAGCTGACTCTGGTCAAAGCTCCTGCGCCACTGCATTCACTTCAAAGAGGATGGGCTTTTGTGGTTCTCAAGCCACTTCAACTTTGCCTAATCTCAGAGTAGCATTAAACCCAGGGAGACTGTTACTTCCAGTTTCCTCTCATTTGGTCCTGCAGCATTTTCTCTGTAGGGTAACTTGTTACTGACCCATATGGCTCATGGCTGAAGAGATGAATGTGTTCTGGACATCATTTTACAGTCACATCCCCTCACCTGCTGTAAAGCTTCACATACTATCAAACACTTTGACCAACTAATAGATTTTGAACATTGTAACTGCTTAAATCTGAAGTATGTAATGAGTTTGATACATCAGACTCATCAAAAAAATAACCCCAAACCCTCAAATATCTTTTCCGCCAGTAACTTAAGGATCCCTATGACTTGCTTATGAGAATCGTACCAGCATGAAAAACAGGAAACTCTTTGATTTCAGCACTTCTTTTTCTTAAATCAGCTCCTCCTGCTGTGTTATTTTAATGTCTGTGAGGTCACTAAAACATCCAGCATGACTGAAAACCTCAGTGGCTGGGGAGTGTCACTGCATCTCCCAGGGGATGCGAAGGGAGTCCAAGAAAGCATTCGGTCAGCACTGAGAAGCGGATGTGCTCCCAGCAGGGGTCTGGCCTTACCATGGATGGAAGGCTAAATTGGTTCAGGGAATAGAATCAGAGTGAAAAACTAAAGCTCTTATCTGGCTATTCCTAAAATCTGAGTGTAAAAGTGATTATGCAGAGAATCTACCTGAATACACGTTATTAGGTACTGACGCGCAGACTGGAGCAGATCCCTAAAGGTCAGCTGTGAGACTCATGTGTACCATGGCTGCTGCAGAGGCCAGGAGGTAGGCAGCCAAACCCCCACACTGTCCAGTCTCAGGGAAAATCCATCACAGCTTTTCTGGTGAAATCCATTCAAACTCTAAAGTTTAAATGTATTTTTATACTTTTGTACTGTCCACTTAATGCTTGTCTAGTAAGAACTCATAGATTGTCCAAAATATGAGTATTATGAATGCATATAAAAAGGCTCAGTCTGAAAAGAGCAATAAGTATTGACATTAAAGCACCTACATAGATTTGATCCCCGGTATCAAAAAAAAAAGCATCTACACAGAAGTGAAAAAGCATGTCAGGCCTACCAAAAAAATTCCCATTTCCATGGTGGCAAAAATAAGCCAGCACTTTACCTCTTCTAACTCCCCAAGTTTGTATCAGATAGAATGTGTCTCTTCATTCATTCCAAAACAGTGTACATATATATATCTATAATGTAATTTGGGGAGGAACAAATGGGGAGAACACATTCACCAACTCTGTCTTGCTTGTGAATTTAATCAGAGTTGAGGGGAAACTGGCTAAAGGGGGCAAAAAACACAGCATAAGGAAAGCTCACTGAAGAACCAACTTTTTTAAATGACCACTTCCAGGAGGCAGGGAGAGGAGGGAGGTGGGAGCAGGGAGGAGTTTAAGGGAAAGAAACCGATGAAGAAACTATGGGATGGAAATGCTGGGGCAAGGGCAGGGATGTGGAGATGGAGCCTGGCCACACTGGCTGGCAGAAAGGGACAGAGAAGGCAGGTGCTGCAGTCATTTCAACATCACCGATTTTTTTACCCCAATCCATCCAAAACAAGGAAGTAAAAGCTGTTTGCCTTAAAGTATTCTCCCAAGAGACAAGCACGGAGGTTTCACTTGGCACTTAGCCTGCAGTCCTGTCTTTTTGTTGCAGGGGAGTAGATCACTTTGCAAAACGTCTCTGCTTCCAGGTGACAACCACCCTGGCCCGCCATGCAGCTCCGAGTACACCTGGAGGGGTGCCCACCAGGTCTCCCTCAGGCATCTTAAGTGTCAACAAAATACCTCTTCCCAACCTCAGCACTGACTACCAAGTGGAGGCAAGGGAATTAGTGGGTGAGAAGAAAGGAAAAGGATGGACGTGGTTTTTGCTCTCCAACATGTCCTTGCAGAGTCTAGTAGCAGTGGCATGCCTCTGAGGCAAGCTCTTTCCAAGGGAGCAAGAGCCCTCACCTGATATACATGGGGGTGGAGGTGGCACAGGACACTGTACCCCAAGTTTACCAGCATAAGCCCCAGGACAGCCAGACCATAGGTGGCAACCTTGCCATCACCCCTCACTGGCCAGCAATGAGCACAGGGACACACACTTCTGTGGTGGGCCACACATGCTTCTCAACTGCTGATGTTAAGAGGGCAGGAAGGTGGGGATGAGAAGCTAGTCAGGAATCTGAAGCAAAACTGGTACAGACTCCATACGGAGCTTCCCCAATTCCAATCATAGGAAAATCTATGACCAAAACATAAAAAATCCCTCCCTAATGCTTTACTGATTCTAAGCATGTCTTATAATGTAAGGCAGCTCTTGCTCTTTCTAATGCTTAATAATCTGCCCCTATCTACTCCTCTCTGTGACCCTGGGCTAGTGGGGGCCTACACTGGTCATAGGCTCCCAGCAGGCACACTTAGCAACCACTGATCTCACCTGGGAAGATGGATGTATCAGACATTCCCTGCCATTCTTGTCTGGGAGACAGACAGAAAAACCAGGTGGTAGAAACCCTTGGGCACCTAGCAAAGGGACAGACAAAGAAGCTAGCGGCTTTCCTCAGATGGTCTGACAGAACTGGGGCAGCGATCTATGGTGGCTATACCAGGCAACCATGTGACAATTTGATACCTTAAATCCACCTGAAAGGACAAGCAGCCTGCCATCTTGGGGTGGCTTCTAGGGTTGACTTGAATTCTCAAACTCAGTCTGCCTGATGAGCTATACTGAAGGAGGACAGAGCTGAACAAAGAGACTGACGACAGCTGCCCATTCCCTGCATGGCCTTAAGGCCAGGGACTGGACTTCAAAGGACACCTACATAGGAAGAGAGCTAATTACAGATCTAGGTGGCAAATACAAAATATCTCAGGGGTGGGAGGTTAGGAACCAGTATAAACATTTTCCTTCTTCCTTTGAGACTGAATCCCAACATCCTTACATTCCTCTTTGGAACCACCCCCAAGTAACCCACCCCCAAGTAACCCATCCCAATGTTACTGCTTTGGAGGAATTTTCTTACCGTCAGGAACCTCATCTGGCCTCTTCCTCTTCTCATACACAACAATGATCACCACAAGGATTATGATTTCAGCCAGAATTCCCAAGAAAGGCCAGAGAGGGGCCAGGTGGCTCCGTACCCTGAGGACCGTGACAACAGAGGCAGTGCCAATAGGGTTGGTCGCATTACATTCATACTCGCCAGGGTCCTCTGTGATCTGGAGATTCGTAATACTCAGCTCAGTGTAATTCTCCTTGTTGATAATGAAGAAGCGACCAGAGGAATTGACAATGTCCTGCAGAAGTGGGGACACACAAAGGCCAAGTAGATGAGCCAGTGCTCAAGGGAGGGTGATGCCATCCTCCACTATTTCTAAGATGCTGGCTGCAAAGAGACAGCAGTGTTTGGGTCCTGTCTTTGTTCAAAGCATTTTGAACACTTCATTGATGAATGCCCTTCAATATCAATCTCCAAAACAATAAATCAACAAACTTCGGACAGAAACATGGCACACACCCCTCCTTTGCTTTGAGGCCACCGGTCCCTCTGGCCTCCTCCAGAGTACAAGTAGGACTACAGCCTGATGACCCTGAAAAGACTAATGAGTTAATGAATGCAACTTCCAACACCAGGTGAGAAAGCAAAGCGGGAGGAGGATGGGGAAGGAGGGCAGGACCTCTCCCCCACCAAACAGCTGAAGACCTCAGGTCTGATGACATCAGTGTCAGCAGATTTACTTCATGCTTGGTGAATCTAAACTTCTTCGACAAACAATGCTAAGACTTTAAGACTTGCTCTTAAGAGTGGGGAAAATCCCTAACTTCACTTTCCCTTCAGACCTACAGGGTTAATTAAAGGAAAGGTTATTTAATCAACAAATAACCTACCCGTGAATACTACACATTTGATATCCCTCTAAAGGGAAGGTGAGATGGACAGGGAGAGGTGTGACACAAGGATTTGTCTTCAAGGGGGAAGACGTGTATGGGATGTGACAGGGCAGAGAGGCAGCAGCCACTGCAGGAACTCAGAAGACGGCTGACATCTGACATCTGCAGGAGAGCACGCAGGAGAGCCTGTGGAGCACACTGGAGCACTCCTGCAGAGGGAGACTGAGCGTGCGCAAGGAGGGGTCACAGTGCAGAAGCAGGGGTTGGAGTGCAGCACCAATCTCAGGGCACACCAGGCAGGTGAACACAGGCCTGTGTGTTTCTACCCTGCAACAACTAAGACAAACAGCCTAGAGTACAAAGGAGAACATTATCCCCTAAATGACTCTAATAATCCTATCTGTGTTTGAGGATAAGGTTGAAATGAGAAACCATAGCCTTCAAAAGATAAGCTACAGTGAAATTCCAAAGTCCAGCCTTCAGAAGATGAAAATACCCACTGAGTCATTTCAACCTGCTTTGGCAAAAGCTCAGGCCCTCCTTCCCAGGGCCCAGTAGAGAGATGGGCATTTCCAGGCTAGCACCTCAGAAAACCCAGTGTCTTATTGATCATTCATGGGCCTGTCTTGAAAAGACTCAACTCACATCACTTCCCCACTCTCCTGATTTCCTTTCCAACAGGCTCTGAAATCCAGCCATCACTGCTTATGTGGAATTGCTATTAACACTTCAGGATTACTCTCAAGAGGTCATGGAATGGGAATAACAGGACTTGAAATTAAAAAACAAAACTAAACTGGATCAGGCCTTTTGGTTACTACATAACTTTCCCAAAGGAGCTAGACTAGATGATCTGATTCTGAAGACTGACAATCAAAGAGGGTGCACAAAGAGGATGAAGTTGGGCAGACAGGCCTAGGGATAAGAGGAATGTACCACAGCCCCCTGACAGAAAGGGAAACTGGTTAGGAATCACAGAATCAGACATCACCTCTAATCTAAGGCACCAGCTATCCAAACATTATCAGAATCATCCCACAGGTTGGAAACGAGGTTCTCCTTACCTTTTCTGGAGCAAGTATTATCAAATTACCAGTGCTTAAGACTGCCTTTCAGTGTCCTCAGGTTACCCCAATTCTTTACCAGTATTTTTTGAGTTCTTTGAATATATGCACAGTTGTCCCCAGACCCTTGTTTTCCTCAAAAATAAGACAGGTACTCTAGTGAACTAGAATAACAGTAAACTTATACACATTTCCAACAGCTTCATCTACCAGTTGTACCTGCCTGACTGTCCCATTGGGCAGGTTGTGCCATGGGTAGTACAAACAGGTCTAATCACTTTTATCAGGCTTTTTACTAATAAAATTAATAAAAAGCTGCCCAATGGCACAGTCATACATATACCAGTGGTGACTCAAGCCGCCCAGCAATGAGACATATGAATTACAGCCCCCCTGAGAATGTGTTAAAGGTTAGGCTTATCTTTCTGTGTTGAATCCTGAAGGCAAGCAATCTAATCTCTTACCAGACAGACAGCTTTGACAAACCATGTACAGACAGTCCATGCTGGACACATACTGTCCTCCAGAAGCATGGTGTAAATCACACCCCACTCTAAAAAGACCAGCCCAGGCCTTGCACACATCCAACGTATAGCTGTTGCAGCAACTGGTCCAGATGTCTGGACCTCCCTAGGAGAAACTCCAGCAACCAGAGAGACCCAGGCATAGAGACCCAGGGCTCCTCCTACTCACCACGAGCATACCATTCTCCTTCTTGCGCCATATCCACTCTGGGTGAGGGTAGCCAACTGACTTGCAGTACATCATGGCATCCTGCCCTTCATTCTTGTTCTCACTCCGTTTATGGCCAGTGATATCAGGAGCAGCTGTGACAGAGTTCAACACAGTTACCACAGCAATCTACTTTGAACAGGATACAAAGGCCTTACCTACTGGCCTGTGGCACACCCTCATTTTCAGCTTTGATAAAGAGCATTTCAGGTCAGAAGAGGGTAATGAGGCCAACCCCATTCCACACCTCCACCCTGCAACCAGTGAAGCAGGTATCAGGATTACTCATGTATGAGATTCTACTAACATAGGTGGTTCTCCTCCTGGAAAAGACACAGTCCAACTGTCCTAAATTATACTATCCTTAACCACTTAGCCGTTTACTCTGAGTGTCATTCGGGCAGTGTGTTTTATGTACTATCCTGAGCATCGCTTGGGCAGGTGTCATTTCAACCAGCTGATTCCTGTACTGAATAAATTTGATAAAATTGTTTTCATATTTCCTGTTACCTTATGAAAATTAACAAAAGATATATGCAATTTTTGGACATCTTGTATTTACATAATTGGACTGATTTAAGTGGTTAAAGAAAATGCAAACAAAGTCATTATCATCTCCTTCCCATCCAGTTTTTTTCCTTAAAATACCTGCACTAACAACAACTATGGATGTCCTATGCCATATTCCCTTAAGAAAATGAGACACTGGGGCTGGGGATTTAGCTCAGCGCCACTGTCCCTGCCTCAGAAGCGCAAGGTCCTTAGTTCAGTCCCTGGTACCAAAAAAAAAAAGAAAGAAAGAAAATGAGAGACTGTTCAGAGCCAATATGTAAAACCAAGTCCTACAAAAGGCATGAAAAAACAATGAAGCAGAAAAGCTATTTGATTACATCACTGACCATAGCCCTCCCGGGAAAGAGGGACCAGTTGGGTGTCATAAG
Source organism: Heterocephalus glaber (assembly GCF_000247695.1). The sequence goes on along the minus strand of NW_004624781.1, from coordinate 807,108 downwards.
TGGAAAGGAATGAACAGGAAAATTCAGCTAGTGTCTCAAAAGCTTTTGTTAGCAGGTTAAGAATCTGATTTGAGGGCCGGGGATTTAGCCCAGTGGCACCGTGCTTGCCTTGCAAGCACAAGGTCCTGAGTTCAATCCCTGGTACCAAAAAAGACTTTAACACCTGATTTGCAACAATCTCAGTGAATCCAATCTCGGGAGTTTCCACATTTGCCAGCCAACTACTGAGTCTTCCCTACTTTTAGGGATCACTTATGAAAACATAAATAACAGCTGTAATTTAAAAATTAGGTCAGTTTCAAAGATCCAGAAAGCATGAGATGGGGCTAATTCTTTGAATTTAACCTTTTAACTATGTTTTAAATTAATGCCTGATGGGTTACCTAAAAGCAGTGAAATTCAAAGTAGGCCAGAAATCACTGTGTTGGTCAAGATGAGCAAAATAATCAATAGGCTTTGGTCCAAACTCCAGATTTGCTGGCTCTCTGGTTCTATATTCATTATCAAATGGGGATAAATTATCAACAATGCCTGCCTCCCAACGTTCTTGAAGATACATAAATGTCAAAATATTCACTTTGAGACTGCAAACTCCCCTTGAATCGTACTAAATCATGGGTAAGCCCGTGTATTACTTTTGACTAGCTTGGCTTTTCCTGGCTTAGAAACAAACAATTCAAAGTCCTATTTCTCACAGACTATGCTACCGAGGCACAACTTGGTCCTGTACTCAACTTCCAGGGATACCTGGTCAGGAATGGAGCAGCAAGGCCTCCAGCTGCCCCTGTAACCAGTCACTGCCGAACTGAAGCCTGCTCAGCACCACTCAGTATGGAATGGTTTCTAGCCTGGATGTTGTAAAAAACATTTTGTTTTTCCTGTCAAAATTCTTTACCACCAAGGGAGTAGTAGTCAGGCTGTCTCTATCTTTCCCAAGCCAAACTTCCCTTAGCCACTGTCACTTTGCAGGTCTACTGGTCATCCTTTTTCAGAGCTGTCTGCAGTCTAGACGTATTAAGGAGTAAGCTCTATAACACTATACCATAACCAAAACACCATCATAGTGAGGCCAGGAAACACTGCGCAGAAGAGCAGGAAAACTACCCCATGCCGATACATTTGCTGAGCAACTCCTACAGGGCAGGTGCATCACAGAGGGGTCAGGAAAGGCCTTTCTGATGAAGTGTGTTTTAGCACAATTGTGGAGAAAATAAGGGAGGAGGTCACACATGTGTGCAGGAAGAACACTCCAGAGAGACAAGCAAAGGCCTTGAGGCACTTGTGTGCTTGTTATGTGAGAAACAGCGAAGAGGCATTTGGTTGGAACACAGTAAACAAGAAGATAGAATAATTAAGAGAGACTGGGGATCCAGATCAGCCAGGACTTTGCAAGTCACTGGAGTAACTCTGGCATTTATAAACTGAGTCTGCCAGGAGCCACTGGTGACTAGTGAGTCTGGTTTTAACTACTACATGGACAACTATACAGAGACAACAAGCAGGTGGTGACAGGAGAGGGGGTTTGCGTAGGGGCAACAGCAGTGGCAGCAGACAGAGGCACTGAGATCCTGGATGTATTTTGTAGGTTGAATTAATACAGTTGTTAATGAACTGGATGTGGGACACGAGAAAAAAAGGAGTCATGGACAACTCCAAGGTTTTGGCCTAAGTAACTGCCAAGAATGGACTTGCCAGTTACTAAGATAAGGAAGAGTATAGAAAACTCCAACTAGTTTTTGTTTGCATTTGGGAGGACAGTAATAGTAATGTCAAGACCAAGAGTTTAAGGTCAAGATGCACAGTTAATGCCCAAGTGAGGCTGACAAGTAGGCAGCTGAGAATCAAGTTTGATGCTCAGGGATATGGCCTTGGATAGAGACAGAATTTTCAGAAATCAGTTTGCATGTGGTATATTTTCCCATTTTCATTCTCCTTTGCCTCTAAAAGAACACCCACTCTGGGCCAATTATTTAAGGAATGTCATTAGCACTGTGAATTCAATACTATCAGCTTTTGCTTTGGGGACTTGTCCTCAAACTAGTTACTGCCTATAAGACTAAAAGTTTAGTTGGCATATACAGTTCCACAGCCTCTAACTAGTCATTATTCTGCAAGGACACAGGCTGAAAAGGTCAGAAATAGAGGAAGGGTTGGTCTTCGTGCCTGCCTCAGTTTTTATAAGGAGAACACCACTTCCCCCTGAACTCATCTGTTGCAATGTTCAACAGACACTTTTGTTTACACATCCTGTGCCAGCTTGAACCACTGGTGGTACAAACAGGTCTAATCACTTTTATCAGTTTTTTTACTATTAAACTTAATAAAAAGCTGCCTGATGGGACAGTCATACATATACCACCAGTGGTTCAAGCCATCCGGCAACAAGACATGAATTGTGGCTCTGTCGTGAATGTGGTAAAGTGTACTCAGAGCTTAGCTAAACCATACCAAGTTGCGAGCAGAGTATAAGCCTATAAAAAAGAGTTCTGAAGGGTTTGATCAATTGGTGTTTTTGCCTCATTTGACTAAAAAACACTGCATGAAGCGTAAGAACCCCCTCTACCTAACACACTCTGGAGAACAAGGCCCTAAGTATTCATCTTCAGATGATGAAAGCCACTAGAGTGCCAGGCAGAGAAAACATGAATTGAACCCATACCACTCTACCCCTGAAGGGAGTGGTTACAAAACTGCCACTTTAGCCTCTGGATCAAAGGTCTATCACTTCTCTATACTTTATGGTAGCTGCTCAATCAAGAGTGCGGGTTCAGGGATTTAGCTCAGTGGTTCCGCTGCCTGCCTTGAAACCGCAAGGTCCCAAGTTCAATCCCCGGTACCAGGAAAAAAAAAGTGCCTGTTCCTGCCCCACTGGCTGGCGGGACAGTGCACCCACAGCAAGGAAGGAAGCAGGTACTCAGAAGACCCTTAAGGCTCAGCCCCACATGAAAGTCTTTCAATTCTTTAATACGTCACACATTAAGGGCCAAAACCAAATTGTCCTTCTCTTGAGTGTGAGCTGGATTTAGTGACTCCCTTCTAATGAACAAAATAAAGCATAAATAAAGGTATCCAATTCTGAAAACTAGTTCATAAAAGGTACTGTGACTTTTTCTTTGCTCTTGAACCACATACCCTGGGGAAGGTTAGCTGCCATGGTAGAGGGACACTCAGCCTTTGGAGAGGCCACTGGAGTGATACACTACAGCCACCACAGTGAGAGTGTGTCTTGGAGCCCTGTTGAGCTTCAGGGGACTATAGCCACAGCCAACAGCATACTGAACTCTCAGGGAAGACCCGGGGCCTGGACACCCACTGCACTGCCTCTCAATTCCTAACCTACTATGATGTGACAGGTGTTTATCATTCCCGGACCACTAAGTTTTAGGGGAGTTTATGATGCATAAATGGATAAATATATCAACTGATGAAGCAGGTATTACCCCAGTTTCATAAATTGGAAGACTGAAGTTTGGAAAAGTTAATGTCTAAAAGTATACTATTAGTAAACGATAATAGTGTAATCCAGTTCAAGGCTATCTAACTCCAGAGATCATACATACACCTTGTATCTTCCTAAGAAAAAAAATAAATCAAATAAGAACAGGGTCCACACAAAATTTTTAAAACACAATATGCATTATTGTAACTGCACAGCAAATTACCCACCTGACGACGTATAGGACTCCCCAGGCCTGAGGGGGCTAGTTTACCTATCAGAGTTAACGCCATGTACAATAATGTAAAGAACTCAACTTTGGACTTAGAGCTAGAGAAGCCTAGGGCTGGTCCTTTAAAAATCTTTTGAGTGCCTATTCACTTTAGTAAAATGGGAGTAAGACTTACATATTTGCCAGAGGTCTTATGAGGATTAAATTGTACTTCTGTACTATTGTACACAAGGTTAGAGATCAAGGTCTGAAATAAACACTTAGATTAAGCAACCAGTCAGGGAAAGGAAAAGACAAGGCTCAGGCCCCAGCGTTAAGAGTTTCTAGGAAATCAAAAGAGATGCTGATTATCCTGTGTTCTCCCATTTGTCAATACTACTATAAACAGGACCCTTATTTTTGCTCTAACAAAGTTTAAACAGGTCAGATACTGACAGATTATTAGTCAATGGCTATATTAGTGCCTCACCTTGTACAACAGGGTTGCCATTTAACAAGGGACTGATTAACCAGGTTCTGCTGTCTGGAAGCAGTTCTAGGGAGTCTGACCAAGGCTTCATGTCATGAAAGAAACACGGCACACATTCTTTCCTTCCCTTCCCCTGGGAGGGGGGACATGGCTAAGTGGCAAGAATAAGGGGAAGAAAGCAACAAAAGGACCCTTAGAAGAGATCACCTGGGAATGGACTCATTTTCTGGCCTTGTCAGTTACACACTCCAGTCACATTAATGGACATTCTTCTAGCCTCCTAATGAAGAGCCAGGCAGGGTCCCTAAAGAGTCTTAGCTACTTCAACAGCACTAGACCCAATTTCATTATCTGGGCAGTCTAGGCCTTTGGCTAAGGACAAATGCCGCCTTTCAGTGGCCCTGGCTGCCTGACTGACCTGCACTCAGAGCAAAGTGTCCACTTCTCCACTAGGCCTACACAGACTGCCTGTTTAGTGCTCACTTTTCAAAGTAAACTTACAACCTAGCAACTCATTTCACAAACCCTGTCATTTAAGGTGTGGTCCACGAGTAGGCTGTTTCCAAGTAAACACTCTCATTTTGCAGTCTTTTTCACTTCCTTTATGCAACTTTTCAACCCCAGGGACATCTCATCTTTGCTATAGGCAAAATAAAGTCTTGACCAAAGGCAGAGGAAGAACTTCAGGTTTACTGCTAGCCAAGGGCTAAGCCCTGGAAGGAATATGAGGCTGGTCTGGATGGAAGCAAAATGAGGCTTTTGGTTCAACAAGCCTTCTCCACACAGAGGCAGTGCACCCTTGGTTGTGGAAGCCGATAGCAATCTAGGACCATCACTGCTTTCCATAGGTGAAACCACTGAGCAAGTGGAGACTTTTCCTCTCGGCCAGTGGTTCTCAGTGGTGGCTGTACATTATAGTCAACTGAGGTGCTTTTTCACCATCTGGTACCCAGGCCACACATCGGATGAATTTAGCAAAAGCTCCAACTTGTCTTCTGTACCAGCATCAGAAGCTGGGGACTACAAGCAGGGACTATCCCCATGAGAGAGCAAAATGGGTGGGCACAGGTGTGGGGTACAACTACTACTACTATTACTACTACTAATAATATAGAATCAAGAATTATAAACCCTGCCAAGTTAGCATCTGTGTATGAAGGGCAAGTGGAAGACATTCTTAGATACTAAGAGGTTCAAAAAGTATACTGACCAAGAATCTTCTCTAAAAACTTTGCTGATTTACTGCAGCCAACAGAAAAATTAAAGAATAAAGAGATAATTATATGAAAGATTTGATGGTTAAAACTAAGAAGCATGAAGTCTAAAATTGTTACATATAGAGTAAAACCTAAATACAAAATTTGCAAGCTAGACCTAAAAGTTTCAGTTTATATAGTTCTAAACTGTCAAAGTACATACCAAATAGTCAATGTACTGGGCCAACAAATACTGTTTTATTTTTACCATGTAATGTTACAGATAAAGATGCATACTGTTAGGCCAAATGTATGTTAGATAAAAGTCCTTTGTCACTGTGGGCAGGACAAGTACAGTAAAGACATTCTAAATGTTTTTAAATTAATTTTATTGGTACATTTTATTGATACATTTTAGGTATACAATTCGTTTACATTTATCATTGGGTGCTTGTACCTGTACATGATGTATCTTGGTTCTTATTTTTTCCCCATTACCTGTGCACCCTTCACCTCCTCCACCCTTCCCTATTTACACAGACTTTGTTTCCTTTTTTTTCTTTTCTTTTCTCATAGTTTTTCCTTTCCCTCTTTTCCTTTCCCCTTCCCCTCCCTTCACTCCTTCGGTCTTTGGACCTTTTTTCCTATTTCAAATTATCAATTATTCATTTTAATCATTTTAACTCTTGTTTACACTATCAGTTTCTCACACTAGAGAAACTATTTGGTATTTACACATGTGTCCTATTTATTTCACTTAAGAGTATGGCCTCGATATGCATCCATTTAGCTATAAATGACTCTAGTTTTTTGTTCTTTATGGCTGAGTAGTACTCCATTTTATTAAAAAAAAAACACATTTTCTTTATCCAGTTTCCAGTTGATGGGCAATTGGGGTGTTTCCAAGTTTTAGCTATTACAAACAGTGTCACTATGAACATGGGTGTACATATATTGCTGTGGTATGATTCATTTAATTCTTTTGGGAAGATACCCACCAGGGGAATAGCTGGGTCAAATGGACATTCTAAATGTTAATTTGACAAAATTAGAAAAGGGTACAGTTCTATTTCTTTTAAAAGGAAAAAGCTAACAAGTTCATAATGTTAATACCGATAACGTTAAGGAGAAAATTTCCAAAGGACTGGTTAGAGGCGTGGATATGTCTGAAATGCTAAACTGGGAGAACCAGTAATTACTGCATCAGATGGTTGTTCATATAAGTCAATTTGTCATTGAGTTGTGGACAAAAATAGACCATATACATTCCAAGTTTCTGGAATTGGAAACAAGTGAAAAACCAAGGAAAAGTAGCAAAAGAAAAATACCAAGAAAGTGTTAAAATTTGCATAAAAGATACTGAAAAAGGCAGAGGTGAATTATACCCATAAACTGGTTAAATTCAAGATAAAGTCCAAATTGAGTAGAAAAAAAAAAAATCAGTCTCTGCTTCAAGATACATTTGTATAAAACAAAAGTTAAAGGGTTTAAAGGTAATAGAAACTCTTAGGTCATAGAAATGGAGTAGCATTTTTATTAGGCAGAAATAAGGGTATTACAAGAAATTTCACATTTAAAAGACTGTGGCATGGGCCGGGGATTTACCTCAGTGGTTCCACCGCCTGCCTCGCAAGTGCAAGGACCCAAGGAGTTCGATCCCTGGTACCAAAAAAAAAAAGACTGTGGCATTCATATGTAAGATTTCTGATGTGGGTGGTATTACTGTTGTAAACTGATGTACATATATTTTAAAACACATTTAAAATTAGTAATTTTATGTACTTAAAATTTATTGAGTAATCCTTCAATTAAAAAGAAAACATGTAGCAAAAAAAGGAGTGAGGTGGGGTGGCCTAGACATGTAGGTCAGTTTGAAGGTCTCGTGTTCAATCCCCAGTGCTGCACTCTAACAACAGCATTTATCTTGTGCAGTTGCAAAGACTGAAGGAGAAGGACCAAACAGTGCCTGCAGTAGTAAGTGTAGTAATGTTAGCTACTCGTTATCACTAAGGAAGGTGATCCCTTGAAGAGAAGAAAATAGCAAGAAATGTCTGTAAACACGCTGCTGTCCAGATGCTGAAGGTGCTGCACAAATGTGAGATTGCATATTGTTCCTCTCAGTGATACTCATCATCCCCACAGAGTCCACCTCAGCTGGTCTGGACTCTGACATGCCGTCTGTACAGCATTCATGCAACAGCAAATGGAAGCAAGGCAAGCCCTCTTCTAGAAACCCTAACATTTAGTCCTAAAAAAATACGAAAATGCAAAGAAAACTAAGAAGCGAGGAAGGGAAAAGCAAGACCAATGTGACTTTTGTAGCCACAAACTCATTAGAAATGCCTAGTGAGGGCCGTGGATTTAGCTCAGGGGTTCCGCTGCCTGACTCGAAAATGCAAGGACCCAAGTTTGATCCCCCATACCAAAAGAGAGAGAAATGCCTAATGAGCAGAGAGAGATGGCTCTGATAAGTCAGTAGGTCCACACCTTTCTGAGAAAGGGCTGCACCTCACACAAGAGGTATTTTTCAAAAAGAGCAATAAAACAAACTACTTGTTTGCTGTATTAAACTGATGGAGAAATGAGGATAAGGGAATCATGAGAGGAAATTTTACATTTTACTCTGTAAATTAAATAGAAATGTTGTTTGTTTTATGAGCATATATTTTCATGTCAGAAAAGGAAGGAAGGGGGAAGACAGGAAATAAAGGGCAGAGGGCTGAAGAATACAGGGTTAGAAGTTTTCAACACCTACTGATTCTCAAATCCCTTACAAGGCATAGTCTGGAAGCCACCACCTCTGAAATGTCAAAAAGTGAGGCTGGCAGATCCCAGAAAAGCCAGGCTTCAGACTAAGTCGTAGCTGTTTCCTCTGTCCTGGCCAGCCTGGCTCTACTTTCACCTCTGCACCAGGTCACCTGCCAAATACCTGAGAAACATAAACCTTAAAAGTAATCCCAACTTCCTGTTTACACCGTGCCTCATTCCTGTCCTTTAAAAAGAGGAAAGAAACCTACTTCAGATGCAAGGCCATCACCACTACATGTAGATACATAATGCCCAGTCCCCAACTAGGCTGAGTCCTTCACTCCCCACAGTGCTGAGCCAAAGCAACTTCCTAGATATGTTCTGAAAGCCAGGAAAAGCCATGTGGGGAAGAAATGGGCTGAATTTAGAGCAAGTGCTGAAAAAATATCTCTCTGCTTTGAAGTGCTGGCTCCGCAAAAGCCATAAAGCAAGAATTCTCAGGGCCTCCTTTCAGTAAAGAGGTCGCTGATGTTTCTTGTGTTCCTTGTATTTCTGCTCTCAAGTACAATCACCTCTTACTTATTACTCAGTAGATTTTTTTCAAATCACTATAGCTATAAAAAGATAACTGTCACTAACCCCACCCTGGAGGTGCTAAGGGAATAAAATGAGAGTATGTATGACAATGGTCTGAGAGTTAATACACACTTCACTCTAAATGTAAGGCAAGTTTTCTACCCAGCCATAATTAGAAGCTAGCTTAGAATATGATCCTGGCATGTGCAAACCTTTTCAGCGTATGCAGAAAAGGCCCGATGTTCATAGCCTTTACCAGACTCAATGATCCAGAACCCGAAAGACCAGGACATTAAGCTTTCTATCCAAGTGTTAGGGGAGAGAAGAGGAAGAAATTCACTATGAATTTCCCTGACAGATTAATGTGCATTATATACATCCAACATAGTCACAAAATATGCATTAGGATTTCATAAAATAGAATTTTCTCAAGTTCGTCTTTAAACCAGGACACCACCACCTGCTACATCTTCCCCCAGGGCTGGGATATGCTAGAAGTGCAACAGAGCAGGCAGCACCTTGAGTATGGCACGATGGAAGACACCATTTGAGCTGTAACTTCCATCTGAAAATTATAAGCCCTGCCTTGCCTAGAACCACCTATTCTCTGCCCCTTTCCACTACTGCTTCCTATCTGAAGAAAGGTGAAAATTGATGACTCTGGGTCTGCTGAACCCCACCTTCGATAGCAGCCAAACCAATGAAAAACACCTCTGGCTTCCACTCTTAGAAATCATTACCTCCCAACCCATAAGGATCACAGTCAGCCAGGACTTGCAGCTGTGTGCAGTATTCATTCCCTCGGCATGAGAAAGAACACCAGCTGGACATGCCACTCTCCCTCCCTCACTGTCCTGTCTGCTCCTTAGACTCTGCCAACAGCTCAGCCCAGATGCTGGAGGGCCTCAAGATTCCTATGTGGAAGTCTCTACACAGCTCACGTAGGCTGGAGGAGGCCTTTGCCATCTTGGAGAAAACATTTTCCTACACCCGTCATCCTCATGTTGCACAAATGTGGCATTCTTCAAAACCAGAAAGAAAGGCCACTAGATCTCTTCAAGAAAAGCCACTGAGGAAGCCAGACACCAGGCTCTGGCCTGTGTGACCTGTAACCACTGTGACTCCACCCACTCAGGCATTCAGAGTTAAATCTGGCAGTCCAAGGAGGCACTAGCTGTCCCTTCCTCCACTCACAAGTTAGGGCTAGGTCACAAAGATATTTCTTTCATTTCGTACCATATGATGGAAACTCTGAAAGTGACTGAGCCTTTCTGCAAATTTTGTTTTATTTAGCTAGGCTAGCCTCTACCACTGAGCTATGTCACAAATCTAGATTTTTAATCCTCCAACTATTTTAAGGAAGACCTGAATACCTGTTAAATAGGTTCTTTTTCCTAAATCTATCCATCCAGTTTCTTGAGATGACACTGGATTTAAGGAAGAAATGTGTATCCTTCCTAAGCAGATGAGAAACGATGAAAAATTTAAACCTCATCTCTTCAGTCTGACCTCAAACAGAAGCCCTGCCTCCCCCTAGTCATGTTATGACAGTGCAAACAACACTAGACTGGGAGTCACAATCCGGGCTCTATAGTAGCTCTGCCATCAGCTCATTGCAAAACACATAGCTGCTGGTTTCCCTTTTTGGTCTCTTAGCTGCTTCCTGTGAATACCATGAGAAAACTGACATGAATAATGTTAGGTAACTCTAACTTTTATAATTTTCCCTTTTTGAAACTTTCCACTATAGGCTCACTTGTAAGATGAAAATCCATAGGTTTTCTATTAAATTTCTTATGAATTACCCACAGACAGTTTATATTCACCTTGCATGCTGTACTTTACCCAATCCTGCCAACCCACTGGAGACCCATGTTATAACATGTAAAGCACTGGTCTAAGAGCTTTTTCATGAGGTTGGGCCCTATGAGTTGCCAATGTTTAATAATCTCTGAATTGTTCATATAGTCCAACTACTATATTAGCTTACGTAAGCCTTCTATCAAACCCATGAGGTAAACACTACTGATATCCTCATTTTACAAACAAGAAAACAGAAGCACAGAGAAGCTAGTAACTTGCCTATGTCACACAGCTAGTACATGGTGGGGTTTAGATTTAAACCCAGGCAGCCATGCTCCTGAATCCGGTCCTAACCATAACATTACACTGTGCCTCAAAATGGAAACAAGAGCTTGCTTGATGACTTAAAAGTCCAGACTGAGGAGATATCTTAGAAGGAACGAGAGGCTAACCCACAGCTTCTGCCAGTTTGTACCTTTCACTTCAATGGTGGCATTTGCTTTAGGCGCGCTGACAAAATGATATACACAGTGGTATTCGCCTGAATCCTCAGCTCTTGGCTTATTGATCCTGCAGAGATGAGAAGAAAAACAAAGTGAGGTAACTTGAGTATGATGAAAATATACAGCAAAAGGAAACTCAAAGGGAGCATCAGGGACCTTGTTCAACAAATCCTACTCCTTAATGCAACTCACCTATTCTTAACTAAAAGCAAAAACTTCCCTCTGTGCATCCCAAAACATTAATGTCCTACTCCTTACCGGATGCCAGGAACCCAGAGAAGGAATGACTCATGGCCCTAATCTTAAGATGTTCCAGTCTATTAGGAGGAAAAAACTGCAAAAATAAGTAATCAAAGCAGAAGGCCATAGCAAGTATTACAATTTTTACTCAGATCTAGAGGATGGAACCATCACTAAAAACTTCTTGCCTCATAGTTTAGGTCAGATAAACAAGAACAGAAAAAAAATAAGCCTTTTCTGAGCCTTCCTAAAGACCTAAATATTTAGTAGCATGCTCTTTGGTAAGTTTCTCAATAACAGGATCCAGGCATAGTTGTTTTTTAGTTATTTTTTTAAAGCAAGCAACCAAATCTGACAACAGAACATTAGCCACAGAGATGCAGCTTAGGAAAAAAGGCCTTATCATAAACTCCAAGGCCCTGTGGGATCTGGCCCCTGCCTCCTCTCCTTACCCTTATCCCATGCACTGTCCAGCCCTGTTAGGCTCTCTTCAATGTGTTTTTTTTGTTTTGTTTTGTTTTTGTTTTTTTGGTACCGGGGATCGAACTCAGGTCCTTAGGCTCTCTTCAGTGTGTCAAGCTTGTGCCTAAGCCAGATCCTCACAAAAGATTTTTCTTTACATAGAATATTCTTCCAATCACTCTTACCTAGCTCCTTTGCCATCAGGTCTGGGCTTGCTTGTCACTCTCCCACCCTCCGATATCTTTCTCTTTCACACAACTCTGATTCTTCAGAGTGTCCATCACAGCATGCAGTTATGTATGCATGTGACTGCTTGATTCACGCTGACTTCCTAACGGACCAACTTCTATGTGGGTAGGCCCTATTTAACTGGTGCACAGTTCTATACCCAGCATCTCACGGGTGTGCCTGCAGTACAGTGGGAAATCAATAAACAAATGACTAAATGAACACACATTCAGAATGAAGAATTGTTCAGAGACCCAGACCAATTTAAGTAGAGTAAAAGGAAGGACATATAATATGCGTGTGTGACCAGACCAGCATCTCCTCTCAATCTCACAAGTGATCCTAAATAAACCTTGCCTCTGAGGGGCAGTTTCACACCACCGCAGTAAACTCTAGTGTACAAACACACCAAATATGCAGAAAGCCCAGTGAAAAATTACAGAAGATAGAAAATCAATAGCTTCCAGATCAGGGGATAAATATTTAGATAGGGCTAGACTCCTGCTCTTTTGCTTATAGGTTAAATACATGATACTTGTTATGATCCAATCTCTTGTACTAATTAACGTCTAATAAAAAAAACTAATCTCATCCACTAACTGGCCCAGTCATGTACCTGTCTTACTGTTCATTAAGAAAAAAGACCATACAGAGGTTGAGAGACTATGAATGAGGCAGAGTGTCTGGGGAAAGAGAAAGGGAAGAGGGAGTAAAGAGACTGGAAATGACCAAGTAGAAAAAATGTTTTGAACTATTACATATTGCAAACAGAGAGAGGGAGAGAAGGAGGAGAGACAGATAGGTGTTGATAATATGAATGACTCATTCTGGATTGAGGAGAGGCATAGCCTACCCCAAGCCTGTCTCAGCATGTCCACAGCAGCATAATATTCTTTTTTTGTTTTGTTTTGTTTTTTGAGACGGGTTCGCTTTGGCCCTGAACTCACTATGTAGCCCAGGCTGGCCTTGAAGTTGTGGTGATCCTCTTGCCTCGGCCTACCGAGTGCTGGGATTACAGGCATGTACCACCATGCGGAGCTGCAGCATAATATTTAATGGGAGCAGTCAAGATGTCTTCTCAATTGACACAAACACCTCATCTTAAAAACCAATATGCTCTCAATAGGCATAGACAGAGACCAATTGCTCTTCATAACAAGTATTCCAGAGTGTGGGGGAGGAGCCCTATTTAGCGCTCCTAGCTCCTACGGAACTCTAAATTCCCCTAGAGGTGAGGGACTGGAGGGTGGGGCACCAGGCACACCCACCCTAGCTTGAGGCCACGCACAGGGGCTCAGCATCTCCACACACCATTCCCTTCAGTTAAACACTGGGAAGGAAATGAAACACAGAATTCCTAAAGGCTAGGCAGAAGCAGGTTTCTGACTCTGGCTCTATGAATGAGTAGCCCAAGGGACTCCTGAATTATTATTCCACAAATGTGGAATCTCTGAAAAACTCTTAGAGATGTAGAATATCACAGAATGTTCAGGATAAATAAACCAAGAAAAAGAAGAGGCATAAAGCCAGGGTGAACCTTCATGAAGTTTTAGCTCAGAGTTTTGTGGGCAACAGTGCAAAACCCCCTACCCCAATATCACTGGATGTCTGCTACCTTGAAACAAGTACTATTTTGTAAAATTATGTATATAAAGAACTGATGAGCAGACTAGGATTACCTTCTCTCTATTAACATCTCTAACTGATTGATCTTTTCCAAATTATGAGGATGCAGCTGAGGCTGTATCTCCACTTTGATATCAGAAGAAACTACAGTGGAGACAGTTAACTAACTTGCCATTAAGTGGTACAGCAGGGGAAAAAAAAATTCTGTAGAAAGTCAGAAAACCTGGAACTTAGCCTTGGCTCTGAAACTTAGGAGATACGGTATCTGGCTTTCTAACCAGCCAAGAGTTACTTCTTTGGGGCTTAGTTTTCTCACCTGAAGAAAGAGAATCGATCTACAAACTCCTGTGGCTCGCCTGAGGGGTGTCAAAGTTCTCCATGCTGTAAATACTGCAGAATGCCCTTGCTACTGCTGGGCACACAGGCTCTCCTGGCCTCAGTCCAGTGCTCTTGCTGCACTCCTTCAACCCGCTAACTAGGATTAGCCGATCCTTTTCCAGATTGGTTTCCAACTAGAAACAAACTACTCTGAAAAATGAGGTTCTGTGTGTTCAAGATGTTCCAAAAAGCACCAGCTCTTTAGGTGCCAAGTAACTAAGACCTGCAAACATTCCTCTCTCTTCAGAGGTTATTTCCAGGTAACCTTTCTCACCCAAGATCCTAGGCCTACTAGTCCTGATCAGGTCACAGTGACCGTAAGGCTCCTAAAAGGTAACTCATAGGTGTCCTCCTCTGTGTTTCAAAGCCTACTTCACTCTGATTCCTCCAAGCACTAAAGTGAGTCAGAGGCCTGCGTTCTACTGGGGATACTACCAGTGACTCTCATGGCTGCCTGGAGCAAGGCACTCCCTCCTGCCCACAGTCTGTTACCACAGGGAGGAGGTTACTGATGGTTCTCAACCTAGCTACTTGCTAGAACAATCTCAGTCTTTTATACATTCCTGGACCTCACCTCAGAGATACTAAATTAACTACCCAGGTAAGGACCAAATATATCTCATGTCAAAGTTCACGGTTTGGCACAAAGTTCAATTCACAGTTCACGGTGCATTTTTTAAAAAACATTCTTAGGGGGATGGGGACTTAGCTCAGTGGCACCGTGCATGCCTCACAAGCATAAGGTCCTGAGTTCGATCCTCAGTACCAAAAAAACATTCCTAGATTCATCGTTACAACATGCACGTGACAACTCCCAGTAAGTCCTGAAATGCACTGGTAAGACCCTTAAAGAAGTTAAGAATACATCATTATAAAGGTCACAGTTATTAACAGTTCAACTCACTGTAATAAAAGCAGATAATGTGTCTTTTTTTCTTTTTTGGAGATAGGGTCTTATGTAGTTCAGGCTGGCCTTGAACTCACAGCAATCCTCCTGCCTCAGCCTCCCGAGTGCTGGGTTTATAGGCATGCACTACCATGCCTGGTGCATAATATCTTTTAGGTAACATTCTCAAATTCATAATTTCAACATGTATATGCAAACTCCTGATGATATGGACTAGGAATATCAAAGTCATCTCAGCTCCACTCCTTCCCAGTCCCAGGAGCTGCCAGTCCCTCTCACCTGTATTCCATGTTGCTGGCATTCTTACGAGTGGCAGTCAGTTCTACCCCATTCTTTGTCCAGTAGCTGAATGTAAGGGTGTGAGAGCTGGAGGTGAGGTTACACTGCAGGGTGACGGGGCCAGGGCTTTCTTTTATAATGACCTCTTCACTGGTGACAATCCTTGGTTCTGTAATAAGAGTGCATAATGATAGGGGGCCACAGCTTTCCAGCATCTGCAGCCCTGGCCTGAGAGTTGGGTGGGGTAGGAGGGGAAGACTAGAGAGGGAGGGCAGACAGGACTACATGAGGACTTTCACTTTATCACTTTGGAGGAGTCAAGAAAGGAAAAACAATGATTATAAGCAAATGACCACTAGCGCAGACAACAGCCTGAAGACCAGTTGGCCTAGACGTGAAAGAATGGGAGTATTACACGTGCTCATACTGGCAACAACCCATTTAGAATTGTGAACACCGCCTTTTTATGATACAAGAACCACCAACTAATTCAACTTCAATTATAAAATCAGGCTCCACCTTGCAATTTTAAAGACAAAGGCATTATCATTTATATAACTAATAAACTCCCTATGGAGTCACTGGGCCTTGGAACAGTGATAGGTATAATTAGATACATGTGTGTTGTTTCCTATATTTAAATCTGTTAAACCTACGGCAAACGATCCATAGCTGTTTATGCAGAAAAGACCAGATCCTAAAAGCAAACTTACTGGAACTCTTCATTTTCTGAATACTGAGGAGAAAAAATTCCATTAGTTATTCTCTCTGGCCCATATTTATTTCCAATTTTTTCAGAATTGCACTTCACATTCCATTTTAAGATAATATGATTATATTAGAGTGCAATATGTCTTGGTATTATGGGCTCCTAGAATTTTGGAGCTGCAAGGTCCTTAGAGCTTACTGAACCCCCACCCCCTTTAAGGGCTTAAGAAGTAAAATGACTTGTGCAGGCCATAATTATTATTAGTGGCAAAACTGGGCCTAGAAACCATTTTGATTGGAATTCTCTACCCCTAACCCCATTCCAACAACATTCCTACCCCAACCTTCCACCCTACAACAGGGTATACTTCACTTTCTGGTTGTATCCTGGGCTTAGATAACATAGGATCACCAGTTTATCTTCAGAAGTATCCTATGAGTCAAATATAACACATTGAGCAGAAAAATTTTAAGTCACACTGTATCATTCATGGAAGCTTTATCTTTAAAGCACTTTGAAATCTTCATTGCTATTTTAAAGTCAGAACATGTGTATGTTTGTTCTTTGTTTTTTTTTTGTCTTTAATCTTTTCCCATGCTTAGTTCTTTTTCTATGTTTGATCAAACATTTTCAAGTGAAGTCTAAACTAAGCATCTTTTCCCATCCACAATAAATATTTTTTTTCCTCCCAGTTCTTTCTCTGAAACACATGACTGACTTCCTATTTCTTCTTACCTGGCTCCTACATCTCTGCAGCAACTCCCCCTTACCACTTTATGCAGGGTAGTTCTGACTCTGAATTGTTGAAGACAGGACTGTCTCCCTTCATTGCAACTCATGTTGTTCAGGAGGGTAAAAGGATAGAGAAGTCATGGGATACTTGGAAAATGTAGTGACTTAAGGACCTCCTGGCCAGTATAGGATTTCTGACTACAGAGTTAGTATCTTCAAAGAAACTTGTCATAAAGCAAATCCTTACATTTTCTCAATAGATTGGTTCTGATTTCCAATTCTGGCAAAAGGATAGAGGTTATCTTCCATTCAGCACTGGTCCTTATCAGTAACATTAAACAGAGTTTCTATGTACAGATAATGGAGGCGTAGCAGCCACTATGACAAAAGCAGATGCATGTAAACATGTTAGCGCAGTGGTGTCCCATGGTTTCCAAGACACACTGGACAGAAGCCAAATCCCTGGGCTTTAAGAAGTCGAGCAGAACGGCTGCAAACCCTGCAATGGAAGTCGCACACACACCATCAGCAGAAAGCATCACAATTCCAAGAAAAAACCAAGCAAAAACAAAAGAGAAAAAGATAGAACCAGTACTCCACAAAAGAGAAATTAAAAAATATCAAGGCAACATTAAAACCCAAACACACTTTGAGGTTTTTACTAAATTTTTATTATCCAATTTCATTGTCTGTCCCACTTGGGACTCTCCTTCTGGTTCTTCCTCTCAGACTGCACCGAGAAAGGGTGAACTCTGAGAACGAGGCCAAGAGTTTCCAGATGTTTAAATACAAGGAGGCCAAAGTAAATGCTACTCTTACCTGTGGTGATGCAAATGCCCACTGAAGCTCAGGGAGATTAAGAAGTTGATGAAAGCAACCTGGTAAGACTTTCTGCCAAGAAATCTTGCAAGGCAAAGGATAGTACTTTTCCCCTTAAGTGTTAAAGATCCAGGAGAGTCAGCTGGGAGCAAGTGGATACTGTAATAGGTTTAAATACGATTCTATAACACAGGAGGGTTGCGGAGTGCCGTTCCTCCTGTGATTGCTGTATATGGAAGCCAGTGCTAGACTATGCTCCTCTGGCCATGGTGCCATATCTGCATTCTGCACCAGGATGAAGGTGGGGCTTTCCTTCTATGGCTGAGTGCTGCCCAGTCAAAATCCAAGACTGAGAACATTTAGGAGAGGCTCAAACATTGTTACTTGCCACTGACTCCTGTTTAGAAACACCGGGTAGGACACTCTTACCCTAGCCATTATGCATATGTGAAGAACATGGTGTGGCCAGCGAGATTCCCTCACTGGGCACATTTTTCTTCTTGCCTTACATTACTTAAAGAGCTGTGGGAGAAGTATTACCAGGAGGTCATTTTTAGAAGACTTTAACCTCCCCATGGAAACAATATGTCTGGGAATGCCTGAGACCATAAAACAATTCAATTAGAGTTAATTCAGGATATTAAAAAAAAAAAAAAAAAAGCAGCAGCAATAGCCTGGCTCTCCAAAACCACTAACTTGGATTAAAATGGGACAGAGATGTCTGAGGAGACTGACTAGCCAGGATTTGATTCAATCACATGCAAACACCCTTAAGTTGGGAAGTGTGTTTCTAAGTAAACTGGGAAATGCTGTATACTCTCAGGATTGATAGGCAGGTACTCCCAAAGCCTTTTCTTTTTCTAGCTCTCATGGGCTTTCTAAGCTGTGAGTCAGGCCTTCGAAGGAAATTAGCAAATGCCCAGCCCAGGCCATACCTATAAACTTCTGCAGACCTTTGTGGCCATTTGGGTAATTCTGCTTTTTTAAGGAAAGGAGCAAGGGGGCAGGAGAAGGAGGCGTGCAAGGGGAAAAAAAATTGTTAAAAAAAGAAAAGAAAAGAAAAATTGCTGGGTTAATGTTCCCCATTTTCACATAGACATGGTTTTCTTTTCTCCTTCACAGAAGCAGGTTCTCTGAGTCAACAGTGCCAACTGCAGCAGACTTTCCTGTCTCTCCTCTCAAGCCTCTTTTTGTTGCCCCCCCCCAATGATTACAAATCAGGCACGAATTCACTATTTTTCATGTAAGTATATAGACTTAGGGCCCAAGTCATATCACCTCCTGTGTTATTACCAAATTCCTCATAAAAATAGTATTTTTACTACTTTTACTGTCTAAATCAGTTAGCTCTTTCAGACAGACATGGCCATAGGTCTCACTGAGCCCTTGAACATAATGTGAAAAACCCAAAGGCACCTCCTATTAAATAGGAATTCCTCCTCAACTATAACCAGGTCAAATGCAGGGCTGGAAGTCTTCCTGGGCAGGAGCATTGGTTCTGTGATGACTTCCCCCTCCTTCCTACCATACAAGTAGCAAGCAAGTTGCTTTCCAGAGAGAGAAGTGGCCACCAAAGCTGCTGTGTCAGATGACTGACTCCTTGTTCCCACTACAAAAGATGGAGAGGATTTCAACCCGGCTGTTCACTTAGAGGAACAAGGAACAAGGTTTGGATTTCGTTTCCTCTCTTTTCAAGGAACAAAGGAAGGCTAGTGTGATTGGCATCCAAACTACTTCTGGGGTTACCATCTTCTGGGATGAGGGTCCCCCTGTGCCAAGTCACTCATCAAAGCCAAATTATCTGTGAACAGGAATCAGGTGAAACTCTTAAAGACTTTGAGATAGTGTGATGGGGCTTTAAAAAATGTATTTTCCCTACCACTCTGAGCAGCTTAAGCAGGAAGATTGCAAGTTTGAGCCAATTGTGGGCAACTCTGCAAGGCCCTGACTCAAAATAAAAATTGGGCTGGGGATATAGCTCAGGGAAAGGCCATGAGTTCAATCCCCAGTATCAGCGGGTGCAGGTGGGGGAATATGTGATATTCAGATTGCAGCTCTGTGTCACCTAACACTGAATGGTAAGCTATAGAGAGGCAAATCTCAGGAGACTGAATGGACAGCCCCAGGGAGGAGGTGTCTCCCTGCAGTGGAGGGCTGCTGTCAGAGAAACATGCCACTGCTTTAGAAAAGAAAAAGAGCTGGAACTATGGAATATCCAAGCTTACATGCCACCCAACAATCAAAACACATCACCACACTGCACCCAAGGCAACATTCCCATCACAAAACAGGGGGACACCAAGTTACGGTGAGGGAAGAGGCTGGGCAGACACAAACTTAAAACCATAGAGGTGAAGGCAGCTATTCAGAGAGCTTCAAACAGATAAACACATGATATAAAAATAGTTAGATTGGGGAGAAAAACAAAAAAAGAAAGGCACCAAGGAAGAAATCAGCAAAAGGATAGCAGGAAACCTACTACAAAATTAAAGGAGAGGGAAATAAACAATTTCAACACTACCCTCATTTTGACTGCCTGGTTTTTTGTGTTTTCAAAAAATTTTGTAACCTTCCCAGTTTTCCCTCCCCACCTCTTCCCAGCGCAGATGATTTTGGACAATCACGGATTTCCTCAAGTTCTTTGTTCCTGAGGAGAAAGACACAGAGGAGGGTTGGGGGACAAGGGAGGTAGAGAGGACAGCAAAGAAGAAAAGTCGCCACAGATGTTTTGATACACTACAACCAGAAGGGTCGTGGGTTTGAAAAACGAAGACAAGGGGTGGGGTGAGCGATCATACTAGGGAAAAGGGAAAGGAAGCAGAGGGAAGGGTCATCGGGCCACCTCTATGACTACAGTACTACTACTGTAGGGTGCTGGACTCACTCTGAAGGACGCTTATGGTGGCCTGGGCTCGAATCCATGTTATAGAAGGGTTTTGCCTCAAGTCATTCCTCTTGGGGTCGTTGCTGGCCCTGCACTCGTAAGTCCCAGAGTCCTCCAAGGTGAGCCGGGTTATTCTCAGCACACTCACGCCGTTTGACCCGTAGGCGGTGTTTACGGTGACACGGCGCTTCCGAGCACCGTCCCACAGCTGTCTGAAAGACTCTGCCCGGTTGACTTCTGCGTACCACCACTGGATCTCTGGCGTGGGGCTCCCGACCACGTCACAGTACAGCTCAAAGGCGTCCCCCGTGAGCTTAGTTTCTGACATGGGCGACTTGACAAACCCAGCTAGAGGGAGGGGGAGCAGGAATGCAGTGACAGGCCAACCAGAAAAAAAAAAGAATCAACAGGTGTTAATAGTAATTTAAAAGAAAAGAAAAGGAAAAAAAAAGCAAATGAGTTGCAAAGAACAAAAAAGGATTCATTTTTAAACTATAAAGAGACAGTAATAGCAATTCATACAAGCCTTTAGAAGAAGAACCACCCTGGGAAGCTTATGAAGCAAAGGCAGGCCATTGCAAGCTGGGGCAGCCCAGGTGCTGGCCAGGCAAAGCAAGCCCACTGGAAAGCATTTGAGCAATGGGCCCAGCTGGAAGGAACGAGAAAGCCTCATGTCTTGGGGAAGAGCCTCTTTCCTTACAGCACAAACCATTACCTTTTCAAACTCAGGAGAATGATGAAGGATAATCAGAAGTGGCAGTAGGTTTATGTGCCAAGTCAGGATCTCTCTCTCTTTTAGATGGGTAAGCATTTTTTTAGAGATGCTAGGTCTTTTGTAAGCCTCAACAAGAAGTATTAATTGACCTACTGGTACTTTCTCTTGGGATCCAGTCCAAATTTCAGCTGAAAAGTAGTAAACTTCTCCTGCAGGTTTCTGAGTTCAGATTAGACTTTTCCCACCTCTCATTCTTTCCTGGCCTATGGCAGACAATACCCCAGTGGTCTACCATTAGACAGTCTCTCCTCGAACGCAGACTCCCAGGCACAGGAGACAGGACAGTCTGTACCTCACTCCAGAGTGAGAATTACTACCAGCATTAGCTCAGGAGCTGAACCAGAAATAATAGCAGCCCAACTCATTGGAGAATCCCATAAATTGACACACCTAGAAAAATCTGAAAAGCTAGTCCTTCAAATAAACACGGTTCTTAACTGGCTCACTTTACACAGTTTAGTTAGTTGTTTTCTAGAAGTCAGCTCCAAAAAGAATGTGGAATGTACGCTGATGAATTCTAATGTGAAGGCCAGGCCTCACCCAACATTTCAAAGCACTCTCTGGAAACTAGTTGTTGCCTACTTTCATTTTCCCAGAATGTGCGTGAGGTTATACTTCTGTAAGAGGAAGTGGCAATGGCAGAATGCAAAACAATCATAATCCAGGCTAATCTGAAAAACTTGGAGTTGGACTCTAGGAAAGGAAACTATAGCACAAGCATTCTCTATCTGAACCATTCACTGCACTTAGGATCCATTCAGTACTTCTCAATTGAGGCAGTATCTTAAGATTCAGGGCAAAGAGCCAAGCAAGAGCATTCTGAGTGGCTTCCTGACCTCCCTTGAGAGGCATAGTTCACAAGTTAAGGCTAGCCCCGCTGCAGTGAGCCGAGAGTAGGGTCAGGATGCACCAATGTTAGACTAAGAATGTTCCAGACGAGAAGAAGAATGAAACAAAACTATTTCTCTACAGTCCAAAAGCCACGGAATGTAATGGGGCTAACTAAAAATAGAGGTTGCTAATGAAAAAATTTGTTTATATCCATAGCAATACTTGCCTTTAAAGATAAACCCCATCCCACAGATCTAAGTACTCTAAGGGAAGTAGTATATGTAAGTAGAGGTCAAGACCTCCAAATTCATACCAGTTTTTCAACTCCTGAAACTTTCAGCATCTGGACAGCAAGAACATATAGTAATGAACAAGCTTAGACTACTTATTCTACCTTGAACATACTCTTCTAAACTAGCTCTCAGATTCAGCATTTGTTCCTTGTAAGTACTACAAGCTCCAAGCAGCTGAACAGACATCATTCTCCAACATAGGAGACGTTTTAGAATCACAGAAAGGTGCCTCAGGGCCCTGTACAAAAAGCTGAGCTCACAGCCAGACACAGTGGTGTCCAAGAACATTGTCTCAGTCAGGCTCAAAATCAAAGTCAAAGCTAACAAATATAAAAGAAGTAAAAGATGCTGGTGTCATTCACTTTACTACCAACCAGTTCAATCACCACAGAAAACTGGACATCAGTAAATCCCCAGAATACAGGAAAGAGTACTATTCTGAATCATATTCTTGACCATTAAGTGAAACCACATTCACATTCAGCCTTATTCACACATTTTCTATGAACTCTGGGTTTATATCCTCTCAAATTCTGTAATGATACACTTAATTATGCCCTAGAAATCAGCTATTTTGTATTTCCTTCCTTCTTCTGAATTGCACTTCAGAGCAGGCTTAAATTTAAGCCTGCTGACCAACTGATCACACTTGAGAGGTTCAGAACTTTCAAAAACCCATATAATTCTAGAGTAACCCCAAATCCTAGTTATCACGAAATTCAAAGGCAAGTGAAAAACAATCTGAACATGATTCTCACCAAACTAAGCAAGTCACTAAGCTTGAGCACACAAGACTTTCCACTAAAGGAAGACGAAATGCTCATCTGATTCAGTTCGACTTTCTACCTGTATGAAGGAAAATGGGTCCAAGTCATAACTGTTCTTTTAAATTGCTAAATTATGATTCATATGTAAATAAATTTTATTTTAAAATAATATTTAAAACCCCCTAAACACTGACAGTGGGGATCTTTCTGTGCATTTTTCAAAGACCATTATTATTACTAGATGTATATTAACATGTCACATTTTCTACTTATGTTTTCTATGTTAGGCAACATGTAAACCAATTTATATTCATTATCCTCACAACTGCTTTATAAAGTAGATTCCATTATAAAAATAGATTCCATTTATAAAATTCCATTAAAAATGTGGAAACTGGGCCAGGCATGGTGGTGTACAACTGTAACCCCAGCACTTGGGAGCCTGAGGCAGGAGGATTGCCATGAGTTCGAGGCCAGCCTGGGCTACATGGTGAGTTCAAGGCCAGCCTGAACTACAAACAAACAAGACATGTAAACTAAAGTCCAAAACAGTTAAGTATTTTGCCCACAGTCACAACTAATGATGAAAGTCTAGCCTGTAATCCAAGTATAGCCAAAGCCAAAGCATGGTCCATAAACACCCTTCTACATTCAAGAGTCTTACAAGGCTAGAAAAGTCTTATATAGTCATTTAAAAATTAAAGACAAGCATTCCATTTAGTTAAATAAATAAACACTATGATCACTAACTCCTTAAAATTGTAATCTTATTAAAGGATGATGAGAGAGGAGCACTGGATGAAAGAGTTCCTAAAGTCACCGGGGAGGGGGTGGGTGAACAGTGAGAAAACAAAAGAATGCTTTAGTGTCAGGTTTCCCATAAACATGAGTTAAGATGTGTTACATCCATGTACTGACTCCCCACAATGAATGCAATCATAATATTATAGGCAGCTAAGTTAGACAGAAATTAATATGTAGTCAGACCGGGCTCTCAAGGAAGTCAGCAGGAAAAAAAAAAAAAAAAGACATCAGAATTGTGGCTGGAGGTACATCTGAAGAAGACCAGGCCTCAAGACAAAGGTACAATGGCTAGGCCTACATGGCTCCCTAAGGGATAAGCAGTGACTTAGAATTATACCATAATTAGCCTCACCTGGTCCAGGAACTCCAGACAGGAATCAGTCATCCAGGTGGGTGACCAGAGCATCTGGACCCATCCCTTCCCAAAAATGCCTTTGTTCTTTCCATGCACCCTTGCTATGTGACCTGCTTCCCTGGTGGACCAGTATTGGCTAAGCAGCTATACTTGTAATCCTAAATCCTATGGTTTAATTATACTTTGACCCATGTTGTGCCCACATTATGACTCTGTGGTATAAATTATCCTGATAAGGTGGCTTGGTGGCAAGCTGCTTCCCAGTCCCCTCCTGTCTCTCAGGGGCTATTCTTATTCCCCAATAAATCCTTCCTATCTTTAACCTCCTTTGTCCTTTGGAATTCATTCTTCGATTTCAGGGGACACAGCTCAGCACATCTGACATCTAGCAGGTTAGGCGTTTTATTTTCCCTTGTATCAATTATGTACTGCAAACATGGACTAATAAAAAATTTTTTAAAAAGAAAGATGATTCTGAAGCAAGAATACCCTAGCTCTGATGATTCCAATTTCTGGCTCTTAAGAAGGCTGGCTTCAGGGGAGGAATGAACTTAATTAAAAGACAGATGTATTTCTGTGGTACTGTAGTCAGAAGCCAAACTGAAAAAAAGGCAGTACTTGAAATTTTTATAAAATTTAAAAGTCTGCAAACTGCTTCCACTGAGATCTCATTCCGTACACACAGTTCTGCAAAGCTCATAGGGCAGATACAGAGACAGGTTCACGACATTCCCAAGAGAACTTAGTGTGAGTTGGGACTGGAACAAAGTTTTCAGATCATAGTCTAGGGTTCTTTCTGATACTGTACTGACTGTATACAAACCAATCAGAGGACTCCTTCATAGCTGAACACTCATCAACAATCATGAAAAGATTTATTTCTCTTCCAAACAGTAGGGAAAAGAAAGGCAGGAGGTATTCTCCCTCTCTGCACAGTACTGAGAGATCACAATCAGCAAGAGAAGTTATTAGCAACCATCCACTTCATTATCTATCCAAAATTAGCTCCAATTCAGAACCAACTCTCAGAAGCAGCAGGCAGTAGGCAGCTCAGAACCTGACTCACTGCCCTGTCTTTCATTACCAAGGGCTTTCAAACAAATACATGCCCTCAACATGACAGCACATAACTGCCTCAAGTTGGAAGGCCAACAGAAGCAACTGTTTGAACTCCCGGTAAGGGCTCATGTAATATTTTAGAAAAAGTCTAAATTGTAGAATAGTAATTGCCATCCCAAATCCTTCCCAGACATCATCCCCACTAACTGTCGTACGTGACAGAACTCAGATCTCAAACAGATTTAAGAAAATATTAACATTAATGTGCTCCATTCAACAGTGACAGAGAAGAGCTGAACGGTGGCTCTTGGCTTTGAGGAACAGAGGGACTAGAAGGTATAGAGGGTGGGTAGCAGTCACAGCACTAAAAATGGAGGCAGGTGGGCTGGGGCTTTAGCTCAGTGGTTCTGGCGCCTGCCACACAAGTGCAAGGTCCCGAGTTCGATCCCCGGTACCAAAAACAAACAAACAAAAAATGGAGACAGCAAAATCAGGAAGAGCGTAATGTGAAACTGCATGACTGAAGCTGAGGGACGGGATGCGGAGATGACAGCCAGAGAAAAGGAGGGAGCTCTCTGGCAGGAAAAAGTGGATGTGTCGATATGCAGCAGAGGGTGAGAAGAAAAAAGGAACACAGAAGAGCAAGTTGAGCCCAATCCCAAGGACTGGCCTTAAAGCTACCCTAGGGAAGCAGAAAAGCTAGCCTAGCTTTATGCAAGAAGGACCAGCAGTGATTTTAGAGCCACCAAGCTCGAAGGCAACCACAGAACAGACAACAAAACCAAACTTCTCTCCCTCCATCTTCTTCTTCTGGTTACTGCCAAGGGTAGGCCTTTAAATCTTGCCCACTTTCGCCACTTTTTTTTTTCTTTAAATAGCTGTTCCTTCTCAAATCTCCCTCTACTACTAATTCCCTGTGGGTGGCTTATGCTGTTTTATCCTGTACACCTCACAATAGAGGAATTGACAGCTAAGGACATAAGAACATTTCTCTGTCTCACACACAAATTCAAATCACCTACTCACCTCAAAAAGAAGACAGCAAGATCCTCTGAAACCTAAATGTGGCTATAGGGACTGAGTATTTCAAATCTGTCTCAATGACCAGTAACTCCCACAAGGGCTTTTGTAGACTAACACAGGCTACTTGACAGCCTGCCTATCCACACTGTTAACTAAGCAGCAGATCAGTCATCCCCTCTCCATAACACCACAGGGAGGTCAAAAGTCCACGTGTATCGACTCTGTGAGTATTGCAGCCCTCAGAGTGGGTAGAAATGGGGTAACCTCATTCTCTGTGGCAGACAGAAGGGACATGAGCCTGACCTCACGGCTTAGCCTGATCTCTAGGTAGAAATGAGCATTTCCCAAATTCAAAATTTTTCCAAATTCACTTGTTTTACAGCTACTTCCATTAGGCTGTATGATAAAAGTTCAGAAATTAAGATCATTCCTGATGCGAATTTCTAAACCAGGGCCCACCCTTTATTCTAAAAATATACCATCCAAAAAGAATTCTGATTGACCTATGTCAGTGATGGTGAACATTTTCAAGCTTTCAATTGTAACAGCTGGCTGCAGCATGTGTACCATAGGTTTGTCAACACTGACCTATACTAACCAGCCTTCTGCTTTGGAGAAACAGAGAAATCTAGTCAGTGTCAAGAAAGACTACACGGTTTTGTGATTAAAAGTAGCAAGGCCTCAAATCAGACTGCCCGGGTTCACATGAGGCTCTATTGCTGTATGAACTCAGGCAAGTGACCTAACCTCTCTGCTCTTCATCTCCCTAATCTGTAGAAGAGGGTTAAAAATAGCAGCTACCTTCCAGGGTTACTGTGTGGATTACATAAGATAACAGCTTAAAACAGTGCCTGGCACATAATAAGCATTCAGTAATATTATCTATTATTCTATGTCTCCACAGAAATAAATACTACATAGGCCTAGAGAGTAGCCTTCAGCATTGTTCCACGACAGCTGGGAAGCACAACTCCACATCCAAAATGAGTTTAGTTTAGAATCCACCTTCTTCAAGAAACAACAACAACAAAATTAACCTTACTCTGTCTAAATGAGACCCAAAAGAGCAGAACTGCAGAAGGCAACAAAAAAGTAGGGAATTATCCATTCTTTCCTATCCTTAGAATAAACTAGAATGAGGAGAGTGTGGTGGCAGCAGACACACATGTGAACTTAAGGACTTAGCAACACTGCTGAGTTGTAGGCCATTAAACTGAGATGATATGAAAAAACAATGTGGAATGTCCAAGATGATGATATAAAAAGGTAGCACAAATTTTCCTTGGAAAAAAAAAAAAAAGAATAAACCTATCAATTACAAATCAGTTTAATAGGATATGTAGGAAGATGATGGATATTGGTTAGACCAAACTGTGAATCCACAAAATTTAAGGCAAGATGATAGTTACAGGGCTTTGGATCACATCAAATTAGTTTAATTTCAGCCTTAAAATAAGATGACTTTTTGAGTCAGTATCTCCACAACTTAAATTCTTAACTTCAAGCAATTTCTTTAAATGCAAGTGATGCCACCTACTTGATGGGGTAGTTTTGAAAACCATGTGACATTTGTCTGTGAAAGAGTTCTATAAACGGCAAAACTATGCAAATGTTACATGACCCAAGACAGAGAAAAACGAGACTGGTCTCCCTCACCAAGGATTCTCCTTGGGTTTTGCACCCAATTCCCACTGACAGCTAAGCAAGCATAACCTTATATCCCATGGGTCTAAAAAAGTCAGTGACCAAAACAGGGGGAAAAAAAGAGCATGATTAAAAGGCCACGGCTTCTTTCATGGCAGAAAAATATACACATAGAATTTCAAGGGTGCTCCAGACCCCATTTAACACCTTGGTCTAGATTTTACTAGTGTTCAATGAGTGGATAGGTAAGGATCTCCCTATTAAACTGAGAGCTCACCTTATAGGGAAAGTGGGCCATAGATTAGAACATTTGGATTGGATTCCTCAGTTTCCTACACCTCAGTTTCTTCATCTGAAAAACAGGGACAATAATTTCTATCTTAAAGTCATGGTGAAATTCAATGAACAGTGTAAAGTAATCTGCAACCTGTGAAGCTACAAATGCAGTACTATAAAATGGCAGTTTTAGGCAACAATTCTACTCTGCAACTTAAATACTGCAGTCTAAGCCATAATCCTAGCTGTTGGGAGGCTGAGAGAGGAAGATCCTAAGTTTGAGCCCTACCTGGGCAACTCTGCAAGACCCACCCAAACAGAATGATCTAAACCAGTTCTGGGTGTTCTACTGAGGTACTTCAGAAAGAGCTGGAAAAAAATGGAGGTAGGGCTCACAGACTCTCCAGTGGTAAAGGGAGGGGATTTACTGGACCAACTGTCCATCTCTGAAGTTTTCAGTTTTCCTAAACAAAAAAGCATTAAACACCACCAACCCAAAGAATTTCAAGTAAAAAGCAATATTATATAAGGTAACAGAAATGAAAAAAAAATGATTTAAAATTAATTTTTAAAAAATTTTAAAATGCTTATAAATATAGAACTTGACACCAGGTTAAGAAATAGAAGGAATTGGAAGTTTTTAATAGCAAAGAAATCATCTCAGAGTGAGGCCTCCTTGTACTCTTCCTTGTATGTGTAACATGTTCCAAGTGCCGCGTGAATATCCTTGAAGGGACTCAGGACAGTGAAAGTTCTCCTTATGTTATTTATCAGCAAATCCTAGCCACTTAGTCCAGTCCTTTACCAATCCTCAGGTACACAGTTTCACTATCAAAAAGAGCTCCTTGAAGACTAACATTTCTTTTCCATCCCAGGGAGGAAAGAGGCATTCCTATTTAATCTGGAGCAAAGAAAGTCAAATCCAAGAAAGTGAGGCTAAATACAATGGATCAGGTAGGCACCATTTTAAATGCGACATCAAAATGATCATGACTGTTTAAAACATTGTCATCTAGTAGTTGCAAACTTTTGTCAAGTTAATTTTTTTAGGAAACTTTGGGTAATTCACTTTCTAATTCCACAAATAATAGTTAAGCTGCTGATTACAAAGGGAAAAGGCTAGCTTTACAATCTGTTTATATCTCAGAGTGTTCTTAATGAAAGGTTTGATTCAAACAGTGAAATCTGCACACACGACTATACCCAAAATGGTGCTTTGTGGCCAGAAACAATTAAAAAACAAAACCAATGGCTGGGGATTTAGCTCAGTGGTTTTGCCACCTGCTGCGCAAGCACAAGGACCTGAGTTTGATCCCCGGTACCAAAACAAAAAACAAAAAAACCCCCAAAAAACCACCACTACACCAGACCATTATAAGAATGTGCTTCAACTGACCCTGCAATTAGGATTTGAAAGCAGTATGCTAGAAAGGCTAAATACTATTTCAGTTTGATGAGGATTCTCTGTCTAAAATTAAGCCAAGCTCCTGAACCTTCCCCTAGGCCCATCTGTGCATTTCCATGTAAAGAACCCTACTAAGTCCATTTACCAAGAATTTGTCCATTCTCAACATCTGATGAGGAGAGGTCTGATTATGTTCAGTAAAAATCCTGTTGTTAAGGGCCTGAGTTCAATCCCCGGTACCAAAAAAAAAAAAAATCCTGTTGTTAGGTTTAGCCAGAATCCCTCTTATTCCTGATGTTTCTTCTTAGTCCTTTTTAACACCCACTGACCCTCTCACCGAGCTCCCTGGCTATAATTTCCCATCTGCCCATGCTAAATTCAGCATTTAGCCCCACCTCTCTGCCCTACTGCAAAATCCCAATGCAGTAGTCCCTATACTATTGTAATGGTCTGAACAGTCTTCTTTACCATGTTTAACAAATATCACTGAATAATTTTCTTTAAAAAGTTAAATGAGCCATTCTCAAAAACCATACGTATTTACTAATCAAAATTAATCTCCTTTAAAGTAATCTCTTTTTCTGTGACATATACATGTCTGTAGAGTCTGTATAACTTCTGATAAAAAGCTCAATCTCTATATCTGAAAATACACCAAGAATCAGGATTTAAATGTTAAATATTACACAGTTCATCTCATTCTTCCATCATCATATATCTCCAGAGTAAGGCAATCAACACAAGTAGCCCAAGCTGATCATCAGAATATAATCTAGAAGATATTTCAATTCAAAGAAGTAAAAAACCTCTCACCCACCTTTTAAAAAATAGTTATTACCCACAGAATCAAATACACAAATGCACAGAGGGAAATTTAACCCCTGAATCACATCTCAGGATGTTAGGTAAAATTGGTCCTAGTCTTCCCAGATGCTGATGAGAAACAGCTTATAGTGAAACCACCACTGGGAACTTTACTATTATATGGCAAAACTTTCCTTCGATGGCAATCCTAGAGCAATGATTCCTAAACTTGTCTGCACATCAAAATCATGTGGAGGTGGCCACGGATTTAGCTCAATGGTTCCACCGCCTGCCTCGCAAGCATAAGGTCCAGAGTTTGAGCCCCGGTACAAAAAAGAAAAAGAAAAAACCCTCAGGAAGGTAACATTTGGGCCCCAGATTTAGCTCAGTGGTTCCGATGCCTGCCTCGCAAGCGCAAGGTCCCAAGTTCGATCCCCAGTACCAAAAAAAAAAAAAAAAAAATCATGTGGAGGGCTTACCAAAACACAGACTGGCAGCCCCATCCCGAGTGTTCCTGCTTCAGCAGGTCTGAAGTGAGGCCTGAGAATCTGCACTGATAGACATCATGTTCTCAGGTGACACTGGTACTGCTCACTGAGGACTACACTTCAATAACTACATTTAGGCGACTCTGAAACTGTAAAAACATTCAGCTGTTCCAACAGAAGGGAAATAAAGGTATAGGAGCTATACGGATACTTTTGAAACTACATACAAATTCTCCCGGCAGCTGAATCTGTGATCCCTGCCCAAAAGAAAAAAAGCACCAAAAATGGTTGCTTAAAAAACTGTTAAGTCAGGTGTGGTGGTGCATGCCTGTAATCACAGCACTAGGGAGGCTGAGGCAAGATCACCATGAGTTCAAGGCCAGCTTGGCCTATATAGTGAGTTCAAGGCCAACAAAGGGAGACTGTGTCTCAAAATAAAAAAGCAAACAACCAAAAAAAGAACTGTCAACATGCTTAGCCATAAGGAAAATGCAAATCTAAACTACACTGAGAGTGCATCTCATCCCACTCAGAATGGCTATCATCAAGACCACAACAAGCAATAAATGCTGGCAAGGATGGGGGGAAAGGGTGCTTTTTTGCACTGTTGGTGGGAATGTAAATAAGCACAACCATTATGGAAATAAGTATGGAGACTCCTGGCCCCCAGAAAAAGAAAAAGGAGCTACCATTTTGATCCAGCTATACCACTCCTCAGTTTATTCCCCCACAATTAAAGTCAGCATACTACAGAGACACGTGTATTTACAGCAGTGCAGTTCATAAACACCCTACATGCCCATTAACTGATGCATGGATAAAGAAAATGTGGTATGTATCTACACAATGAAATATTCAACCATAAAGGGTAACAAAATCTTATCATTTGCAGGAAAATGGATGCAACTGAAGACCATCATGCAAAGTGAAATAAGCCAGATTTAGAAAATCAACTATCAGCCGAGATTTAGCTCACTGGAACTGTGCCTGCCTGGCAGGCTCAAGGTCCTGAGTTCAATTCCTGATATCAGAAGGGG
Source organism: Heterocephalus glaber (assembly GCF_000247695.1). The sequence continues at coordinate 775,320 of NW_004624781.1, read as the reverse complement.
AAAAAAGTCAAATATCACATTTTCTCTCATAGGAAGAATCTAGGAAGGGAAAAAAAGAAAGAGCAAAGGGGAGGGGGGGAAGGAAAGTTGAAGTAGAAGAGGATAGGGAAAGGGGAAGGAAAGACGAAGGAGGGGAAGGAAATGATCAAAGTATGGTACAGGCATGTACCAATATGCCAAAATGAAACCCACTAGTTTGTATAACTAATATGCAGTTAAAAAATGTCATCAAATGGGCCGGGCGGGGATTTAGCTCAGTGGTTCCGGCGCCTGCCTTGCAAGCTGAAGGTCCAGAGTTTGATCCCTGGGACCAAAAAAAAAAAAAAAAAAAGTCACTAATTATGACTCTAAAGCAACAGCTTTCACTTTGTATTTTTCATGTTACAAATGTATATATTAGGAACATGCCTTTGATTTCTTTTATTGAGGGTTTCTACTTGTGTACAGGGATAATTGAAGTAGTTCTCAACCCTGCAAGATACAAAAATAATCAAAATACTGTACAAGTGGGCATAGTGGCATAGGTCTATAATCCCAGCACTCTGGCAGGCTGAGGAAGGATTACAAATCTGAACACAGCCTGAACACCACTCCCCAATTTAGCAAGTTGAAAGAAAAGGAAGGGGATGGGACAGGACACACTGTAGCTCAGTAGGAAGACCCTGGGGCTCGACCTCCAGCACAACCCCCCTCAAAGATAATGGCCACTTCTGTAACAGATTTTTTTTTAACAGGAATATATGAGAAGTAAATACCTGTACCGGAGGAGAAGACTGATATACTGTGAACAGCTGGGCAATGAAATCCAAGTCTAACCTTGTTAGTAGGGAGGGGCAGAGCAGGGACAGGGGCGGTCATTCTAGGCTGAAGGAGACAGCGTAAGATGATGAGTGTTGAGAAACAGTAGGAATGAGCAGTTCCAAGTGAAAAAATTCAACAGTTTGAGTGCTATTGTACACCATCCATCTGCTAAGTGCTTGCGCTACTCAGAAAAACAAGATAGATGACACTCCTCAGACCTCACAATTTAGGAAGGACAGGCATCCTGCTGGCTATGAAGAGTGTGACTCCAAGCTAAGTAGCTTGGGCTTCATTCAGAACAAGGGGTATTCACAGAGCGGTGCAAAGGGTTTCAAAAGGAAGGAAGGAGGTCAGGAGAAGTTGGGAAGCTCACTCAACAGTCCAAACGAAAAATGAGCCTGAACTAATTCAGAGTGGCGGCTGAAATGGTGCAAAGAGGATGGATGTAAAAAATGTTTACAAGACAGAATCAAGCAGACCCATCCACTCACTGTGGGGTAAAGCATGATCCATACACAGAAGAAGCAAAGGCAGGCTGAGAGTTTGGCTTTGGGGGCATACAGTAATCCTATTGAGAGATCCAGATGCTGCCAGGGATTTAGCTCAGTGGGTCCACCGCCTGCCTCGAAAGCACAAGGACCCGAGTTCAATCCCCAGTACCAGAAACAAAAAACAAAACAAAACAAAGAAACAGAGATCCAGATGCTCTGAAAATAAGGATTTAAAATTCAGGAAAGAATGGAGGCTGGAAATCTGCACTAGGGAATCATCAGCTTAGGTGGAAGCTGAAACCAGAGGAGATGAGATCATTCAGGGAGGGTGAAAAAAGGACTGAGAATGGAATTTTCTACATAATTATACAGTATTTCTTTCCAAATGACTCACCACAAATGAAATGCACTTTACTAAGATGAAACACACCAAATTAGGTATTAATTCCCTTCCTCCATCTGGACAACACTGTACTAAGGTCAGGTAAATACTCGGTTGCTCTGCTTTCCACATACTTGCTGTCAATGACTCCATATAATAAGGCACACCGCCCAAACCAGAAGCAGCATCAGACTTCATCTGAGTAGAATGCATAGTGTTACTGTTTGCCTTTACAAAGAATCCTCAACCTTCCAGAAAAGGTATTCATTTGGTTCCAAAGATTATCTTTGGAAATGCTTCTTGTTGGGAAAAAGCTAATATAATCCCAAGCAAAGTTTCTCAACTTTTAAAAGGGAAAAATGTATGGAGTCTCAGCCTAAAGCTCCAAGCTAAACCAACCCACCCTCTCCTCTCTGCAGCACATAGTACTGAGAAGGGATAACACACCAGAGGCACGTCTAAAGAAAATGTCAACAGAAAGAGCGACTCCTATTTCAGACTGTCATAGAAGTTCATGAAGCAAGCTCTTTCCCTACCTTCTGATCCTCAATATTTCTATATTTACCAGATATAATTTTAGAAAATAAGGTCATAACTGACAAGACATGTAACCAAAAGATTTTCCACTCCAACAATGGAATGAGAAATTTCTTCCTCCCTTTTATGTGCCAATGGGCTATTTAATAGAACTTCACTGAGTCTTACTTTGAACTTCTAAAAATTGTGAAATGCGGGGGCCAGGGATTTACTTCAGTGGTTCCACTGCCTGCCTCGCAAGTGCAAGGTCCCAAGTTCGATCCCCGGTACCAAAAAAAAAAAAATCATGACAATGACAAAAAATTTATTTATGCAGAGAGATTAAGCAAGAGTCCAAGGACTACTTGGTATTTCTGCCCAATTTTCCAACAACTTATATAATTATAAATCATTCAGTAATATAGAACAAGTCATTCCTGAAAGCAATAAGTAATTTCATTCCTGAAGTGGGAATTTATCATATATTCAACCCTTCGTTAAAAGAATTAAAAACTTGCAGAATATGCAAATGCAGACATTATAAATAACATGGGGGGGCAGTACTGGGGATTAAACTCAGTGTCACTTGACCACTGAGCTACATCCCCAGTTCATTTTATTTTATTTATTTTTGGTACCAGGGATCAAACTCGGGTCCTTGCACTTGTGCAGCAGGCGGCAAAACCGCTGAGCTAAATCCCTGGCCCTTTATTTTTTTTTCTGAGACAGGATCTTACTAATTTGCCCTGTTGGGACCTGAACTTGTGGCCCTCCTGCCTCAGCTTCCCTCAGTGCTGGGATTACAGGAGTGTGCCACCATGCCAAGCTCAATGCACTGTCAAAATGAAATATACTTCCAAACAATGAAATATTATTCAGCATTACAAAGAAATGACCTATCGGGTCATGAAAAGACATGGAGGGACCTTAAATACCTATTAGGAAGTGTTAGAAGGCACTCTGAAAAAGCTATGATATAGCATGATTCCAACTAGGAAAAAGCAAAACTATGGAGACAGTGAAAGATCAGTGGTTGTCAGGAATTAAGAGGAAAGAAAGGATATGTTGCCCAATACAGGAGGAAATTTCATAAGACTTTGTCATGTCAAATACCCTGTGGCACACATGACACTTAACAGATGTGGCAACCAAATAGTTTGTCATCCAAAGTTGGACACCCATGAGAGGAAAGGGGATGTTATTAATAGTTCTGTTGGGGAACAGGCACAAACTGAGGATTATGGGTAGATGACTTAGAGAACCTAGAGAGCATATCATTATAAGACCAAGCTCTTGGAGTGGGGCTACACTAGAATAAAACTTCAGGTCCATTAACTTCCAGTTCTAAATATAGTATATCTGATTCATGAATTTTTCAAGAACTCTGATCAGTAATTTTCAAAAAACCCCTTTGATTGATCTCCCCCCTCCCCCCGTACGGGGGATCAAACTCAGGACCTTGCACTTGCGAGGCAGGCATGGTGCCACTGAGCTAAATCCCCAGCCCTCCTCTGATTGTTAAATACTGTGTTGTAAATCAAATATATCCTCCAAAAGAATCTCCAAATTCCTGCAATTTTTCCTCTATCAAAATTGATAAATCTTCCACCTGCTTCTCCTACAGCTAGTATTATTTGGTAGCTAGCATCTTTGGCTCAGTCAGAAGCTCTTGCCTTATTATGAAGAGGTAATTTAAGACCCTACTGCCCATACAAAGGAAAATTCCTCTCCTAACTTTAAATGACAGTATACAAAGATCAATAAGCCCTAATATTTGCAAGAGATAGTTCTCTTCTTTGTAGTATCCAAATATTGCGTATCTAGTAAATCCTGTGGAATATAGGTCAAGATCATGTAGGCTAGCACTGACTCTCTAGTATTATCACACACTGACAGCTGTTTCAAAAATTAATACCGAACTGCACAGTAATGATATGCCGGACATAACAATTTAAACTGTGACTTTAAAAATGCATATTAATAATTCCACTTAATAAATATGTATAATGTTAAAAATTGGAATCCCCATTTTCTGGTATATACAGAAAAATTGAAATAGATAATTTCTAAGATTCTTTTAACTCTAATATCTTGCAAATCTACACATTAAAAATAGTCAATCAGGCCGGGGATTTAGCTCTGTGGCACCACTTCTGCTTTGCAAATGCAAGGTCCTGAGTTTGATCCCCGGTACCAAAAAAAAGGGAAAATCATTCAAAATGCCATATTCCACAAATCCATGAAGATGCATAAGGCAAAAAGAAGTATATTTTAATAGATTATTTGTGAAAAGAATGGTGAGAATATTCTCATTAACTGAGGATTAAGGATAAAATCCTGTCATAAATCTCAACCTATTAACAACTTTAAAATGTGCTAAAGATCACTGATTACTATGCTAGTAAACAGTAAAATAAATAAAACTTTCTTTGACAAGGGGACTTTTCTTAGAAAAGTGGAACTGAAACCACCTTTTTGAAAAGCAACAAAATCACATTCTAAGAAACCATATTAATGACATATCTGAATTTAGTATGGATGCCCTGGAAGTTACTTTTCATTTTAAAAAAATCAAATCTCTGCAATTGTTTTCTAGGGAATAAAAACTCAGTGTAAAATATAGAATTTTTTTAATCTAAGATTTCCTTTACAGTTAGAATAAAACTCAACTACTCTTTTTCAAATTATGTTTTGATGTAACTCATCAACTCTGAAAGAGCCTGGAAGTTCAGATTTTCTGAAAATCTGGGATTAAACAACCTAGAAATTTCTACTTTTTTCCTCCCTTCTTCAAAAAGATAACCCTAAAGAAAACCGCTGTAGAGGTGGGGGGCCAGAAGGAGAACATTTTTTAGGCATTCTTAATTTAAAAAAAAAAAAGAGCGAGAACATTTCAAAAATTACTGAATGCATAACTAATGTCACAGAAAGCAAATTCATTACGCTTTATTGATCCTTTGTGTGAGACATAAAGCAAAGCACATCACATACTATAATTTACTGTATAGCAATGTACCTCTTAAGGTTTGTATTCCGATTCTACGGATAGCAAAGACGGGACCCCCACCCTGACAGTATAATTCCAAAGCATACAACATTTGCAATACTTCCTCACTGACAGCAATGCTTTATTTACCAGAGACAATCAAAGCTTGTGACCAATCTTTTAAAGCTGGTGTTCTTAACTATTAAACTGGAATTTTGAAGATCTCTAGTTCTTACTGGTGAATATCCAAAGTGATTCCTAAAGTGCTTGCTTCAGCAGCACATATACTAAAGTGATTCCTAAAACCACAACCTCAAGATTTTCTTCCCATTGAGAAGGGATTAAGACAGCCTTTGCTTCTCTTTCCAAGCAGCACACCTTTCTTTGTACTTTGCTATCATCTGCATAGTCCTAGATTTCAAAACTCAGGCTAAGTAGCTTTTTCCTCACAAAGAAGATGATAAAGCTTGTAATAAACAGTATTTTATTTAATCCATTTTGGACAGGATGATTATCGTTTGTTTTTTGAGACAGGGTCTCACTATGTGGTTCTGACTGGCTTTGAACCACTATGTAGCCCAGGCTGGCCTCCAACTCACCGCCATTCTTCTGCCTCAGCCTCTCAAGTGCTAGAATTACAGGTGTGTGTCACCACACCCAGCAGGATGATTATTTTTGTGCTTCCTATAGATTCTGCCTTAAAGAAATTATCTTGTTAGCTGGGCACACAGTGGTATTCCCAGCACTTAGAAGGCTCAGGCAGGAGGATCACCATGAGTTCCATGCCAGCTTGGGATACACAAGTTGAGTTCAAAAAGGCCAAGAAATCATCTTGTTCCTTTGGTCTTATTTTAACATAAGTATAGGTATTATAATCACTACCTTTGCAAAATATACAGAGGACTATTTCCATGCAAGCTGTAAGACTGACCAAGTAGATCACAAAGTAAAGGCACCCTTATGCAAAAACTTTAGAAGTGGGTCTATGAAGGAATCATGCATTTCCCTAATTAATATCAAGAGTGCAGTCATCATCAACATGATTCCTTTCAGTGACAATTAGTAATATTAGATGTAAAGAGCTCCACACATTTATATAAATGAAAATACTTATCACTAATTACTATATTCAAAAAGGGGGCTATAAATACAAAGATAAATTATAACTTATCTAATACTAAGTGCAAACCATCACAGCATATAAACGATACATCTGTATAGAACAAGCTTTCAAAGTATACATGACAAACTTAGTGCTTATTCTTGAGGAGTGGTAAAGAAGAGGTTAAAAAAGTTGTATTTTGTTTTAAACACCTAGGTATTAATTACCTGGAACTACTGCATATGAGTAAGTCCTTTGAAGTTCTCATACTTTTTTAAATTGTAAAAACTTTTCCCTTCTTTCAAAAACTGAAATATTTCCATGTCAAAATGTTGGTTATTAGTCCAATGCAGTTTGTCCTTCCTGACTGTATTTTCTCCTGCAGTCAGTTACATCTATTCTTTGAAAATTCAGTCTGATGAAATCTTCATGAAGTTTTAGGCAGAGAATTTAATGACAGGCTTAGGTATCTGGTTACTACTGGATCACCTAGTACTACAGACCATGTTAAGTTTTTCCAATGGTGTATTTTGATAGTTTAAGTGTTAATACAATTCTTGAGCTCCTTCAATGACAGATAGTGTTACAGAATGGTAAAGTGACACTTTACTAAGGTACCATTAGCAGCACATTCCACTCAAACTCTTTCCCATCCTAACTTTAAAAAGCTCCTGAAACATACATACCAGAAGCTCTTACCTCAGATAATTTCTGAACAATTATCACTCTCGTCTAATATTCCTATAAGAACTATTACTGTATATACTCGTGGGGTTTTCCCCCTTAAATGCATATCACATTTTGCCCTTTCAACCTCTAGCTATAAAATCTGGTTACCCTAGCACCACCCTCACCCTCGTTTGGGTAGCAAATTATATGTTCTATGGGCATACAGTTCAGAACGTTTCATATGCACTCCACAGTAAGTGGTACACTTCCAGGGAAACACTAAAACTTGCCAGGCCTCACCAAGTACCTCACAGCTCATGACCAGTATTCATTACTAGCTGCTGGCCTGGAAGTCCTTCTGCCCTGATGTCCTCGGTTCCATCAGGGTTTAATTCCTTTGTGACTAGGCCTTGAAGACTGACTGAGCTGTTTCTAAGTAACATGGATATTTTTGACCCATAAGGATTAACAGATTAACAAAGGATATCAGAAAAATCTCTCCCACAAAAGAAAATCAGAACAGCTATTAGGAAAGCCAGGCGTGGTAGCACACACCTGTAATCCCAGCACTCTGGAGGCTTAGAGAAGAAGATTACCATGAGTTCCAGGCCAGGCTGAACTACATGGTGAAACCTTGTCTCAAAAAACAAGAACAAAACAGCTACTAGGAAATGCAAAAATACCCAGAAATCACAATATGCAAATACTCCTGTTCAAATGACATCAGTCTTCTAAACAGAACTTTTATATTACAAATATATGCCACCTCTCTGCCTAAAATGGATTCAAATAAAGATTTTTAAAATGTCAAATATTTACCTAGAAACTGAAGAAATTGGGATAGAACCAAGCACAGGGAAGAAAAATATAATAGGAAAAATAAGAGAAAAAAGAGACTATAAAAGTGTGTGTGTATATATATATACATATGGCATAGAGCTTATTAAAGAGTCTCAATTGTATTGTGAAGGAAAGCAAAAATGGACAATAGAACTATGAGATGTGAAAAAAAGTGTCTTAAATTGTTTTAGCCATTTAGATCACTATCTTAATTACTAAAGAAAGCAAAAGATTAAAAAAATTTCTGCTGCTAAAGTTTGAAAACAAGATGTACAGCAAGATATATATGCCTCCATAACATTTTACAAGAACCAAGAAAATGCAGTTTCAAAACATTCACTGGATAATTGGAAGAAAATCACACACCATACTTTCCTAGTAAAAATCAAGTTGCTAAATTTCTAACTCAAGTAACTATAAAAACATGTCACTTCTGTGGCACAATCCAATTTTGAAGGTGCAGTAAATTACTGCAGACTAGCAAAATTACCTGGTCCAAGATGACTTCAAAAACAAAGATCGTGGCTACCTGGGATACACTAATGTTGAAAGCTAACCTGAAAGACTGAGGAGGGCGACCTACAAACAGTATGGAATCAGCATATTCAGTGGAATAACCATCTGGCTCCGAACAGTTTCACATGACCAGTCTCCAAATACTCGAAATGGGAAGTAGGTTGTATGTTAACCAAAAGTTCTTTTTTTCAGGAGCCAGGGATGTAGCTCAGTGGTGCCACACCTGTCTGGCAATCGCAGGGTCCTGAGTTCAACCGGGGGTGGGGGGGTGGGGGGTTGAACCCAGGGTCCTAGACATAACCCCGCAAAAAGTTCATTTTAATTACTTCCTTACTATTATTAAAAATTAGAGGGGAAGCACAGTGTGGTAGGGTGGGGCATGCCTGTAATCCCAGCTAGTCTGAAAGTTGAAGCCAGGAGGATCTCAAGTTCAAGGCCAGCCTGGGAAATCTGGTGAGACCTTGTCTCAAAATGAAATAATAAAAAAAGGCAGAGAGCCCAGCAAGGCAGCATAAACTCATAATCCAGCACTCTGGGAGGCTGGGGCAAGAGGCTCACAAGTTCAAACCCAGCCTGGGTAATTTAGCGAGCCCTATCTCAAGATAAAAAATAAAAATGGGGCTGGGGATGTAGTGCAGTATGAAAGCCCTGGCTGGGTTCAATCCCCAATACTAGGAAAAAGAGGTGGGCAGAGGCCTGGGACTGCAGCACAGTGGTGGGGTACTTGCCTATTATGTGTGAAGCCCTGGGTCAGTGATGGCGAACCTTTTAGAGCTTTCAGTGATACAAACAGCCCCTGCGGCACGCATGCCATAGGTATGCCACCACTGCCCTTGGGCTCAATATCCAATACCACCAAAAATAAAAAAGTTTACAAAAGGGGCCAATATCTCCTATTTTAGAGATTTCAAATTTTATAACCATTTCATTACAGAGCACATAGCTAGCTTTCAAACAACAGATTAAAAAAATAACTGAGTACAGTATCAGTTATTTATTATTATATCAGGCAGAGAATTTTCACAATCACGTATCTTCAATAAGGAACCATGCTAGACACTTTATGCAATCTCATTCTATCCCCTTTCTATGAGGTTTGCACTACACCTAATAAGCACATGAGGAAATAGTGGCTAAAACAGATTAACAGGCTTGCCAAAAACCAGGATTCCAATCCAATCTCAGTCTCCAAAATGTGTAATACTACAATCCTTTGGTGAAGAGGCTGCCAAATGAGAGGCGCTGACAGCGTTATTTGTCCAGCACAGCATTCTTACAACACCAACTTTCAGCATTTTCAATGCATATATTCTCCAGTTTAGCAAATGGTACTTCTGCCTTGCCCCTGTGGTAAATGTGCTCACAATCTCTGCTTTAATGCTCACTGACAGAATAAAGGCAAGCAGAGAGCTGCTCTCCTTGCCTTTCCATTCCTAAAAATGGTGTGACTCTGACAACTGGGAGACCAGTGCTACAGTTCTGTCAGAGGATACGGTACTTAGGGACAGGGACGAAATGGAGATATTCTCAATGGAAGCTACACTGCCTTTCATAAGGTCCACTGGAAATTTTGTGGGTGCATTTTTGGTTGACACAGTAATCAAGGTGGGGGTCGGGGATTTAGCTCAGTGGTGCTGCCGCCTGCCTTGCAAGTGTCCTGAGTTCGATCCCTGGTACCAAAAAAAAGGTAATCAAGGTGGAACTATTATCCTTTAGGGGACAGGCTCAAAGGGTTCTCAATAACCCACAAAGTCATCTTGCACAACAAAGAATAGTCCCTCTTCCTACAATTTTCAATGACAAGATGATGAAAAACTTGTTCTGAGCCTAGAACCCAGCTGTTTTAAATATAACACAAAGTGTTCTTGCATAGTTTTAATCATCACTCAATTTTCCAGGAATACAATTACTGTGTAATGTAAGGATAGACTGTTCTTTGTTACATTTGGAACTTTACCAATGTCCACCTTTTCAGGAAATCACCTCAACAGCAACACCACCTATAGTACTGGAGCCCTTGTAGCACACCTCCGTCAGTCAGCAAATATGGCTGTCATTCTTCATTTTTTTACACATAGGTATAAACAGTGCATTATTTCATTATCATAATGTGTAGCCAGGCCTAAGCAATTGTAGATTGATCTAAGTAAGTTATCTTCCTTTACTTTCTCCTTTATATTACATTGTATTGTTTGAAGGGGTTTCCTTAATAGTGAGGAAACATTAAAAACACCTAAGAACTTCATTTCAGGTAGTAAAAGAGAGGTAAGAAACACTGTCATAACTAAAAGGTATAACAGATAATGTGAAATAAGAAGAAAAGGGGCAAAGGGGAAGGGGAAGTGGGAGGGGCAGGGGAAAGAAGGGAATGGAATTAATATGAGAAAATGGAAAAATGGAAACAAAGTCTTTGTAAATAGGGAGGGATGCAGGGGTTGAAGGGAGGGCAGGGGAATGGGGAAAAAATAAGATCCAAGGGAGATTATGTAAAGGTGCAAATTTCCAATGATGAATGTCATTATATTGTATACCTAAAATGTGCCAATAAAAGGATATACAATTAAAAAAAAGAGAAACACTGCCATAAAGGAGATTTGATATTTAACTTCAGTTTGTCACTTGCTCAGGGGTTGGGAAGAACTGGGGTGAAGGGCAATAAGGTGTCCCTCACAAGATGACCGTTTTAGAAGTTCTTATTTGCATGGTACACTGGTGACAGAATACACAACTCATTTATTCTTTAACACTGTCTGCAAGTGAATTTAGGCATCAAATTTAAACTATATGAATTTTCTAGTTTCATTACAAGTTTTTTTTAATTGAATACTTCTTTAAATTGCTTTAAATGTATTTCAAATAAATATGTAAATATAGGTATCATTATCCTTCATATTACTTAATTCTAATTTCCCTGAAATCTATTATACTGGTCAATTCTTATTCTTATAGTAACTACCCCTTGCCCTGACCCACACCCAAAGGACAAGGTAGATCTCTTATACTGAATTACTAATACATAGTGATACATCACTGCTCAAAAAACCTTATTATGAAACCCATTTAACTCTAAAAAAATTACATCCCTAGTCTGCAGAGCTAACATCTACTTTCTCTGACTCTTTAAATCAAGTGGTTGTAATTCAGCAAGTGAATTATTCTCAACCCACAAAGAAAGAAAAGGGTGTGGTCAGTCATGTTTATCATTACTCTTTTCTTCTTCAAAGCCAAGAATATAAACACAATACATTCCAAGCCTCCAGGCAAAAAATCTAAAAAAGGACAACCCTTTACTCAACAGCCCTAGAAACATCCTTATCATCTATAATACCTGAAACTTTAAAATACTGTATTTTAAATAAGCAAAGAGAAACTGGTAGATAACTGTGTAAGGCCCTCTGCTTACTGCCTTCCTAAACTCAGCCTTAATTATCAGAAAATGAAAAAATTATTTTGTCAAATGTAAGGTAGCTGAGCTGAAGAATACATGTATGTATAGAACTGTGATTTAACAAAAACATCACTGGCCAGTGATTTAGCTCAGTGATTTCGCTGCCTGCTGGGCAAGCACAAGGACCCAAGTTCAGTCCCCAGTACCAAAAACATCACCATCCTAAAATTTTTTTCTCATACAAAATGTGCAATGTAGGGCCAGGGATTTGATTCAGTTGTTCGGATGCCTGCCTTGCAAGTGCAAGGTCCCGAGTTCCATCCCTGGTACCAAAAAAAAAAGTGCAATGTAACATAATTTTGCCCAGGTTAAGTCTACTTTAGGAGGATTTCTTTTAATACCATACACAAAATCTTAGCAAGTTACAAACCTCTGTATCTTTCAAATGCTAATCAGAGGGCTAGAGCCAATAAGAGTTACTGGATTTAGCAAATCAAATTCTTCACTATATATCTGAAATTCAAATCCTACATTTTATCTGGCAATCCTTCACTCTTTAGACTCTCTAAGGTGAGCTCCCATCCTTACTAAGGCTTTACAGTATCACCTCACACTCCCAAAAAGTAAGCTGTCTTCCACCAGTGGACTTTTGACTAACAAAGTCTCAGGAGTTAATGTAAAAGTGCTCTTTTCCACGTGGAGCAGCTTTCTTAACTGCTTACGTTTACTATGTAAAAGAAAAGGCCTAATTTCTATAGTCAAAAGATAAACTTTACTAGAACCCAACCAAAGTCTAGTGAACTGGTATGCTCTCATGATAAAAGAGATTGGAACAATTTCATAGCAACAAAAAGAAGTTTAAAGTAAACCGAATGCCATTTTAAGCACTACGGTTTCTGCAATCTTTTTCCTTTTTTGGCAGTGTATTTGCACACACTAGGCAAGTGCTCTACCACTGAGATACATCTCCAGCCCTTTTGAGACAAGCTCTTGCTAAAATGCCCAACAGGCCTTAAATTTGTATCCTCCTGGCTCAGCCTTCTGAGTAGCTGGGATTACAGACGTGCACCAGCTCTAAAAAGCTTTTTTAAACCAGGCATGGTGGGTGGTCCATGCCTATAATCCCAGAACTTGAGAGGCCAACACAGGAGGATCACTACGAATTTGAGGCTGGCCTGGACTACACAGTGAGCTCAAGGCCAGCCTGCTACACAGCGAGAACCTGTCTCAAAAAGCCCAAACTACTTTTTCTTGAATTCATAATCATAGAACTTTAGAGCTACAAACAAATTTATGACCCTGTAAAACTTCTGAATAGCCCGTTTCATTTCACATTCATTTCTACAGATTTTTTTCCTCCTACTGAGCTCCTGAACAAATCCTAAATGACAGAGATCTTCCTTTTTGTTTTATGAGGGCCCTTTCACCAGCTATTTGCCCTACTTAGCATAATTCTGGTGATGGATGAGTGCAAATAACTCTCCTTTTCTGCTAGTTTCATTCAAATTACCTTCTTAATACTAAACCTATGCTTTCTCCCCATGCTCTGGGCCTCTGCTCTCTGATACAGCCCATGCATCTTTGGAGACTGCTGAATTCCCTTACTTCATTTACACTGCTATTTTGAAGGTATTAATAGATAATCACATCCCCCTTGGTGCTCCCTTTTCCTAAATTCAGCTCCTTCAGGCTTTTCTCTTAAATCTGAAACTACCATCAGTGTAGAATTATCTACGTATTTTCCTAAATGTTAGAAAGTATTCATATTATCTGGAGTACATTTTTTTTTTGGTACCGGGGATCAAATTCGGGTCCTTGCGCTTGCGCAGCAGGCGGCGAAACCACTGAGCTAAATCCCCAGCCCCTGGAGTACATTCTTAATAAGCGAACAGTAACAGTTCTGGTACTACCATAATTTTGCTATGTGACCACTAGGTTATCAATGACAGTTTACTGCAAGCTATGTAAAGCCTCTTTATACTTGATCTTTTCCAGGTAGCAGTTTCCTGGTTTGCATTAAGCGCATTTATTTCATCTCCCTTGGTGAAAGACTAGTTCAGCATTAATGAATATAATTACAATGCTGGAACTGCTGTGCTATTTTTTCCCCCAGTTGTTCCATAATGGTCCCCAAACCTACTAAACTTGTATAACCAAAAAAAATCCCAAATTAAATTTAACACATTCCTTCAATCTGTAGATTGAAAAGTACTTCAGATAGCTGCCAACAAAAAAGAAGGACATCTTGTTGCCTTTTTTCCCCCGTCAGACATTTAGCAACGTCTAAAATCAAGAAAATAATCCTGCTACTCTAGGATCTTACACTTGAAGGCAGATGATTCTTTAGTGATGATTCCACTTGCCCTATCCTTCCGTTGCCTTGGCCAGTATTCAAGTCAATCTGTATTCACCAGAATGTGCCTCAAACAGCATCCCAGTAAGGATTCAGCTCAGAATAAACAGTAGTGCGCACAGCCCTGTACTCAACCAGTAACTCAAAGGCAAGGACTAGGGAATAATGAACACAAACTCTACTTTAAAAGAAAGAACAATCAAGCATACTAGAAGAAAAGTTGTTTTGACTGTGATACTCAAATTACTTTGGCTTCCCTTCTCCCCTGGTTCAAGTAGGAAAAAAATCATTATATAATGACTAATGTATGACTTTTAAAATGCTGTATTTTTCTTTTTTTTTTTTTTTTGGTACTGGGGATCGAACTCAGGTCCTTGCACTTGCGCAGCAGGTGGGGAAACCACGGAGCTAAATTCCTGGCCCTTTTTTTTTTTAATGCTGTATTTTCTTTACTAATGACTAATTAACAATAGTATGTGCTGATACTACTGACAAGTATCTTGTGAAAATCCTTATTGTGCTATAAAAATTACTAGATTATTCCAGACTAAGATGGCATATAAAAAACCAACAAATTTAGAACTATTCCATTCCTGAAAATGCTGTTTTTCAAACTGAATTTCAAAGCCCATTAGTATTTTGTGAATCAAGTTAGGTGATTAGTCATATCACATGGTCTTCTTAAATTCAGCCACAGGGAGTAAGGATAGGTACTGCTTCAAACTTACATATACTGTATATCTAACATTATATACCAACATTAATCACAAACTCTACTCTTCTCTCTGGGTCACAAACAAAAAATCTGAAAGCCTTTTTTCTAAAGAGCTCTTGTATATCTGAAGTTATTTTAACATCATTAGGGGCCAGGGTACAGCTCAGCAGTACCATGCCTGCCTGGCAAGTGCAAGGTCCTGAGTTCGATCCCTGGGGCGGGGGGGGGGGTATAGATAAATCAACATCATTACATGTGAGCCAAATATTCTTTTTTACTAGGGCCTACTAACTGCATTTTAGATCCTGGAAAATTCTACCTTGGAATGTAATTATTTTAGGTTATTTTTAAATGAATAAGCAGCAAAGATGTGGCTGGTAACTACTGAAACTAGATGATAGGTATACAGAGGTTTGTTATATTATTTGCTCCATTCTTACACATTTGGAATTCTATCTAAAATGCAAAAGAAAAATTGTAACAAAATGAACCTAATTAACAGATAAAAAGGAATGAATAAGTTTATAAATGGAAACCTTTAAAGATACTGTTGCCAAAGAATATCAATCTAGGAACTTCCTTGGCCTTAATCAGGTAACACTAAGGTTGTCTTCTTTACCAATGATGGGTAGGTTCAGAGTCTAAAGTATTTAAGGGACAGGTGAAAATAAGTCATATAAAAAAACAAACTTCCTCAAAGGACATAAAATATAAATAGTTAAGTGTTTCATTCTTTCCATTAGCCATCCACTTTCAACCAACAGAACAAATGCAAAATATCTACCTACTTGGCAGGATTTTTCACTTCTTAATTGTTTTAATTCACACTGCAATTTTCCCAGCAAGTTTAATACTAGATCTCTATGTAACAGACAATGGTCTGCCTTCCTTGAAACTGCAAGTGTTGTCTGAAGTAAACATACAGGCAGATTTCAAAACAGTGTATAGTCTCAAAGTCAATTATTGTTATTTCCCAAAGTAAATTTTGTTTCTTTTTGGTTTTTTGTGGGGTTTTTTTGGTACTGGAGATCGAACTCAGGACCTTGCGCTTGCGAGGCAGGCAGCAGCACCACTCAGCTAAATCCCCAGCCCTTCCCAATGTAAGTTTAAAAAAAAAAAACCTTTAAAAACAGTATTATTTCTCTGGTTCCTTTCCCCATTGGAGACAGTGCCTCAGCTGTAAGGTCAACAAAAATGTAATTTTTAGAACTGGAAGGGAATTTTGACATCATCTAATGTATCCATTTTCAAATACTACCATCAGAAAGAAAAGAAGAATCTAGAGCATAACTTACATATGCAAATACATTCTTACCTATCTGTTTTTATGTATTGACTGCTTAGGTAACATCTTGCCTTCTTAGCAGTG
The DNA here is from genome assembly GCF_000247695.1 of Heterocephalus glaber. The sequence continues at coordinate 759,192 of NW_004624781.1, read as the reverse complement.
TCAGAAAGGATTTGCCTTTTTGACATGTACATTTCATTCCTTTTAGAATGTATCAATTTGGATATGATTAAAACTATTGGTACAATTTGAGCCTTAATGTTTTCTAATAATAAAATCTTACATAATATATAGAACTCCCGACACTTTCACAGTAACTTCAAATCATCTCATTTATATTTCACTGTGTAGTCAATTTGAAGCAATACTTGGATTTAACAATTATAAAACAAAGCAAAGTGAGAGAGATATGCTTCTGGAAAACACCATAAAGCTCCAATAATTAACATTATTACATTATGTGTATTTAGGAAGAAAGCTACTCTTAAAACATTCTGTATTTCCAGAAATATAAAAGAATGTCATTTAGTATAAGAAATTAGACATTTATAGCTAAATGGATGCATATTGAGGCCATACTCTTAAGTGAAATAAATAGGACACACGTGTAAATACCCAGTAGTTTCTCTAGTGTGAGAAACTGAAAGTATAAATAAGGACTAAAAGGTATAAAAGAAAATGTGAAATAGAAAGAAAAGGAGCAAAGGGGAAGGGGAAGCGGGAGGGGTAGGGAAAAGGAAAGAAGGGAATGGAATTTTTTTTATTTTTATTTTTATTTTTTTTGGTACCGGGGATCGAACTCGGAACCTGGTGCTTGCAAGGCAGGTGCCGGAACCACTGAGCTAAATCCCCGGCCCAGAAGGGAATGGAATTAATATGAAAAAATGGAAACAAAGTCTTTGTAAATAGGGAGGGATTGGAGTGGTTGAAGGGAGGGCAGGGGAATGGGGAATGGGGAAAAAATAAGAACCAAGACAGATTATGTAAAGGTGCAAATTTCCAATGATGAATGTCATTATACTGTACACCTAAAATATACCAATAAAATTAATTTTTAAAAAAAGAATGTCATTTAGTACTTTTTTTTAAGAGCTGGGGACAAGGAGATGCGGGAGATTGAGTCCAGAGCCTTTACAATGAGCTACACCCTTATCCCTTTTTTATTTTAAAACAGGCCCAAGCTGGGCTTGAACTTGTGACCCTCAGCCTCCCAGAGTGCTAGAATTACAGGCACATCATCTCACAAGAAACCTAACACAAGATGTTTCTATCAAGCTAACCACATTGTTTTAAAGAACAGATAAGACTGTTTAATTTAAAAAAACATAAAAACAAAAACCCAGCAGGTATCTGAGGAACATTAATGTGTCTCCTTTAACTTTGTGCAAATAAATGTGAATACTTAAATTCTTTAAATACTAAGTAAACCTCATTTCCATACAGATAGACCAATTAAGAGTTCTGAGTGATCAGGTCAAAATAACCACAAATTAATTAGGTTTGATTAATAAACGTTTGTACATACACAAGAGCAAATGAAGTTAAACCTACTTTGAATGTTAGCTAACACATTAAACTGAAGTTAGGTATAAATTTTGATGCCTGCTCCTACACGGAATGAACTCTTTGAAGGCAGATACATTTCACTTGTGTTTACTCTTTCAAATTTAGACATCAATATCCACAGAGATGATGTTTTTACATTATCTTTTAAATTCAGTGACTTTATAGTTTCCTGTCTTCCCAAAGCTAATTCTTACCAACTAAAATTTCAATCTCTGTAGAAAAATCCACCAACAAGCTTAAAAATGCATTTATGTAAGATTCTTATAATTAAATACCATATTAGTGGCATCTGTATGTAAAATGATGTTTTGTTTAAAGAGGCATACTGAAGACCGAGCTAACTGTTTATAGGTGATTAAAAAAAATTGTTGAGGGGCCGGAGATTTAGCTCAGTGGTTTCGCCGCCTGCTGCACAAGTGCAAGGACCTGAGTTCGATCCCCAGTACCAAAAAAAAAAAAATTGTTGAGTCAGGATCTCGTTATGTAGTCCACGCTGGCCTTGAACTTGTGATCCTCCTGCCTCAGCCTCCCTAGTGATGCTGGGATTACAGGCATGCAATACCACACCCAGCTCTTGCACCAGTTTTAATTCTGATGTGTTCATTTCCTGTAGAGGTCCATGGTCTACATATTTATTCCTTTTGCCAGTTTGTTTCCAGACGTTCCTCAATGAAGATTCATTCCTCCTTCTCGATCCCTGCTTTTCTCCTTGTGCTACTGCAGCCTGTCTTCTCTTTCCCTTTCTCACAACTTCATCTCTATGTCTGAGCCTGTCCAGACTGTGTCCACTGTAAATATATAGTATTGAATAGAATGTATCAGAAAATTTTTCACAAAATTCACTTTTTCCAAAACCTCTTAGCATAACTTTATCCAGACTTTCACTGAACATTTGTAAGGTAGTCAGCATTTGGTTTTTCTACGTACGTCATTTTAATAGACTGGCACCTTAGTGCCTTCCCACATTGTCTGATGAAAAAAAACACCTTACCCAAGTCCAGCAATTTCAAAGTTTACATATGGGACATCTTACTTAAAACAATGTCCATCCACAGAGACAGAGCACAGTCTAGTCATATCTGGTCATCTTTGAAAACCTAGTTAAATAATTATTTTTATTTAAAAAACAAAATTAAAGACACTAGAAAATAGTTGCCTTTTATTAATGTCTACAGGTATGTTCCAAGAGAAAATGATTCACTGCAAAATGATAGGAGGAAAGAAGTGATCTATTCCAAAGTCTAATTTCTCATGAAGCTCTTCACAACTTATAGAAGATCAGTCCTGAAACGAATATCGATCTTAAGTTACGGCAAATAAATGAACTGTGGAGCACATTCCCTTTGTTTATTTTAATGTTAGTACATTTATAAGTTAAACTGTTTCTGCCAACCCAAAACAGAAAATAAAAACTTCTATACTTCCAATTTGGACCCAGTAACCTTGTAAAACAAACCTAGGGAAAAGGTCTCCATGTAGAAATGTGCCCTTTCCTCTGGTGGACAGGATCTATTGTATCACTGGTGATACTTCAGACCGAAGGCCCATGATCTCTTTAAGAAAGGCTTCATTCCAAAGCAAACTACTTCTGGGCAAATCATATTTGGCTTAATTATGTTAAAATTTGTTGCCTGACATTTGGCATATCCGTGCCATGGCTACCACAGATATGGTTTTGGTTCGCACAAACAAGAGATGCCATCAACAGCAAAGTTCTAAATTTGACAGAAAACAAAAAGACTGACGACTAATCTAATGCAGATACTGGCATTGTTACAAAGCAATGTTCACAACTATCTAGAATCACCCAAGCAAAACGTTTTTTTCAAATTTAGCTCAATAGTCAAGTTTGCTTGATTCCTCATTGTCTCCACTAGTGTTAATTATCCAATTTGATATTTTCAAAACGAACATTTTTACAGTTCATATTCATTCATCTAGTGACCATCTATAACTCTCCCACTACGTGCCAGGTACTACATTCTGTTTTCTTATTGTAACAAAGGAATTCTGTGAAAAGGTGATGGCTGGCCCATATGTAAAGATACTTTGTTTGGGGAAGTGTGGATGAAATCTCTCAACCAGATGGAAATATGAACTTCCTCACCAGGATTTCCAACTGCTGGTCACTTTTCTTAAAGTATATAAATAGCAAAGGCACAATCCCTGTGTGGGGTCTTCAAATGGCCCATTTACTTTGACTCAAAAAGACAGAAGCATTAAAATGTGTTCAATTGGGCCAGGGATTTAGCTCAGCGGCACCGCACCTGCCCCGCAGGCACAAGGTCCTGAGTTTGATCCCTGGTACCAAAAAAAAAAGCGCTCAATATATACATGAAGAAAATAATGCTGCTTTTTGTTTTGGTACCAGGGATCGAACTCGGGTCCTTGGGCTTGCGAGGCAGGTGGCGGAATCACTGAGCTAAATCCCCGGCCCTATGCCAGCTAATTCTACGTAGCCATTAGCTCATTTAATCTTCACACTACCCCTAGGAGACTGACATCCTACAATCCCACTTTACAGATGAAACTGAAGCTTATCTTATTCAAGATCACTCAGATATAGAGCTGGAACTCAAACCCAGTTCTACCAGTGTCCAAAGCCTGTGCTGCTTTTCTTCCTTTATTACTGTATGATAAACCTGTGCTCTGGATCACATTGCATTGTTCAGTGGCACTCACTGGATTTTAGTATGAAGTTTTTGAATGACTTACAAATTTCTTCCTTAAAATGAGTCCTTTTTTTTCATATTTGAACCTACAGCCTTGGACATGTTAGGCAAGCACTCTACCACCGTGCAACATCACCAGACTTTGTTTTGGAGACAAGGTCTTACTATATTACCCAGTCAGTCTAGATCTTGTGATCCTCCTGACTCAGCCTCCTTCCCAAGTAGCTGGAACCCCAGGCATACCACACCGCCAAGCTAGATGAACCAACACCCCCACACACATTTCTGAGGACTGAAGCAAGGACATTCACACTGAGCTATAGCCCCACCCTTTCTTATTTTGAGACAGGGTCTCACTAAATTGCCCAGATTGGGCTCAAACTTGTTATCCTCCTGCCTAGGCCTTCAGAGCACTAGGATTAAAGGCATATGTAACCATCCCTGGACAAATAAACACTATTTTTTGATCATACACACAAAAACTAACAAGGATTTTACTTGAAACTGTGGTCTTACAAGTATAAATATTTGGCTGGGAAACAAAATCTATCTGAATGAAAGCCTCGAATCTCTGTGGTGATGGGATTACCATTAGACTCATTAGAGAGTGGAAGACATGTCACTCAGTCCAAATTCTTCTTCTTAGGAATAATAGAGGCCTTCTGAAAAACATCGATGCTACTATAAACATCTAAAGAACCACACTCTCAAATCCAGAAATACTTTTCTTTCAAAGCATCATTTCAATAGATAATCTAACCTTTCTAGCATTTCAACATCATAAAGTATGGTATCCCTTTCTAAAATACTTTAACAAAAACTTTATAACATGAAGTCAGACTACTGCAGAGCTATTAACAACTGAAGCTTGAATATTTTCATAGGATATGCTATTGAAAGCAATAAAATGGCACCCTTAACTATATAAACTCAAACTCAAAAAATAACCATTTCTTCCTTGAATGCAATTTACATTCGTCTGGGTCAACAACAGGCTGAGCTTCACTTTCCTGGTCACATTATGTGACTGAATTCAAGCTCATTTCAAGGGAAAGGCTGTCCTCTGCTGTATTTAGAACACGTATCATTAGGAGCAGCCAGATGAGTCTTCATAGGCCTATCCAAAAACCTTGCTTTAGCTGCTAAGAAACTACAATTTCACCATATTATAAATCACTGGAAAGAAACTATGCCATCTGACATTTAACATGTAAAACCAAGGATCGTCCACCTATTGTGCAAAATGAAACCATGCTATTTCCATAAACCAAACAGTTGAAATCAAAACTAAGCTTAACTCATGTTAAGACAGACGGAAAACTGGTAAGACAAATCAGGCTAACTCTACTCTGCCTTCCACAATGACTTCTCACTTGAGAGGGAAAAGAAAGAAAACCAATATAGTTACCACACTCAATACAAGAGACAAAAATGTTTTCTTCCTGACTCCTGAATCCAAGGACATGAAGTATATATGAGATTTGAATAGTACAATTTGGTACAATACATTTAACCAACCATGTTTTTTCAACCCTGTGATAGATTTTTTTTACAGTAACGTTCAGCAAGTTAAGCCCAGTTTCTCCATACAACACTCAATTCCACTAGCTCTATCAGATTTTTCCATTAAAATCATGTAAATTTCAGTCCTTTTTAAAGAGTAATTGTTAATGTTCTAGCAAAACAATGAAGAAACAATGAAATTTTAAAATAATTTGTAGTTCATTCTCCTGCACTAACTCTCCATAATTTTTTCATATAAAAATATACTTAAACCTCTTAGTAGCTGTTTCCACAAGAGCAAACAGGTTCACATTCAGCAGCTAAGCGGAGACACCTGCCTTCAATCAGAATGTTTTGGCTAGATTCCCCCATACCTGACTTCCCAGCATTTCTGCACCTTCTCTAGGACAGTTCAAAATTCAATTCCCTCATTTCCACTGTACCTTCCACACATCCCAAAGGCCACTTTTATCTTCCTCAAAAATAACATCTTTTCAGTCTTGAAACTTTCAGATCTCAAAATCCACTTCCTCCGTCTCCCTCCCGCCACTAACTGCCCTCAATCCCATCACTGCAGTTGCAGCTGTGTCCCGGCCTTCCCCTCCACACTGCAAAACAACGTGACACCCCCAGCTTCCTGCATTTTACTCTTTTCCCTTATTTTTCGTCCACTCACCCCCACCTTTATAGCTAGACACCCTTACTTCTTCCCCCGCCTCAGTTTCAACCCTTTCTCCCCATCCTCTGCTCATTTTCCTCTCCTTATTTAGAAACTCCTTTCCACTCTCCCAACCGCTACCCTCGGACGCCCAGCACTCCAACCTCTTCGGCAAACCTAGCCTCTTCTCCCAGCTCCAGTGGAGAGACTGCTGCTTCTTTCCAGGTCTCCTACAGCAATCAACCCACCTCCCTCACCCTCCAGCCCACCTTTCCTCCACCTCCAGAGCCGAGGTTCCCGATCCTCTACCCCTCCCCGGGGCTCTAGTACTCAGCTTACCCTTAAGGCCTCCCCCCTCTCCTCCATTTCTCCCTTATTTTTAAAGATCCCCATAGGATCCCAGCAGATGCCAGCGACCGGGAGCCTCGACCTCGGGGAGATTGGCCGACACCCCCTCCGTCGCCTAGCACACAGACGCCAGTCCCTTGCCACCTCCGGGAGGCGCTGCGCCCTCTCGTCGCCCACCCCCGCTACTCCACTCCTCGCACCAGCTTCCTCGGGCGCTCAAGCCGCTCCAGTCCCCATCAGTGCAGGTCGCGCCGGGTGGCCCCCACCTCGGAGGGCCGCATCCATCCAGGCCCCGGGCGGCGTCTCCCTCTCAGACCCCGGCCCTTGGCCACCAGCTCCCTCGGCCCCCGCCCGCCAGCCTGCCCGCCCCCGGCGCCTCGCTTACCGTTCTGAGCGGCGCCCGGCCCTGGGAGGAGGGAGCCAGAGACCAGCAGTAGCGAGAAGGCCAGGGCGCTGGGGAGCGACGAGCCCGACATCCTCCCTAGGACAAGACCGAACAGCGAATGGGCCGGGGCTGGGGGAGGGAGGGGAGGGAGGGAGGGGGCGGGCGAGCGCGCGAGGGAGTCGGCGAGGGAGGCAGCCGCGGACCAGCTCCGTCCTTCCCCGTCCTCCTCCTACCGCCGCAGGGCCCAAGCCTCGCGAGACCTTCACTCCGGGCCGTGGGCGGCACAGGGGCGACAGCGGCAAACATCGCGAGAACACGCAGCCTCTCCAGATATTCCCGCCCATCGGGCTCGGCATCCCCGCCCCTACAGGCGCTGATTGGCCCAGGGCGGAGTAGGTCACGTGCCGGGGGGGAGGGTTGCTTCTGACCACGTGACGGGGTGAGGCAAGACTCTGCCCACTCGCACCGGCGAGGGCGCCCTGGGAGGTCGGCTTGCTGCTTGCACCTTGCGCCTTGGGCAAACATAAGCGCCGGTAAATGAGGGGAAGCGTTCAGAACGCTGCATAGGCCCTTCACCTTTACTACAGCTCGTGCATCGGGTTGTTGGCTACAAAACTGATACACCACGCCCTTTTTTACACCTCCCTGTCATTCTTCCCCAGCAAAAACCTGCCATTTCTTCCTTCTGGACTTTGGCCATAGCCCTCATTCGGGATCTGCCCCAGCCTCTCCCTCCTGTTGAGCCCGCCGTGGCCTCTGTTACCTTGTGTCTTCCCGCCTCAACATCTGCTCCCCTGCCTGCGTGTCCTCCTTTCCTGCCCTCTCCTGCTTCCCTGCCCCACCCCCATTTTGGACTTATTTTAGCTTCACAGGCTCCCAGGGCCTGAAGTTCAACTGGCCTAATTACATCTCCATAGACACAATTCTATAGGAAGTCTTGTATCAGCTGATGTGAAGAGGTCTCAAAGTATTTTAATGCAGGGAGCATCTATGGAATACGTGCTGTGTACCGGGCACAAAGTGAACACCATATGAAAACACAGTTCTGGCTCTGGTGGAACTTGTAGCCTGGTCTATTAGAGGTCTGAGGAAGGGTTAAATGACCCATAGGAAAGGAGCCAGCAAAGCCCTCTAGAGGTTGCTTGCCCAGTGGTCACTACTGGTTGCATGGAAGTTTGAGAAATGCTCTTTTTGAAGGGTTCTGAACTAACCACAGCGCTCTTGATTGACAAGGGAGTTTCATTTGCTTAGTGCATCCCTGAGCCACAGTGGACATCCTGAAGAGGTTCTGTGGAGTGAAACACAGGACCTGACTTGATTCAAAGACACAGCTGGGAAACCTGGAGGAAGGAGGCCCTTACAGTCTCAAAAGCTGATGGTTCCCGACAAGTTTCTAGGAAGGGCCAGGACTACAACTACACTATGGATTGAAGTGAAAACCTTATTGTTCAAAACCTCAGGTGTGTGAGTGACAAAAAGATTGACTTGTATCTCCTCTGAACAAAGGCCTTTCTGCAGACAGCTCTATAAGACGAGTCTGACAAGGGCTACCCGTGGTAGGGCCAAGACCTTCAACTGATGGAAGTTTTGGTTGGATGCAACCATCCTGCCTTGTAGTAACCATAACAAACATCCGTATTTGATCTCTGCAACAAGGGATCCTCATGAAATGATCACACTCTTATTGTGGATTGGGAAAAAGGCTGAGAAAACATAACCTGCCCAAGTCTCTGAATGTTTGTGTTATATGCTAATTAGTCTGGTTTGCCTGCCTCGCCCTCTTGAAATTCAGAGTAGCCTGCGACTTACTTCAGCCAGTAAAACATGAGAAGTGACATGTATCATTTTCAAGCAAAAGCATTTTGTTTCTAGCATAGACAGGGTTGCGTTCCCCTTTCCTTAGTGGTGATCAGTAATTGTGATAGTGAGTGTGTGAACATGAAGCTTATGTTAGCCCTGGTCCTCCAGTTAGCATGATAAACTGAGCCCTCCCATCCACCCACACAGTTAAACTGAGACTGCGTAGTCTGTTCTTACAGTGTAGCCTGGCCTACCCTAGTTAACAAAAGGTGGAACTCAAGTCCATCCCACCACAACCACAGCTAGCATCTACTTATGTGGCCTGGTCCTTACCTATCTGTTAAATGGGGTTAATGATAGTTCCAACCTCGTAACATTACAAAACAATGAGTAAATTTATATGCGATGTTTAGAACAGTTTCTGGTACATAGTAAATACTTAGATGCTGCTGATGATGATACGACAACTCTCTCTCCAACCCTGCATTCTTCCTACTGTGTCATGCTTACAAAAAGTGACAGATAAAGAAAAATTTCAGTATAATGTTACCAATCAACTATCAAAAACATGCAATTGTGAGAAACTCTTTTACCTAAGGAGAAAATATCACCAAACCCCATGAGATAGTAGCTGTAGCTGTAGTCTCCTTTTGTTGAGAAAATACATGAATAAGTAAAACCTTTCAATAATTCAATATCATCTTTTAGAAATTTGGATTTTTGGGGGTTAAGATTTACATAACTAAAAAAACTCTCAAGTGTAGGTGTGCTGGATGATGGCTGAGCTCCTGGCAAAACCTCAGAAGAGCCCTAGGGGTCCTCAGAGCTCAGGCTGAGACACTTTCCTGGCCTCCAGGGACGGCCTGCAAGTTGGCGTTCCAACGTTGGTAGCGCCCCCTGGTGGGAAGGCCTGTGATAAAGCAGTCACCATTAAAAGGCCTGTTGGTTTGGAGTGGCTCACTAGGCGGTTGGAAGAGTTATCAGTCCAAACAATGCAGTAGTGGTGTTCCTCGCGTTGACCTTGAACTTCCTCATGGTTATTCCCTGCCTCCTGCAAAGATCTCTGCAACTTGAAAGTTCTTGCCATTCAGTTATACCATGCCATCCATCTCGATTTCGGTGATCTGACTTCCCAGTCAGTGCAATGTTTTCCCTGTCCCTTCCAGTTCCCAGCATCATCCTTGAATTTCATGAATGAGTTCAACATCCGTGTTAATGACTTGTTCAGTATCCTAGTGATAGATTTCCCTCCAATTTAGGGTGGCTGCTGTATATAATAGCTACCTTCTTCTTCCCAACGTGCCCCTACTCCCACCAAAAGAGTAACCTAATACTTGTTCTCCTCCTAACAGCTAGTGACGTCACCGGCTCCTCCATTCCCTAGCCATTACCTCACTCAACCCCACCCCAGCTCCTATAAGGCCCACCCCAGCTCCTATAAAAGGCACTCCCCGTCCTGGCCATATTGCTTTTGTCTCTCCTTTGTTCAGAGACAGCCCGGCAGATTGTCCCTACAATAAAGGCTTGTTGTGGCCTGGTCTGGTCTTGGTTTTTGGCTTTTTTACCTGACACCTAGTCTCTCAGTTCTTTTTCCTTCTCATCTCCAACAACTTTCTCCTCAACTGAACCATTCCTTCCAAGGTCATACCCTGAACACTTTAATCACCCTCAGAAGAGCTCCATTTTTGCTCACTGACATTTAGCCTGTTCCTTGTGCTAGCACCCCATTTGCTATACTCCTTCAACTTCACTGAGACTACTAATCTACAAATTCACCAACATCATTTTGTTCATTCTTCATTTCCCTCCTGGCCCAGTTTTGAACCCTTGAAGCATCATTATAGCAATTCCCTTGCCTACCTCAGTCACCAATATTTTCTGTGAGTACCATAACTTGGCTAAGCACTACCATCAGAAAGGACGGTACTTGCACTTGAGCACCTGATTGTTGCCAGAGTCACTTCACTTTAAATTCACAATCTCAGATCTTGGAAGAGTACTCAGTCTCACCTTGCAATCTCTTTCATATGTGATAAATACAAATTTGCAGCAACAATGGTCTTGTGCAAGAAAGGTCTCATTTCCCCCCTCTACATCAAATTTTCTGAGCACTTTTCTGCTAAGATGACAAGAAATTAAATTTTGGTCATTATGAACCTTCCTCATTACTTTCCCAGGGTTATATGAAATTCCTGGGATTTTATGCGGCCCAGGACATTTACTTTTATTGATGTTGTTAACTCTAGTCACTCCTGATGGCTGCATTACCCAGATCTCAATGATCCCTTGAAAGTGAATGGCTCAGAGTTGTTACCACTCCCAGCTGCAGCCTCACCCCACATCCCATTCCCTTTCAATTCTTTGCAATTGCTTTGCTTCTTCTTACATTAGGTGGGGCCTCTGTGGATTTTGTTGTGTTTATCCAGTATGCCCAAGACTCCATCCTCTTCACTTGGTTACTCCTCATCCTTTTGATGTCACCTTCTAGAGCCAGGCATGATGGAGCATGCCTGTAATCCTAGCACTCGGGAGGCTGAGGCAGGAGGATGGCCAAGAGTTCAAGGCTAGCCTGGACTGCATAGTGAGTTCAAGGCCAGCCTGAACTACATGGTGAGCCAACACTATGAAAACATATATCCACAAAATGATTTGTACAAGACGGTTCATAACAATAGTACTCATAATAGCAAAACAAGAAACAATCCAAATACTGTATTCATCAAAGGTGAATGGATAAACAAAATAAAATATTCATATAATGGAATAGAACCAGGCCAAAAAAAAAAAAATGAACTACTGATACATGCAACAACACAGACAAATCTCAGGAGAGTAATGCAGCATGAAAGAGGTGAGAAAAGGGTATATAGTGTATAATTCTATTATACATAGTTCTAGAAGAGACAAAACTAATCTGTGTTGCCAGAGAGAGCCATTACAGTGGTTTCCTGGGTAGGGAGGAGATTGGAAGGGACCTAAGAAAATGTTCTGGAGTGATCAATCTCTACATCTTGATAAGGGTAATGGTTACACTACTGTGTACATTTGTCAAAATTCACCGAAGTCATACCTCAATTTAAAAATGAAAACAGAGGGCTGGGGATTTAGCTCAGTGGTTTCGCCGCCTGCTGCGCAAGCGAAAGGACCCGAGTTCGATCCCTGGTATGAAAAAAAAAAAAAAGAAAAAGAAAACAGAATCATCTGGCCAAGGAAGCCCTTTCTGTCTCCCTAACTTGGTTAGACCCCACTACTGCTCTGTGTAACTCTGCTTCATGGCTCTTATCACACCTGGGATTTTACATTTCTTTGTGTGGTTATGTGACTTACATCTGGCTCCTCCTCTAGACCTTCATGAAGAGGGAATGATAACCCATTGGTAACATGGCAGCTGGCATACAGTAGGTACTTCAGGACTATTTTTTGGGTGCATAGATGAAGCATATGGCTGGACTCTGAATCAGAGAATCCTGACTCTTAGTTCAGTGTTTTTCCCATTCTACCAGTCTGATGGTGGGGCCTCATCAATGCCTTAAGGCCCAACTCCCACCCTGCTTGTTCTGGGAAGCCATCTCTATTCACCATTCATCCATTCTACAGATGTCCAGTGCCTACTCTGGGCAAGGGTCTGGGAATATGGCGGTGAATACCTTATAGCGCACAGACATTGAACAATAATGATGCAGTTCCTCACTTAATTGTAATTTTGGTCTATGAAAAAAGTAGACATAGCAGCCATCAGAGAATATGTTATAGGGAAGCCTAAATGAGGTTGGGGCTGGAGGAGTGGTCAGGAAAGACTCTGAAGCAGGTCTGCAGAGGAGTCCAGTGTCAGGGAGCAAGCGGAAGGGGAGAGGGCGAGGTTAAGGATTTGAGATTTCAACCACCTAAGAGAAAATATGTAGGTTCTTTTAACAAAATCTAGTCCAGAACCCTTAATTATCAATGGTGGAAATTTCTCCATAAGAACAATATATCAAAGCCCGTAAGCTGGACCACATGTTATTCTCCAGCACCATTTTTTTCTATTAATAACATTTTTTTAAGCTCCTTCCCCCAGGCTCAGCCGTGCTGCAGGGAATTAAGAGGTCGCTTGGGTCAGAGAGGCAAGGAAGGGCCTTCCCTTAAGCCATGGTGTGCTGCCTGCCATCTCATGTGGAAACTGAACAAAACACAAAGAACAGATATCAATGTGGTGGATGGTGAAAGAGAAACAATTCTTGCTCCACTTCAGGGGACTCCAGTGATTGGCATGTCACTGCCTTCAATGCTTCCTCCTCCTCTCTGTACATTAAAAACTGCTACAGCCAGGTGTGGCGGTGCAAGCTTGTCTGCAACACTCAAGAGCTTGTTACAACAAGCTCCTGCTCTAGAGGAGGGAGGAGGTTGGATGTGGAGACATGTAAAATTAACTATCATCCAAGGGTTGGTAGCCATTTTCTTTTTCCTTTTTTTTTCCTGTGAGATGGGTCTTGCTATGGAGTCCAGGCTGCCCTTGAACTCACTATGTAGTCCTGGCTAACCTCGAACTTGAACGTGGATTGGTCTTATGATAACAAGCTTGCTAACACCTGGCCCCTAAATTTGGCAGACCTGTCTAGTCTGAGACACTGGCAGTGCATGAAAACAAGTCTCCCACTACCCCTAGAAAAGTTAGGGGATCACAGAGAAAACAGAGCCAAACATCCGCTCTCTGTAATGGCAGGGCTCAAGCCTGCTCAAGTCTTTCTGCCACAATTGTTTACCAGAAAACTCTCCCAAGCCCACAGGGAGAAGTAAAAGGAGACCATGATTGTTCCAATAATTCTGTGGCTGCACATTAGAATCATCTGGGGAGCTGGGGAAAAAATACCAGTACTAAGATGGATATGTACACCAATGTGTGGGACCCAGGCATGGAGATTGCAATTTGATTATCTAGAGTGGGGCCCAGCCTGTGTCAGAGTAATCCTCTCTAATGTGCCCTAAATGTGCTGCAGGTCATGCTTTGATACACATTACAGCACCTGGGGAACTTTTTAAAAATCCCAATCCCTAAGCCTCATCAATTAAATTAGAATCTCCAGAGGGGAGAATCAATATAGTGTTAAGATTTCCCAGCTGATTCCAACATCGAGCCAATATTGAGAGTAGGTGCTCAAATGGAGTAGCACTGTTTGAAATTTGTGCAGCAGAATCACAAGGAAGGTTTACGAAAAGACAGATATGGCCGAACCCCACCTCCAGAGTTTTGGATTCAGTAGCTCTTGGGTGAGGCCTGAGAATCTGCATTTCCACTTTCCTCAGTGATGGCAATACAGCTGGTTTAGAGACTACACTTTGAAACCTGTCCCAGGCATTACCTCTATCAGATGACACAGGTACAGTGAGGCCTGGTGTGAAAACTTTCAACCCTAAAGGTGCATGGAGAAATAATTAAGCCAGAATCAGTCAAACTGACCCACCTAGTGGTTTTTTTAAAATTTCATTTAATCTATCCAGCTAGCTAGCTACCTAGCTATTTTTTGTAGTACTTGAACCCTGGGCCTTCCCAGAGAGCTATATCCCAGACCTTCTTGGTTTTTTGTTTTGTTTTGTTTCTTGGTACTGGGGATCAAACTCGGGTCCTTGCGCTTGTGAGGCAGGCGGCAGAACCACTGAGCTAAATCCCCGGCCCACCTTCTTGTTTTTTATTTGGGGATAGGGTCTTGCTAAATTGCTGAGATTAGGCTGGAGCTTGTGATCCTCCTGCCTCAGCCTCCCAAACTGCCGGGATTACAGGTGAGCACCATCATGCCAGGCCACATGACATTTTAAGGAGGGTCTGGTTCTGGGTTCTGGCTTCAGAGGAAAGAATTTGTCACAGTCCAGCTACCATCTGAATCCCCTAGATACTATCGGTTTGCTGATTTCTTTCCCACAGCTGGGAAACTCCTTTCTCATACTCATCAGGTTGGTGGCTGAATATTGCTGCACTGATGTCTCCTGAAACATTACTTTTTCTCCTGAGAAAAGCTCTGATCTACAGTGTGGCTCTAGACAGACCACTCCATTGAAGCAAGCTCCGGTCTCTACTTTTCATTTCAGGTGCTCATCAGATGCAAGGCAGGCTATCCAGAAACCCTGGGAAAATGTGAAATTAAGTATTAGGAAAGAGAATCAGTCTCTTTCTCCTTGGCAGTATAAAGCTACTTATGAGATGTGAGACTCAAGGTCTTCTAATCAGTGACCTCCACAAGGATATATTTACTACTGAATTTCCCAATGTCTAACATAGTAAGCAGCATATAGTATCAGTAAATGTTGCCAACAGGTTCATTGAGATATAACTGACATACAAAAACTACATAATTAAAGTATACAATTTGTTAAGTTTTGACATATTTATATAGTCCAATTAATAGGCAGAGATTAACAAATTGGAGTTTTTAAAAAGACTCAACAGTCGAGCTGGGAATTTAGCTCAGTGGTTCCAGCGCCTGACTCACAAGCACAAAGTCCCAAGTTAGATCCCTGGTACCAAAAAAAAAACAAAGACTCAACATCCAGGCATGGTGGTGCACATCTATAACCTCAGTACTCAGAAGGCTGAGTAGAAGGATTACTGCATGTTCAAAGCCAGCCTGGGCCATAGAGTGAGTTCAAGGCCAGCGTGAACTACATAGTGAGACCCTGTGTCAAAAACAAATAACAAACACGGTGGAGTGGTAAACAGCAGAGAAACAGCCTCCCTGAGATTTGGTGTCCAGATGCTGGAATATAGCAATGTGAAGAAGAGAAGAAGGAGAGAAGTGGGCCCCAGGGACCCAGCAAGGATATGAAACGAGAAATGAATCCTATGGGGAGAGCAAAGAGAGAGACCTCAATGCAGAACAAGCGGTGGCAAGCAGTGCTCTCTCCATGAGCCCTGACTCACTGCATGGCAGGGGCAGCTGGAATATGCAGACACACAGTGACTACTGGCGACCCTAGAGACTTCCACAGAGAAACACACCAGTGGAACAGAAGAGTGGGTGCAGCACACTGCAGCAGCTAGTGAGTTATTCAGGTTCAGACATCCCCCAAGAGAAGGCAATTGGCTGGTAGCCATCAAAGAGAGGGGCCAACTGAGCTCAGAACTCAGAGCAACTGTGGGGTGGCTCCATCTAGTGGCTCCCAGTCTGGACGGGATGGAAACAATGCAAGTTGACAGGAAGTCAAGGAGCCAAATTCAAGCTGGGGCAGGAGGCATACAGAGTGTTGCAGGCTGAACAAATCAGGTTCCAGCGTCATAGCAAGAAACCAGCCTCAACTTCAGTGAAAGAAAAAGTGCAGGGTTGCTGGGATTATCCACTACCCAATCATAAATCTACAACTGGCTTGCTGGGATTAATCAACATGGATCTGGGCTCTGTCTGCCCATTTTGTTTACAAGTGACAGCAGAGACACACCCAGAAGTGGACATTTTATTTCTTCTTTTCTTGGTTTTTTGTTTTTATTTTCTTTTTTTCTTAATTGTTCCTGTTTTTGTATTAGTGTGAACATTGTTTCTAGTTTTCTTATTGTGGTTGTTCTGTTCTGTTCTTGTTTTTATTTCTTCCTTCTCTCTTTCCCTCCTATCTTCTTTACCAGTTTCCCAAAGTTTGTGTAATCTTGCTTTGTCCTCCAGTCTTGCTTCTACTCTCTTCCTTTTCTGCTATTTCTCTATTTTTTTTTAACCCTATCCCCTTTAAAATTTTCTCCCTCAAGGGTAAAATCACAATATGAGGGCATATTTACTGTATACAATTTTCTGGTTTGTTTTACATTTTGCTATGTGACCACAAATAGTTCATACAGTTAAAGGTGACAAATTAATAGTTACCACAGTTTGTCATTTTCTAGGCTGTGTTTGATGCTATTTTATTGCTGATTGTATACTTTAGCCAAAGTGATATAATTGTTCTAATCAGTTGTTCTTCCTGGTATGCCAAGACTGAGATTGCCTAAGGGTCAAAAACAATATTATAGGGCTGGGGATTTAGCTCAGTGGTTCTGCCACCTGCCTTGCAAGTGCAAAGACCTGAGTTTGATCCCCGGTACCAAAAAATAAAAACAATATTATAGACTAGTGCCAAAGAACCAGCAGCTAAGCCAAAAATGCAGCAACTTTTCATCCCCAATAAATTGAAGAGGTGCAATCTTGCAACTCAAAACCCAAAAGCCAGGTACAACTGGATGACATCTATGAGAAGTAGTCATTTCCTAAGGGTTCTAAATACTAGCAATAAAGCTATCCTGCCATAAGCAATTTACAAGCATCAACTCAGGAATCAAATTAAAAATAAAAAATAAACACTTAAGCAAGATGCAACCCCAGACTTCCAGCTTATTGAAGGCAAAAGCAGAGGGCAATAAAGTGGAACAATTTGAAAGCCACCCACCCAGACTCTCTGAAGCGGTAACAGAAGAATTAACAGAGCAGATGAATGAAGCTCTAGAAAAACTTAAATCAGAAATAATTTACCAGATAACTACAGAGATGGTGACCATAATGAAAGATGTGGTTAGTGACTCTAGAGCAAATACAGATTAAAAAAAAAAAAAAAGAGGAGCTTAGGAAAATCATGGAAACTGTGAACACCCAACATAGGAAAGAAATCCATGAAACAAATTCAAACATATCCAGAAAATTTAAAACTCCACTGAAATTATACTCACTAGAATGAGCCAACGGGAGGACAGAATATGAGATATAGCAGAAAGGATTGTGTTAGTGACCATGAAAAGAAATATTTTGTAAAAATAGGAAGGGACCATGAAAAAATCAACCCAATATCTGCTAGATAATTCAAAGAGTAACAAAAGAGTGAATGAGCCAATGAAAATGCAGGAGATGGCACAAATGACATTAAAAAACATGTTCACAGAAGTAACGGCAGAAAAATTCCCAAGAGGCATATAGAAATACAATTAGCCATGATAAAAAAAAATCTTCCACAAGGCATATAATGGTCAAGATTCAAGAAATTCAACACAAGAACAAAATATGAAAAGCTGTTAGAGAAAAGAAACAAATCACGTGTAAAGTAAAGCCCATCAGAATCACAGCAGTCTTCTTAACACAAACACTCAGGTCAAGGAGAGCTTGGATTGAAGTATTTCAAGACCTAAAGGAAAACAATCTCCAACCCAGATTGCTGTACCCTGCAAAACTATCCTTCAAATTTGATCGAGAAATAAGATACTTCCATGAAAAAGAACACCTGAAGAAATTCATGACCACCAAACCAGCACTTCAATATGTTCTGAAGGGCATTCTAGAAGAGATAAGGAGCACTACAACTTCATGAACCCCAACCGAATGAACCCACTGAGCAAGGCAAGCAATTAAACGGGGGGCGGGGGGACCAACAGGAAAATAACATAAGGATAAGTCAATACATATCAATTATAACCATCAATGTAAAAGGTCTCAATTCACCAATCAAAAGAGACTGGCAGAATGGATCAAGAAGCAAAATCCAACAATATGCTGCATACAAGAAACAGATTCAATTCAAAAAATTCTTAGACTGAAAATCATAGCATAGAAAATAATACTCCTCATAACAAGAACCCAGAAAAAATCAGAGGTAGTTATTCTATTTGCAGACAAAGTAGATTTCAAGCCAAGATTGATTAAGAGAGACAAAGGTCACTACAACTTTATGAAAGGAATAATCCAAAAGGAAGAGATAACAAACATAAATATATATGCACCAAACACCAGCACACCCAACTATATAAAGCATGTACTAACTGACAGGAAAAATCAAATAACCACTAATACAATTGTAATGGGGGACCTCAATACCCCACTGTCACAAATAGACATATCAACTAGACAAAAAAATCAACAAATATCAATACTGAGTCAAACTTTTTTTTTTGGTACTGGGAATCAGACTCAGGACCTTGCGCTTGTGCGTCAGTCACCAGCACCATTGAGCTAAATCCCCAGCCCTTGAACCAAACTTTTGAACAAATGGACTTAGGAGATATCTACAGTGTTCCACCCAACAACATTAGAATACACATTCTTCTCAGCTGCACATGGGACATTCTTCAATATAGACCACGTACTAGCTCATAGAGGATGCTTAAGCAAATGCAAAGGAATTGAAATTATCCCATTCATATTTTCAGAACATAATACAATGAAATTGGAAATCAATGGCAAAAGAAACCAAAAAACTTCATAAACACATGGAAATTAAATAACACCTGCCTGGACAACCAATGGGTCCAGATGAAATTAAAGAAGAAATCAGACAGTCCCTACAATTAAACAATAATGCCAGTACAATCTACTGGAACTTATGGGATTCAAAGAAAGCAGCCCTATGAGGGAAATTTATAATGATGAATTCCCGTATCAGAAAAACAAAGCAGGCTCAATTAAACAACCTAATATTGAACCTCAACCTTCTAGAAAAAGAAGAGCAAGTCAGGCCAAAAGTTTGTACAAGGGAGGAAATTATAAAGATCACAGCAGAAATTAATGTAATGGAGACTAAGAAAACAATACAAAGAATCCATGAATCAAAGAGTTAGTCCTTTGAAAGATTAAATTAAATTGACAAACCTATAGCCAGCCTTATAAAAGAAAGACTCAAATCCATGTAATTAGAAATGAAAATGGTGAAATCACAATAGATCCTGCTATAATCCAGAAGTTCATCAATACCTACTTCAAGAACCTGTATTCTAATAAGATGGAAAACAGAGAAGAAATGGACAGATTCCTAGATACATATGAAATACCAAAATTGAATAAAGATGATATAAAAATTCTAAATAAACTAATTTCAGTCAATGAAATTGAAGATGTAATTAAAAACTTCCCAACCAAGACAAGCCCAATCCCTGATGGATGTCAGGAGCAATGCTACATAATTTTGGGGAAAAATCATTTGGTGAGCCTAGTTCTCCTGCCTACAGCCCAGCTATGGCATTCTGAGACATAATTCCATTTTGTTCTTTTTTTTTTTTTTTTTGGTACCGGGGATCGAACTCAGGTCCTTGAGCTTGCACAGCAGGCGACAAAACCACTGAGCTAAATCCCCGGCCCAACTCCACTCAATCTTATGTTATTCTTCTTTGCATCATCTAGCAGCTGCTGGATTAATTTCTCATGATTTCTTGTTATTTTTAAGAAATCTTTCTTTTCATGATGGCTAACTGCAATCCCATCTTCTATATTTGATATTCTGTCCTCACATTGGCTCATTGTGCTGCATGTACTTTCTATGGACTTTTTAATCTGGATATCTGTTTAAATCCGTTTCATGGTTTCCATTTCTTTCCTATGCTGGGCATTCATGATTTCCATCATGTTCCTGAGTTCTTCTATTTTTTTTTAAATCTGTATATGCTCTACAGTCACTAAGCATGTCTTTCATTCTGGTCACCATCTCTGTAGTTATCTGGGAAATTATTTCTATTTTGATTTTTCTAGAGCCTCATTCATCTGCTTTACTTCTGCTGTTACCACTTCAGAAATCCAGGTAGGTGGCTCTTGGATTGTTCCACTTCATTGCCCCTGGGGTTTGCTTTTGCTGAGCTGAAAGTCTGAGGGAGTTGCATCTTGTTTAAGTGTCTTCTCATTTTCTATTTTTTTAAAGTTTGATTCCTGGGTTGATGATTGTGAATTGCTTATGGTGAGTAGCTTTATTCCCAGTATTCAGAAAACTTAGAAAATGACTACTTCTCGAAGGTGTCTTCCAGGTGTAGCTAGCTTTTGGGTTTTGAGTCTGTTGCGGGATCCTACCTCTTCAATTTATTGAGGAGGAGAAGTTTATGCTTACTTTGCCCAGCTGCCAGGTCTTTGGCCCTGGCCTGTAGGTATTTCTTTAAAGACCTTTAGACAATCTGTCTTGTTATACTAGGAGGAACAGCTGATTTATGTTACCTTAGATAAAGTAGCACAATCAGCAATAACCATAGCATCAAATACAGCTTAAAAAATGACAAACTGTGGCCCTTACTGTGGAAATTTTACCCTTAAGAGAGAAGATTTAAAAAGGAGTTATAGGGTAAAAAAACAGAAATAGAAGAAAGAAAAAAGGTCACAAGCAAGGCTGAAAGAAAAAAAAAGAAGCAAGGCTGGAGGACAAACTAGGAAACTGATGAAGAAGACAGGTGAGAAAGAGAAAAGGAAAAAAATAAAAACAAGAACAGAACAACAACAACAACAAAACCAGAAACCATGTACAAACAATCAAGAAAAGACAAAACAAAACAAGAACTAGAAAGGAGGAAAAAAGAAAAGGAAAAAGAAAAAAAGAGAAAAAAACAAACCCAGAAACATCCGATTCAAGGTGTGTCTCTGCTGTCACTGTTAGGCAATGTGGGCAAACAGAGTCCAGAGTCAAATTGATTAATCCCAGCAAGCTAGCTGCAGCTTCACGATGGAGTAGTGGATAATCCCAGTCAACCTGCTTCTTTAGTTCCTCTGAAATTCAGGCCAGTAACTGGCTATGAGGCTGGAACTGGATTCCTTGAGCCTACAATAGTCTGTGTGTCTCCTGTGTGCTTGAACTCCGCTCCCTGATTTCCTGCTGACTTGAATACAGCACTCACACTGAGGCACTGGGAGCCACTAGATGGAGTCTGCCCTTAGCTGTACTGACTTCCAAGCTCAACTGGACCCTCACCAAGATTGCTACCAGCCAATCACACTCTCTTGGGTGAAGTCTGAACTTGGATAACTCACCAGCTCCTGCAATCTGGTGCACCCACTGGGCTGTTTCACTGGTGCATGAGGTTGCCAGCAGTCACCATGCATCTGTAGGTTCCATCTGCCATTCCCTCACCGGGAGTCTGGGCTCCCTCCTCTTTGTTAAAATCTCTCTCTTCACTCTCCCTGTAAGCTTCAATTCTTGTCTAAGATCCTTCCTGGGTCCTAGGGACCTACCTCCCTCCTTCTCCCCATACTGCTATATTCCAGTGTTAGAACACCAAATCTTATTATTATTATTTTTGGTACTGGGGATCGAACTCTGGACCTTGTGCTTGCAAGGCAGGCAGCAGAACCACTGAGCTAAATCCCCGGCCCTGAACACCAAATCTTGGAGAGGGTCTTTCTTTCCTGCTCACCACTCCACCATCTTCCCAGAACAGAGTTGTTGTTTTTACTAACTCACTGAGAGAAAAATCCAGGTGCTATGAATTTCCCTTCCTCAGGGAAAGAGAAGGGCCTGAACATAGCCAAGAGCCATTCCTTGCTTAGTCTTGTGCAACACCATGGCTTCCATCTGCATGCTGTGTGGCCAAGGACCATACACACACAGACACATACATACACATGAAGTAGTTGGTGACTGTGACTGAGGTAGTCAAACCATCCAGGGTCTCTAGGTGTTCCCACAGGTGTGCAGAACACAAGAAAGAGGCCAGCAGGGTCAAGAACATGATAGTACAAGGTGGCTTCTTTCTGCACACTCTTCTCTGGGAACAGGAATAACATAGAGATTTGTAATTATTGTAGTCGCCTTCCACACCCCATCTAGGCCTGAGAGATGCAAACTGAAATAATGCTGAGATTCCATCTCACTCCAGAAAGAATGGCTATTATCAAGAAATCAACCAATAACAAATGTTGGTGGGCCTGTGGGGAAAAAGTAATCCTTCTCCTCTGCTGGTGGGAGTGTAGACTGGTGCAACCACTGTGGAAATCAGTATAGAGATTCTTCAAAAAAGTAAGACTAGAGGTTTCATTTGAACCAGCTGTTCTCCTTCTTGGTATCTTCCTAAAAGAATTAAAAGCATCATGCCACAGCAATATATGCATACCCATGTTTATAGGAGCACCATGTGTAACAGCTAAATGTTGGAAACAGCCCAAATGCCCATCCATCAATGAATGGATAAAGACGATGTAGTTTTTTTATACAGTAGAGTACTACTCTGCCATAAAGGAGGATAAGCTTGAGACATTTCTAGCTAAATGGATGCACCTTGAGACCATACTCTTAAGTGAAACAAATCAGACACACATGTTTGAATACCAAGTTGTTTCTCTGCTGTGAGAAACTGAAAGTGTAAATAAGAACCAAAATGTATACTAGATACTGGGAAATGGGGGAAAAATGTTCAAATGGGAAGGGTAACAAGGGTGGAGTGGGAAAGGAAGGAAAGGACAAGAAAAACAGAATAGAAGGAAAAAATGGAAACAAAGCTTTTGTAAATGAGGAGGGAAAAAAGGGTTGAGCAGAAGAAAAGGAAATGGGAAAAAACAAAGAAGCAAGATATATGGTGTACAGGTACAAATTCCCTATGGTGAATGTTATCTTGGGTATATATATCTAAAACACACCAATTTAAAAAACTTAAAAAAAAGATAACACTCAACAATATGTTATCTATGAGAAAGCCATTTCAAACATGAAGTCACAAATAGATTTAAGGTAAAAAAAAAAAAAAGTATCCTGTCCAGTTAGGAATTAAAGGAAATCTGGGATGGCTATATTAATATCAAAATATATTTCAGAAGGATATTATCAAGAAATAATGGAGATATTATCCAATGGCAATGGATTCCACTTATGTAGTTATATAACAATCTAAATATATAGTATAAATAGAGTATATAACAATCTGAAAAGTATGTACTATACATGATAATAGAGTCATAATACTCAAAGAAAACACCAAAAAGCAAAAATAGGCAAGTCCACATTTTTGGTTGGATATGTTAACATTTTTCTTTCTGTGATTAATAGAAATAGACAGAAAAACTGTAAGGTTATAGAAGATCTGTACAACACTATCTGTCAATGAGCCATAATGGCATTCTCTACCCAGTAATAGCAGAAAATACTTTCTTTCCAAGTGCATATAGCAACCACTAAGATATGCCACAGGCCATAAAACAAATCTCAACAAATTTAAAAGTAGTGAAATCATGCTGTTGCGGTATTTAAGAGACATCATCTCAAGATTCGGACTACCCCTGACCTGAGGGACAGATAATACATCAGCATTCATAGCTGAGACAGTCCAGGAGCTCACACAGATGTTAAAAATAAAATAAAAGCTTTAGACAGCTTACTGGCCACGGAGCTCAAAAAAAGTGAAGGACATAAACTGGACACTCAAACAATTGCTAAAAAATATTGCCAAGAAACCCACTTGAGATGGGATCAGGTCCTCCTCTCAGTCCAGTGCACCCCCACCAAACAAACTGGGTACTTCCCTTATAAAATTCTATTCAGCCAGCTGCCCCCAGTCATAGGTCAAATTAAGTATGATCACTACAAACTAGAAAAATTGTCCCTAAGAAGACAGATACAGGCTTTGAAAATAACCATTCAAAATACTCTTAGCTGGTACAAGAGAGAATGCCCCTAAGTCTGGCAGACCCAATACACCCCTTCAAACCCGGGGACTCTGGGTCAACAAAATGGAACCCAACCACCTTGGGACCCATATGGGATGGGCCCCATGTTATAATTTTGTTTACCCTCACTAATGTTAAAGTTGCAGAGACTGTTCCTTAGATCCACCACAGTCAGCTAGAACTGGCAGCCCAAGACAAGAAGACCAGTCAACAGGATCCAGACCATCTGAACTGGCTGATCCTGAGGAGAGACCAAGCTGCCACTGAAAATAGCAACCCTGCTCTAATCACCTCTAAAGTTGACTAGTCTATGCATAGCAGAAGCCTGAGGAGGCAGCAACCCTGCTCTGGTCACTCTGAGAGCTGACCAGTCCATGCACGGCCAAAATATGGGGATCAACATGGAGGTACAACAACAACAAAAGTTCCTTATTCTTTTCATTGTAATTCTTTTTCTTTCCTCCCTTATTAGGAGGGAAATCTCTTTTAAAATGTAATTACTGTATTCATGAAACATTGTAACTAAGACCTTGTTATATCATACCTATTATGAGTATATGGGGACACATGGGGGACTTGCACTCATAACCCAACAACCTATTCAATCTGTGACCCAAGGCATAACCAGCCCTACATCTGTTATGACCCCAAAGTTTCCCCTTAGGAAACCTGGTTTAATGCCTATGGTGGAGAAAAGGAGCTAGGTGATGGTGGCCTTTTAAACAGAACTAAGGTCTCACCAAATCATAAAGGGGCCATTTCTCTATACTTTCATCCTTGCCATGCAACATATCTGAACTCAAGAGCAACAAGAGTAACCTCATATACGAAGCTGTCATGAGAAAGATACAGAGATTATCCTATATTCTTAGGTAGACTGTGAAGAGGGACCAGCTGTTATCAATGCTCACCTACATTACAGCAGGATAACGATTGCTTTTGCCTAAACTGCATAACCAAGGCTATTGGTTGAACCCTGAAAAATTCTATCTCAGGCACCCTAACCTTGGGACAAAAGCAGCCACTTTTGCAAGGGTACTCTCCAGGCCAGATTGCCAAACCAGGGCCTGTAATCCCAAAAATTTTACCAACCTACAAACAGACCTGCCTGAATGAGCCATGGGCTACCTATGATGCTAACAATTGGGTACAGGATCTCAGCCTCACTCGTATATATATTGTCAAGAAGACTTGAACCCACTTGTCTCAGTTATTCCAGGTCTTTGACTCATTTTATAAACATTGCCCAGAAAGGTTACCCAAACCTTCTGCCCTAGTCAGAATTTGTTCACCCAGTTGGCTAAAAATATAGCCTAAAACCTGAATGCCACCTTGTGCTATGTCTGTGGGGGAACTAACATGGGAGACCAATGGCTGTGGGAAGCAAGAGAACTGTTGCCAGGGGATAACTTTACCTTACCGTTAACTCAACTCGCTCAAATGCTGAATATTTGTTAGTTAAAGACTTCCATCGTAGGAAGGCTCTACATTGCTCACTGGGGAAAGGTTTTCACTGACTCGGTAGGAGCACTGACTTGTGCAGGGGAACAGTATTACAATAAAACTCTGGGAAAAGCCTTATGGTGGGGAAAACAAAATTGGACATATCTGACACTCTCTAATCCATTTTCTTGTTCTCCCACTTTAAACCACTTTTGGTACCAATTATAGGCTCCAAATGACTGGAAGGCACCCCCAGCCTCTACTGGATCTGTGGGTTACGGGCCTATCAGCAACTGGCAGCTAAACCATCAGGGGCATGCATACGAGGGACAATTAGGCCATCTTTCTTTCTAATTCTCTTCAAACAAGGACCAACCTTGAGATACCTTGTTTATGGAGAGACTGATAAAGGGGTCAAAAGAGCAGTAAAAATAGGGGATTGGAAGTATGACGAATGATCCCCAGAAAGGATTATTCAACATATGGCCAGGTCACCCTGGCAGAAGATGGTATGTGGTGATATTGAACCCCAATTTACATGCTCAATTGCATCATAAGGTTACAAGCTGTACTTTATTTTATCTCCAATGACACAGAAAGAGCCTTAAACCTTCTTGCTCAGCAAGCCTCAAAGATGGGAAATATCATCTATCACAACAGGCTAATGGGCCTGAGATTTAGCTCAGTGGCACCGCACCTGCCTCACAAGTGCAAGGTCCTGGGTTCAATCTTCGGTACCAAAAAAACGAAAACAAAAAAACAGGCTAGAGTTAGAATACCTCCTAGCCCAGGAAAGAAAAATATACAGAAAATTCAATTTGACTAACTTCTCCCTAGAGATTGATGACAATGACGAGGTTATCAAGAACACAACGGCCAGAATCCAAAAGCTAGCTCATGTCCCAGTCCAAAGTTGATAGACACCCTCATAGGAGGCTGGTTTGGGTCTTTTAGAGAGTTCAAGACTCTAATAGGAATAGTCTTAGCTATCCTGGGAGTTTGCCTCCCTCTCCCTTGCTTTTGCCCTTGCTTGTCAAGTATATTTGGCTCAGCGGTAGAGGGCCTAGTGGACAGACACACCACCACTAATCTAAAGGCCTTGACTATTTGCTTCTGCCAGATAGAAAGCCACCTCCCCATAGAAAAAGGAATATAACTGATGATGATGCTCTCTGTTAAAACTCATTTATAAAAAGCATCAAAAGGGGAATAAAGCAGAACTTAGAGAAAAAAAAATCAATTTTTCCTAGCTGTAAGCAGTCTCTCCAAGCTTCTTACGGCTTCCCACTCAGATTCCACATCCCTGTAACTGCTGACCTCTGCTCTGCTACAGGTAAGGTAAGCAGCAAGATTCTTGCAAGCAGAGTCTGGGGATGTCCTGGATTGTCAGAAATCTGCCTCCCTCCAAGGCTAACCTCCACTCAGACACTGATAAGCAAGACAGTTATATTCCTGTAAACAGAGTCTTATAACATCTTAGAGACTGCTTTCTCTCAAGAGATACAGATAAGGCTGACACTGTGTTCTTGTAAAGAAGGTCTATGACCTCCTGGAATTCCTTATGCCTGTATTATTTCAAGGTTAAGCTGTTAAGCTGTCACTAAATAAATAATTGTCTTTGTCCCATTTTGTGCCAACCCCTTCAACAAATGTGTGAAAACTGGAGCTCCTTCTTTGTGTTGGGCTCAGCCCTTTAGACACGAGTCTGGCTGTAGTCGGTGTAGACCTAAAATCCTGGAATAAGATCCTCCAGTTTCCCAGTGGTCTCTCCTGTCTCTTAGATACTGCAACATTTCTGACAACCATGAAAGCACCAGAGATGACAGATTTGCTGTCTCCTTTGCCTGCAGGCCCGGCAGGGCTCCAAGCTACCAGAGTTCTGAGACTTCTGGTGCCACCATGTGAAACGAGCTTGGAGAGGAATTGGCCCTCCCATAGCCAGGTGACCTTCCCTCTGCTAGTGCAACAGAACCTGAAGGGATCCAGGGCAATTCTGGAACTGCACGCTACAGGGCCACAGTAAGGTTTTGGGGCCCAAGGGAAAGTCTGTTCCATTAGGACAGAAAGGGAGACCAATCACCTCCAGGGATGTACCAAACAGTCAGACTCAGGAGGAGTCAGACAAAACCTACAACCCCAAGAGTATCAAGAGAGGCCTGCACCAAGAGTGGCTCACAGAGGGGCGTGCCGAGTAGTCAGACCCAGGGTGAGTTGGACGAAATCTACACCCAAGTTGGAAAGGTGGGATAGGGGAAGTGTATGATTGTGCATGAAAGACTAGGGTGCAGTGTGTAGGGCCACAAGTCTCTTAGCACAGACTGTATGCTCCAGGCAGGTGTGGGGTTGACTGGGACTAGTGACAATCTCCATAAGGCTTATGGAGGTACACCATAAACATTGTACATTGGTACATTGTACAGAGGTACATTGTGGGGTCCAAGTTCAGGTTTATGCGACACCTAAGCTAAGCAGCACCTGAAAACTTCTACAAGGGGAATGGTCTAACTAGCCTGAAGTGAAAGTGCTCAACAAAGTGATTTTTGTTGCAACAGGGTGGGGATGGGAGGATAAGCATCAAAACCCACCCCATTAGAACATATGTTAAATAACTTTGGAAGAGACTATACGGGCAACTATGGAGTAAAGTTGACCCCCTAGAGGTTGAGAACTCTTTGTGAAATAAATTGGCCCTCCTTTGATATTGTGTGGTCAGAAGGGAAGATTGATAGAAGAATGTGTTTGGGTATGTGCATAGGGTAGTAACTGGGGACAGAGAATGGCCAGGGCATCCGGATCAGTTTCCCTACATTGACTCCTGGTTAAATATAGTCTAGAGTCGACCCACCTGGTTACAACCCTGCTTGGAGGTATATTGCAAGACTCTCATAGCTCAGCCATACCTAAGGCAAAACAAGAGAGGGAAATCAGTCTTACTGGGAGGCTCAACAACAAAATAAAGGCAGAAAAAGGGACCCAAAAAACCGGTTCTGCAAGAACCTCCAGAAGAGGCAGGGACCCCACCCCCTTATGCTCAAATTTACCTGCCTTTTCAGAGGCAAGACCACAGGGAAGCAGGATCAGATGACAGTGACCCTTGAACTCCACCTGAGGAAGAAAGACCAGAGTAAGTGTCCCAAGGGAAAAGTGGGGAAGGCCCAGACAGTCAAGTGAGCTGCCTCTAATTGGGCCAAACAATGGCTTTACAGATGCCCCTCTGAGAAACTAGAGGACCCATCTATTAAGATATAAAAGGCCAAATCCAAGGGGGACAACAAAGTCTTGTTAACCAGCCCTTCTCAACCACTGACCTCCTAAACTGAAAACACAATACGCCCTCGTATATGGAAAAACCCCAAGCCCTCAAGGATTTGGTACAATCCATCTTCCAGACACATAATCCAACCTGCCCAGATTGCAAACAGCTCCTTCTAACCCTGGGGAGCATTGGAGAGTGACCCAAGCAGCCCTCTGCTGGTTGGAAAACAATGCCCCAGAGGCCATTTTCTTTTTGGTACCAGGGATGGAACTCGGGACCTTGCACTTGCCAGGCAGGCGGCAGAACCACTGAGCTAAATCCCCAGCCCAAAGGGCATATTAAATGTTCAAGTGTATACACAGGATCAGTTTCCAGAGGCAGACCCTAACTGGGATCCAAACGATGAAGTTCAGCTACAGAATTTGCTGAGGTTCTGAGAGGCCCTCTTACAGGGACTCAAAGATGGCAAAAAGAAAGTGATAAATACAGGAAAGATCTCAGAGATACTCCAGGGAACTGATAAAAAGTCCCTGTGAGAGACTTTGTAAAGCATTTTGGTTCTACAATCTGTTTAGCCCTGGGGCTGCTGAGACTCAGTGCATAGTAAATCCTGCCTTTGCGGGGCAGGCCCAGGGAGACATCAGGTACAAACTACAGAAGTCAGAGAGTTTTGCCGGTATAAATTTAACCCAGCTCTTAGAGGCGGCCACCGAAGTGCACTTTAACTGTGACTGGAGGCAAAGTGGGAGGCTGACCAGAGACTCAAAAAGAAAGCAAATATCTTAGCAGCAGTGTTCGAGGGAAAAAGACAGATCGCTAAGGGGCATGGGCATGGACGTCAGCAGAATAAGAGCCAAACCAAGCCAAAACATATTTGTATCATGGTCTTTTTCTTATGTTTGCATATATAGTGGCCAAATTTTTGAGACTGAAATTTATTGAGTCCAAGAAACCAGAAAATTTTCAAAAATGCATTCAGTGGCCTGTGGGTATACCTCAGTGGTAGAGTGTATACTTAGCAGGTACAAGACCCTAGAATCAATCCTCAGAACCCCTTTAAAAAGTATCCAAGTGGGCTGGGGATTTAGCTCAGTGGTTTCGCTGCCTGCTGTGCAAGTGCAAGGACCTGAGTTCAATACCTAGTACTCCCCCCAAAAAAAGTATCCAAGTAATTCTGATAGGCTGTCAAGTTTGGAAATCACTCGTATTAATATTATGAGAATTATATTTTCCTTGAAAGTGTGAAAGCACTTTTCTATGGCAGGGCCAGGAATTTAGCTCAGTGGCACTGTGCCTGCCTAACAAGTGCAAGGTCTTGAGTTCAATCCCTGGTAACGGAAAACAAAACAAAAAAACCCCTATGGCATGCCTGAGGATGGCTGTGAAAGAGCAGGGAAAGTAAAGGGGAGGTAGGGGGTTTTTAATTCTTTTTTTTTTTTGGTACCAGGGATTGAACTCGGGTCCTTGTGCTTGTGCAGCAGGCGGCAAAACCACTGAGCTAAATCCCCGGCCCAATTCTTATAAAAATTATATATTGTTTTCTTATAAAAGATAAAAATACACCTCTTTGGCATATAATTGTTTTGCACTTACGGCATTTGTGATTCAGCAGACAGAGAAAGCAGCCTTCCCAGAACTTTCTTCATCTGCTGAAAAACAGAAACTTGTAGAAATGAGGACAGCCATAAATCCCTTCTCCCAGGAAGCTTATGGCCATAAAGAAGACAGAGTCAATACCAGTTTGGACTTGCACCAACAACCCTTCCTCCACTTCTTTCCCCAAATACTTGTATTTCCCCTCCCATGCTTTACTGCCTTTACAGACCTAAAACCTTTTCCTTTGTCTTGTCATTTCTCCACAAACTTATTGTTAAGATGCAGTGTAGGGCCATGTGATAACTATCTGTTATGGTCTAGATCTAAAATGAGGCTCAAAAGCCCATATATCCAGAGGTGGAGCTTTCAGAAGGTGATCAAATCTTGAGTGCTCTAAATTCATCAGTGTATTGCCAGGGATTTAGCTCAGTGGTTCCACCCCCTGCCTCGAATGCACAAGGTCCGGAGTTCGATCCCCGGTACCAATAAATAAATAAATAAATTCATCAGTGTATTAATCCAACTATGGACTCAAAATTTGATGACATTATTGGGAGATGTTATGGTTTAAATAGGAATTGTCCTCCAAAGACTGATGTATTGAGGGCTTGCTAAGAGGTGGGGGTTTTCAGGGTGATTAGATCATGAGGCTGAACTCAATCCATTGATGAGTTCCTGCCTTTATGGGCTCTTGAGAGGTGGGGCCTGGATGGGGGAAGTGGGTCACAGGGGCATGTCCTTGAAGGGCATATCTTCTTCTGGCCCTCCCTTCTTGGTCACCATGAAGTGAGTAACTTTCCTTCACCATGCCCTTCCGCCATGTTGTTTCTGCCTTGGAGTCAGGTAACCATGGACTGAAACTTCTGAAACTCTAAGCCAAGTAAATCTTTTCTCCTTTAAGTTGTGTATGTCAGGTATTTTGTTCCAACAACAGAAAGGGGACTAAAACATGGGGTGACAGAAACATAGGAGTTGGGGTGTAGTGAAAGGGAATGAGTCCTAGGGTGTGGCCGGGGGGCCTATACTTTGTCCCTGGTCCTCTTGTCCTCCCTTTTCTCTCCCCCCACCTTCCTGGACACCATGAAGTGAGCTCCACCTGCTGTACTGCTTAAAGGTGCTGTCACCATGACTTTCTGCCTCACTGTAGGCCTAAAAGCAATGGAGCCAGCTGTCTGTAGCCTGAAACCTCCACAACCATGAGCTAAAATAAATCTTTCCTTATTTAAGTTGATTTTCTCAATGACTCTGCCACAGTAACAAAAAGCTGGTGGGGAGTGGCTCAGTGATACAGCACTTGCCTAGCATATGTAAGGCCCTGGGTTTGATCCCCAGTACCAAAAAAGAAAAAAAAAGTTCTCATTTCTTGAATTAACTCTATGTCCTATTGCCTCATCTTGGTCCTTCACTCCATGCCTTTGGGCTCCCTAAAATCACTACTGATTCGTAACTGTCCACTTATATTTCATAAATGCAAGACCAAGATGGTAGATAACTACATTCACTCTGAACAGTAGAAGCTAAAGTTTCACAACTGACCGTTTTCCTTGCAAGAATGATGAAAGGCTATCAATGTAGGAAGGTCAGGAACAGTCAAATAAGTTCTTACAGTTCCTAAAAAATAGGACGGGGGAGGCCTTACTCTAGGGATAAGTGCTTTATTTTAATCCTTCCTTCCTTTCCTCCACTTATATTTTGTATTTTCTGAATTGTCTTGGGCCTAATCCATTTGCTGGTCTCCTGATCTAACTAGGATTCCTTCTCAGGCAGATTCTCAGTCTGGTTAGGGAGTAATAATGATGACTTCATCCTGTGGTACAACATTGCACCAGCTGCTCCATGGAGAGAGAGGAGAGACGATGTCTGGCTCAGTTGACCCAGGGCACTCCTTTAATTACTTACTCTCTGTTCCACTTCTGCTTCTCTCTGAAGCTCTTTGCGGTGTGTGTGTGTCTGTGTGTGTGTGTGGGGGGTCTCTAACTTACTTTTCTTTCTTTTTTTTTTTGTACTGGGGATCGAACTCGGGTCCTTGCGCTTGCGCAGCAGGCGGCGAAACCACTGAGTTAAATCCCCAGTCCCTCTAACTTACTTTTCAAATCTCAGCTAAATCTATTAAGGATGTGAATCTCTCCACTATACTTTCTCCATCAGTTGAATGCCATCTTCATTAATTGATCTTTGCTTTTGTGAACCTCTGGTGCTATATTGGCTAGCATGGGTCCTTGCTTCAGTGATAATAGAAATTAAAACTGGGGCATATTATGAATCTATAGGCAGAAGCTTTAATAGGAAAGTTTATTACAGAAAAGAAACAAAGCTGGTTTTCCTGTAGCTAGCCCAGCAAAGAGACAGAGAAGTGGACTACTATACAGAGAGAGAATGGGCTCCTACAGACATGAAGAAGCCTCTAACAAAAGATACTCCATTTCTATGGGGGCTCCAGAGAAATGTCACTGATTATTATGGAATTTTTTCAAAAGAAGCAAACAGGGTAGAGTTTAGTTGCTGAGCAGGTGTGAGTTTGCACATGGTCCAAAATGTCCTTTGACATGTGACGTCCCCACTTTGGGAGGAGATTTTATTAGGGAAATGCATTATAATAAAAGTATAATGCAGTTTAGGGTAGGTTTTTGGTCAGATCTGTGGCCATCTTTGTTTGCAGTGATGTCACCCAGTTTGCCTACGTATCTCACCTTTTTATTTCAAGAACTACAGGGACTCTGAGTCTTCTGCTTAACTGGCTCAAACTTGGGCTTCCCTCTTTGTCTTTATAGAATCCAATTTGAGTGAGAGTCCTGCAAGGTCAGTTCAGTGAAAATCTCCCACTATTGATATCTGACCACCCTGGCCTGCCTTTGGTAAGAATTCCGTTGAGCCAGCCTAGCAAGAATCCCTCTGCCCCCCATGTTTCCTCTCAGTAACTTTCCATTCATGGATTCCACCCCCACTCCCACCCCACTCTGTGGTTATAAAATTCTATTTCTCCTGCTGGCATCAGAATTGGGTCCAACCTCTCTCTCCTACTGCAAGACCCCACTGGAGGTCCCTATACCTATTACCAAGGCTCCTGTTAAATGGACTCTTCATTACCTTCTTTGATGAGTGTTATGAATCATTTTTTTCTTTAACATGTTCAATCTTAACTTCTATTCCTCTTCCTAGGATATGTGTTTTTGTTTTGTGTATGTTTGTATTTTAAACACCTAAATGTTTTGGTTCTTTTTCCAGATAACATTGTATTTTAAGTATATATTTATGATATTGTATGGATTTTTTTGTGAGCTTTTGAGGCAAGGTCTCCCCTTGTAGCCCAGGCTGGCCTTGATCTCGCAGCAATCCTCCTGTCTCAGCCTCCTGAGTGCTGGGATTACAGGTGCGTGCCACCACGCCTGGCTCTGTATGGATTTCTAATGAATTTTTTCCTAATGAATGTTTTTGAATGTGTAACCCTACTTTGTGTCCAGAAAGAACTGGAAACATTTGGGGAATAGCACTAATCAGAACTGCTATCTGTCCTGGTCAACAAATATTCAGTTTGCTTTTCTTCCCCTCAGAATAAACATACTCCCTCCCTTCCTATGGGAGCAGAGATGGACATATTCCTTGCTTTGGCCCTGATTTCCTGTCCTGGGACTACAGCCTTGTCCTTTATTCTCCACAAGTCCATGGCTCTACCTTCTGAACGATTCTTTTTTCTCTATTGTCTGAAAAAGCCATTAGCCCATTTGCTGCCTGGCATAACTGAGGCCCATTTATTTTAAGACTCAAAGAGTCTCAGATTTTTATTCTTTTATATGCATTCTAACTTTACACACTTTCTTTGGTAACACATCACTCTTTTAAAACTTAGTAGCCTCATTTATTTGATTCCAGTCAGCTCCATCTACTGAGACCACCTACAGTCTTTAACTAGATGTACCTCTCGGATTCACTACATTTCTTTTTTTTTTTGGTATCAGGGATCAAACTCGGGACCTTGCGTTTGCGAGGCAGGTGGCGGAATCACTGAGGTAAATCCCTGGCCCTTCACTACATTTCTTGCCTTCTCATCCCAACCCCACTATTTCCTTTCCATTGAGTTGCACATAAGGCATTGCATTTATCAGGCTTTGATGGGAAAATTGCACATTTAGTCTCTTTCCCCAGGATCATTTTGTCAAATTAAAAGGAATTATTGAATATCTCACTCGGAGTCGGGCACTTGCTTTGAGACATCTCCAGCCATTCAAAGGTTTTTATCAATGGATGAAACAACCATAAACTGGACTTGAACCTTGGGGAAAGGCTGAAATGTTAATTGGTCTTTGTCCATCAAAGTCCTTCTCATTTTTCCTTTTATTTGATAAAGCTGAGAAACAGTTCTTGTTTCTAGCTGTGTAAGACGCCAATTTTCTGGTCCCTCTCTATTTCCTTCTATTCCTGCTGGGAAACTTGCCAATTATTTTCTGCACTTATCTCCAGTGAGGTCAACAGAAGCTAATGTTTGCTGCAGTATTCTTTTCCTGTAGGCTTGGAAGTAAGATCCACCTTCCAAATCATTGCAGGTAGCAGGGTTTTTTTCTTGTTATGTAGCCAGGCTGGCCTTGAACTTGCAATCCAAAATATACAAAGAACTCTCAAAGCTCAACAATAAGAAAACAAATAAGCCAATTTAAAAATGGCCCAAAGACCTTCACAGACAGCTAACTAAGGAAAACATAGGGCAGATAAGCTTATGAAAATTTGTTCTGCAAATTAAAACAAGATAACACTACACACCTGTTAGAATGCCCCAAATCCAAAACACCAACAACGTCAAATGCTGGGAAGGGTGTAGAAAGCAGGGGCTCTCATTCATCGTTGGTGGGAGAGCAAAATGGTACAGCCACTTTGGAAGACAGTTTGCCAGTTTCTTACACAATTAAACATAATCTTACCATACGATTCAGA
This sequence comes from Heterocephalus glaber, assembly GCF_000247695.1. The sequence goes on along the minus strand of NW_004624781.1, from coordinate 723,884 downwards.
AGTCTCACTCTTTGACATTTAGCCAAGGGAACTGAAAACTTATGTCTACCCCAAAACCTGCATGTGGATATTTATAGCAGCTTTATTCTCAAGTGCCAAAACTTGGAAGCAATCAGGATGTCCTTCAGGAGATGAATGGATAAATATACTGTGGTGAACATTCAGACAATGGAATATTATTCAGCACTGACAAGGAACGAGTCATCAACGCATGAAAAAACATGGAGAAATCTTAAATGCATATTACTAAGTGAAATAAGTTAGTCTGAAAAGGCCACATTGTTTGATTCCATCTGTATAGCATTCTGGAAGAGGGAGAATTATGGAGATAATGAAAAGATCAGTGGTTGCCAGAAGTTAATGGGAAGGGAGGGATAAACAGGATTTTCAGGAAAATGAAACTATTCTGTACCATACTGGTGGATACATGTCATTATAGATTTATCAAAACCTATAGAATGCACAACACAAAAAATGAACCCTAATGTCAACGATGAAAATGATGTGTCCCTGTGAGTTTGGTGATTATGACAAACATAATCCTACTCTGGGATGTTGGTAACAATTGCAGGCTGGGCATGTGTAGGGACAGGAGGTATGTGGGGAATCTCTGCACCTTCTGCTCAGTTTTGCTGTGAACCTAAAACTGTTCTTTAAAAAAATCTACTAAAAATAACATCACAAAGTTTTTTCCCATCCATGTGTTCCTCAGCTACTGGTCCTTCCATTCATCCATTTATCCACTCGTTCATACAACAGATATTTGTTGGACAAGAATAAAGCAGTGAACAAAACAAAACTGTGACTGTAATGGAAATGAAATTCTTTGGAGGGAGACAGAATATAGACACACAAACAAGTAGTATGCAATATTGTCAGATGGTAAATACGTGAAAAAGGAAAATAAGCAGGCGAGGGTTGCAGGTGTAGGTCAGTGGTGGAGCATGTGCTTAGCATGTGTGAAGTCCTGGGTTCAACCCTCAGCGTCCCCGCAAAAAAGCAAAACAAAGGACATTGGAATGGCTGGGCTGGGGCTGTCCATATCACTTTAAATAAGGTAATCAGGGAAGACTTTCCCCAAAAGTTCACATTTGAACAGAGCTCTGGAGAAAGTAGGGATGAGACACTGCATAGGCACATCTGGGAAGAATTTCTCAACCAGAGGAATAGCAAGTGCAAAGGCCCTGCAGCAAGCATGTCTGGCATATTTAAGAAATAGAAAGGAGGAAGCATTGAGTAGAGGAAACAAGGGTAGAGTAGTGGGAGATGAGACTGAGGACGGAACAGGGCCAGGCCCTATGGGGCCTAAGAGGTTTTACCCTGGAGAATCCTGAGCAGAGGAGGGACTGGGTTTCCCTGCAACTGTTGTGCAGAAAGAAAACCACAGAGTGCAAAAGTAGAAGTAAAGATGTCCATTAGGAGGCCACTATGTAGGTCTGGGACAGCGTGGATTGCAGTGGCAGCAATGGAGACTGTAGGTGGTCACTCTGGTTCTGGATTGACATGAAGATGGAGCCAGCAGGACTGCAGATGGGAGTTTTGCAAGAAAGAGAAAACATGAGGATGGCTGCAAAATCTTTGGCCTTAACTACGGCATGAATGCAGTTGCCATCACTTGAGATGAAGAAGGCTGTGGGACAAATGGCTTGGTTTTTTGTTTGTTTGTTTTTGAGACAGGGCCTTGCTATGTAGCTCAGACTGGCCTTGAACTCACTATGTAGCCTAGGGTGGCCTCAAATTCATGGTGATCCTCCTGTCTCAGCCTCCAGAGTGCTGGAAATAGAAGTGTGCACCACACCCGGCTGGGATGGAAGTATGGAGTTAAGTGGAGACGTTGATTAAGTGGTTGGGTTCACCAAACTCAAGCACACGGTCCAAGATGGAGATTTGAATTGGAGAGGCCTGGGCACATGGACGGTATCTGAAGCCGTTAGGTTGGGTAAAATGACCAAGGGTGAGGGAAGAGACCCCTGAGTACTCGGTTCTGCGGTTCTCCCACATTAAGGTGTTGGGAGAGGAGAAGGACCCAGCATGGAAGACTAGCAGGAGCAGACGGTGTGGTGAGAGGAAAAGCAATCGCATACTAGAAGCAAGAGTGTTTCAAGGAAGAGAGTAAATGATTCAGGACTGAGTGGAAAGAGGGACGCAGCAGAGACAGCAGGCAGGTGGTCTGCATTCCCACCCATTGCCAGGAGGGGGCGCAGGGGCCAGTGTCTATGTCCACGTAGACGGGAAGAACTTGGCCACGGGAGAGGCTTAGCAGGCTACGGCGGAACCTGTCGGGGG
>NW_004624781.1:709015-721498 GCF_000247695.1 Heterocephalus glaber | reverse complement strand
GGGGTTGGTCTGCGGATAAGACTTTGGGGTGGGCGGGAGAGACAGGGGCCCGGCACAGTTAACCGCTTCCCTCAGCTCCTTGGCTGGTCCTGGGCAGGGCTGGGAGGTGAGCCCTGCTGTGCGTGCAGGCTGGCGAGAGGTGCAGGGTAGTAGAGAGGAACCACATTGTGACAGCAGAGCTCACCCAGGAGGATGGTGCAGGGCGGACTGGGGAATTTCCAGAGTGAAAGAAGAAGGAAGCCCAAAGCCCACTGCTTGCCCTAGGAGTGCCAGGTCTCTGAAAGATTGGCTGTGAGGATTTCTTTAGAACAGTGGTAGTGAACCTATGACATGCACACAGCAGCAGGCTGTTCATCATTGAAAGCTCGAAAAGCTTCGCCGTCACTGTTTTAGAAGTTATTATTGTGATGATCTCATCGTGAGAAACAGGACAGGAGAGGTGCCAAATCCATGATTGTGCTGAAAACAAACTCAGAATTGTATTCATCAGCAACTGCAAAAATAGAAGGAACAATGGATCCAAGATGTATGCCGAGGGCAGAAAGGCCCACTTCTGGTGGCAGAGGGGAACTGTCTGAGGGCTGGCAGGTTCAGAGTGTCCCATAACCTGGCTATTCTGGAGGCTGAGGTAGGAGGATTGTAAGAGGGAGCCCAAACTGGGCAACTTGGTGATACTCTGTCTCAAAAAATAAAAAGGGCTGGGCTGGGCTGGGGGTTTAGCTCAGTGGCACCATGCCTGCCTGTGGAAGGTCCCGAGTTCGATCCCCATTGCGGGGGGCGGGGGGGCACTGGGGAACTGGGGATATAGCTCAGTGGTAGAGCATCCCTGGGTTCAATTCCCAGAACTGCAAACAAAAGAAGAAGAAAAAAAAAGAGCACCCATTAGGGAGGGCTGGATACATCTGTCCTACCCTTGGGGCAGCTGAGTGCTCCTTTGAGAGCTGAGATAGACTGATACCGGGGCTGGTGTTTAGGCGACAGTGTCCCCCAAGGCCTCAAGGGCTCAGAGACAGGGCTTTTGAAAGGTGAGAGTTAGGAGGCAGGGCCTGGCCGGTGGGGGTCCCTGGAGTGTGACCTGAAGGGTGTATTCTTGTCACCAGCTCCTCCCTTCTCTTTCTGCTTGCTGGGTGCCAGAATGTGAGCAGCTTTCCTCCACCCAGGCCCTTCTGCCACGCTCTTCTGCCCTGACCATGGACTGTAACCATGAACCAAAATAAACTCTTTGTGCTGAGCTACATCCCTAACCCTTTTTAATACTTTCATTTTAAGACAAGTTCTTGCTAATTTGCCAAGTTGCCCAGGCTGGGCTTGCATTTACAGTCCTCTTGCCTCAGCCTCCCAAAGTGCTGGGATTATAGGCATGAGCCACCACCCTGACTCTTTGTTTTGTTTTGTTTTTGTACTGGGGATGGAGCTCAGGACCTTGCGCTTGCAAGGCAGGTGGTGGAACCACTGAGCTAAATCCCAGCCTGTTGTCTTGTTTTTGAACTCTGTCCCAGACCTCCTGGATGGAGGACCTCCTAACCCTCCTTCAGCAGAAGACAAACCGAAACAGATTCCTGGTATTGGGATTGTTGTCAGCCTGGGCAATGGGGAAGGAATAAGAAAGAGAGAGGGGGCTACATGGTCCCACCAGGTATAGAGAAGGGGATGGAATATGGAGGACAGTGAACAGGGAGAAAGGGGACAGTGGGGCAGAGGGAGACAGCTCATTCTATCAGCGTGGTTACAGCTGTTGTGTTATTTGGTTGTGTATGTGGTGGGTTGGGCTGGGGTCTTCCCAGACACCCTCCTTGGAAGGTCAGTCCTTTTCTTTCTTGAGGCTGCTCTTGTTAGTTTGCCTGCCAGATGCTTCCAGCTGGGAGTATTTGGATCTAGACAAACAAAGACTGTTTCAAAACTCAATTCCCAGGAAGAGGGAGCTAGTAAGCAGGAGCCTGAGGCGATCCCTGTGTACTGGCTTTGGTTCTCTGGGGGAAATGTGGTTCCTTAGACTGGGCTGGAGAGTGACTCAGGGTGGTGCCCTGTGAGGCCTGAGTGAGTGGGCAGGGCGGGGGTGATGGGGTTTTGGCTTTTGCCGAGCCTTCAAGTACTTGAGGCCTGAACATACAAATACTCCGGAAGTAACATGCACCAGCCAGCCCAGGCAGAGGGAGACCAATGCCAAGATATTGGTTAAGTGCCACAGCAATCCTCCAAAAATGCCCCAGTGGCACCTTAAGCCCAGCCACTGCCAAGAATTGATTTTTCTTTCTTTTAGAAACAGATAAAATGAATAGATTGAGTATCATTCTTAGGTGAGGCATTCCAGTGTCTCTAAACTGCTTTCTGAAAGATGGGCTGAAGCTAGGCATGGTGGCACATGCCTATAATCCCAGCTCTTGGGAGGCTAAAGTAGGAGGATCACTGTGAGATCAGGGCCAGCCTGGGACATAGTGAGCCTGGACTACATAGCAGGGCCCTGTCTCAAAACAAACAAGGAAAGATGATGGACTACTTAGCTTCCCTAGAGAGCGAGGAACATCTTCATAGCCCCACATAGAGGGAGGTTAAGGAGTCTGGCGTGTTTAAGTGCATTTAAACAGATGAAAGAGATGCTTGCCTTCGTATGTGAAAGGAAGCAAAGGAAAGTCATCTCTGAATTTCATCATGAACTGACAATTTCTGCCCTGGCGTGTTAGTCAGACTTCTGTTACTATAACACAAACCTGAGATGATCAACATATAGAGAGTAGTTTTATTTTGCTCATAGTTTTTGGAGGTTTCTGTCCATGGTTGGCTGACCCTTTTGCTTTGGGGCCTGTACCCAGGCAGTACATCATGGGAGGGGGGATGTGGTCAGTAAAGCCATTCACCCCATGACCGAGAAGCAAAAGTGAGGAATAAGATGGGTCCCCCAATGACTGGAAGACCTCCCCTCTTCAGTTCTGGTCACCTCTCAATGGCACCAAGCTGGAGATTAAGTCTTTTGGGGGATGACTCACATCCAAATAAAGCACTCGAGGAAGTAACAAGACGGTGTTCCATTGTCTGTATGCTCCACATTTTGCTTATCCAGTCATGCATTAGTAGACACTTGGGTTACTTCTCCTCTGGGCAAATGTGAATAATGCTACTGTGAATATGAGTGTACAAGGATTTCTTCAAGACTCTTCTTGCAGTTCTTTGGGGGACATACTCAGAGGTGAACTTGCTGAATCATTTGGTAATTCTATTTTTAATTTGTTGAAGAACTGACCTGCTATTTTCCATAGTGGAAGCCTGCTTTTTTTTGGTACCGGGGATCAAACTCAGATCCTTGCACTTGCGCAGCAGGCAGCGAAACCACTGAACTAAATCCCCGGCCCAAGCCTGCTTCTTTAACAAGTTTTCCCTGGGTCCCAATATGTGAGTTTTAGTTTCATTTCATTGGCCACACTGGGTCATATGACCATCCCTAGCTGCAAGGGAGTCTGAGAAAGGACGTAAGTTCAACTCAGTGTAGATGTCTTAGAACAAAAAATATACTCTATTAGTAAGGAAGATGAGAGGAATAAATTTTAGCAGCCTGAAGGCATGAGAACAGTGGAAGGGCTTCAAGTGGCCCAGGAACATTGTAGGAGGATTTCTATTTTAGAAAAATCTCTCTGGCAGCCATGGACTGAGCAGTCAAAGTCAGGCAGATGAGTTAAGAGGCTATTACAGCAATCCATTGAGGAGTAATGGGGGAGGCAATAAGGTAGAAAAATGGGGATGGATTTCAAAGACATTTCAGGGCATCCCTTCATGTCTGTCTGGATTGTCAGCAAAGGAGCCAGAGAAGTGTAAGCTTGAGTTCTGGGTTGAGGCTTGGGTTGTTCTTGGATATCTAGGAGGTGTAATGGGTTTGGAGAACAAGTGATGGTTTGATTTTACACATGTTGAGTTGAGGAGCCTAAAGGATGAGTAGGTAGGAAAAAAGAGTGGAGGAAGGCTTGTCCCAATCCAGGCTGTTTTGCATTGGTTTGCAACCTCCTTGAGGCAAAACTGGAGATAAACTGCTCAGAATCATCCACTTCTGTGCTGGTCAAGGAAGCAAGTGGGGGACTCTTGTCCAGAAAGAATGTATGGAGGCCACCCTCCATCTTGATTGTCTCAGCTTCAGATGAGAAGCAATGTGAACCACATCCCCACTCTCAAGTTCCCAGGGACACCAGACAAGAATTCTCTGAACTAAGCAGACTCCTCCTCTGTGCTGCGATGGTCATTCTGGCCATCTGTGCTCAGGACCGAGTATGTGAGTCTCAGCTGAGTTGGTCCTACACATCTGTCCAAGCATCCTGGGGTGCAGAGCCCCCTCAATCCTTTGCTTCTAGGAATGACAGCCAATGCCATTTTCTTCCCTCCTGACTTGTGCTCTCGAGCCCTTGTGATAAGTCTCCCCTGGGTATAAGCTGTCCTCGCTGTTCTTCTGTGTCACCACTGCAGGACACAAAGTACAGACTGACTCTCTGAACGCCATCTCTGCAGTCCTGCCCCTGGTTCTCCTGGCCCAGGGACCCCTCTTCCTTGGATGCTTTGTCCCCAGTTACTGGACCTATGGGGGGGCCACTCATGCTGAGACCTGTAAAGCCAGTCCCAGGCTGGACAGGGCCTGAGGGATCGTGGGGAGCAGTGTGGAGAAGTCTGGAGTCCCTGGAGGCTGATGACCACTATGATACATATTCAGAATCATTTGTATACCTGGATTTGAACAGAGAGCTGCTTACCTAAGTTCACAAATGCACATATCCGAACCCCAATGCCTCTATACATACATCATAGACACATACATTCAAGGGGCAAATCCTGGCCTCTCCTTTATAATAGCTGGGTGTCTTTCAACAAGTTACTTAATCTCTTTTTGTCTTAGTCACCTTTTTAATCACTGGGACAAAATACCAGACATCTACAATTTAAGGAGAGGCTTATTTTGTCTTACAGTTTGCAGAGTTTTTAGTCCATAGTCGGCTGGGTCCCAGACAGGGCAACATGGCAGAGGGGCCTGGCGGAGGAGAGCTGCTCACAGCAAGCAGACAGAAGTGGAGGTAAGGGAGGAGCTGAGGGAGATAAATCTGTCCAGGCCACGTCCCCAAGACCCACCTCTTCTTACCAGGCCCTGCCTCCTAACAGGAAGTCAGCTATGAGCCCTATAATCCAATCACCTACCCCAAAGCTCCGCCCATGGTATTGTTGGGGAACGTGTAGATATAAACTGAAACATTTTGCCTTTGAATCTCCTTATCCGTAAAAATGAGCATAACAATGGTATTACCTTCCCTGAGTTATAGTGAAGATTGAGTCAGATAAAACAGTGAAAAGTTTAAAATAGTGCCTGACATAGGCAGAGACACGCATGGATTCACGCGTATTTTCTAAGCCCTCTCCCACACTGCTGCTGTCACTTGGTGGTAAGCCTGGCATAAGATTCAAGTCCCTTCATCCTTCTAAGCCTCAGTTTTCCCATATGCAAAATGGGAATGTTATTTACCTGATGGGGCAGTTGCAAGGATCTAAGAAGCCCAGTGCAGAACGCTCTGAACCCAGCCTCTGGCCCGCAGCAGCCTCTGCACCCTTGGGACCTTCCTATCTCCGTGGTGAACTGGCCCAAGGATAGGTACTAGTATCAGATCCTTAGAGGCAAAGTCGGGACAGGCCTGGCCCTTATCTCCTCTCAGGCTGGAGCTGGACCGTGTAGAGCCAGAGGGCAAGGCTAGGGGATGCCAGGTCTACTCCCCCTTTTGGAGCCTGGCTGGCCGCCTCTGGGCAAGGGGCTGGGGGCAGGGCTGACCCAGTGGTCATGGCTGGAAGAAAAAGAGGAAACCATCTCGGTGGAAATTGCCCTGTGGTTGGCTCGGGCGCCCACGACATTGTATTTATAGAGAGCTCCCAGCAGCTCTTAAGTCCTTGCCTAGAAGTTAACCCCTTTCCAAGCCGCGGTGCCAGCCCAGCTCCCAGGAACCGTACGGTACTGGGTTGGGACAGCGGATTCCAGCAGCCTGACAGTCACCCTCCCCCGCTCACAGAAAAGAAACTCGGCCCTTGGAGGCGTGGGACCCCGGGTGGGGGATGGGACACCTTCCGGGCGTGCCCCGGGGATTCCCCGGCCGAGGGCCTGGGGTCGGGGGCGGAGTCCATGCCCCAGGCCCTGCCCAGTGGGCGGGCTTGGGCCTTCGCTCCACGCTGTCGCGGCGGGGCCAATCGGGGCTCGGGGGCGCTACCCCGCCGCCTTTCCGTGCCCGCGGCTTCCTCCGGCCCCGCTCCGCCCCTCGGGCTCTCCGCAGCCCCCGGCCCCCATTCGGGCCGGGCCTGGAAGCAGGGGCTACGGCAGCTGTCCGGCGAGCGGTGCGGTGAGTGCCGCGTGGCTGGGCGCGCGGGGCGGGGCGGGGCGGCCTTTGTCTGCGGGAGGCAAGGACGCGCCCGAGCCGGGTGGCCGGGGATCTCGGGGCGTCCAGTACCCCACCCCAACGCACGTGAGCACGCGGGACCCGCCGCTCCTCGGGCTCCAGGGCCCAGATCCACTGCACCCCTAGCCTGGTCTCCTTTCGGAGCTGCAGATCCCGGGCTGACTGTGGCTCCCCAGAACCTGCGGACGGGGCTGGAAGCTCAAGGAAGCGGGAAGCCTGGGCTGGGCTGGGTAGCTCCCATGCGTGGGTAATGCAGGACAGGGGACCCCCACAGGCTGCAGTGGGCACCGGCGGGGGTGCAGAGTCTCTTTGGAAGGACAGGTGGGGACAGTCCGGAGGTCCACGAAGACTAGGGGTCGAGGAGGGATGAGGGGTGCGAGCGTTGGGAGCGGGAAGTCTGGGGAGATGGGATGAGGCAGGATGCAGTGGAGCTGGGAAGTACGTGGAGAGAAGGTCGGGGCCCAGCGAGGGGGCCACTAGGGAGACGGAGTGAAATCCAGCGCCCGGGGCCCTCTGTAGCTTCGGTGTTGCTAGGCGATTGGCAGACTTGGGAGTTTCAGACAGTGAACTGGCAGAGAAGGGGCTTTATATCTAAGCCAAACCTGCCCTAATGGGAAATGCGTGATGGATGACTCAGTCCTGGAATCTATCTTTGACGGGAAAGCAAATAGTAAGCAAAGAACTGTGTGTGTGCATTCGGAAGGGGAGTTGATTTAATTGAGAAAAACTGTTTTACCGTCTAATTGGTTGTGGATGGTCTGGAAATGAGTCTGATTTCTTCATTAAATGAAGGGCCTGGGTCCTTTTCCTATAAGCTCATGCGTTGTACTTACTTTTTATATTAGAATGGAATGAAGCTGTTTGAACTGTAAGAGTTCTTTATTTAGTTGTGCCTCTTCTCTAATTCCCCTGAGCCTCCCAGAAATCCTAAGAAATCTGATGCAGGGGAGCAGCCATCCTTATAGTTTGGGGGCCTACACATGGGGTTGGAGGACTTCTGAAGGGCAGAGAAATTGAAGTCTAAACCTGCCTGCCCAATGGGTCGGTCCTGATGAGTGGCAGGCTGGGGTGGAGGTGAGTGTAGAATGTATGGGGTCAGATTTCCATCTTGCTTGGGAACGGAAGTTTGTGTGTGTGTGTGTGTGTGTGTGTGTGTGTGTGTGTGTGTATTTCCCTGATTGCTGGAGTTCCTGAATTTAAGTGCTAAGCCTCGGTTGACTGTTGGCCATGGTGATCTTCCTCTTCCATGTGACAGATGTTGCATTCAGCTTACACAGTGTCTGCATGGTGATGAAAATTTTCTGCATGACTTTGGGTCAGTCCTGTGAACGTCAGATTTTGCACGAAGGCGTCACAGGACAAGGGGACTCATGGAGACAGTTTTCTTTTCTTTTTTTTTTTTTTTTTGGTACCAGAGATCAAACTCAGGTCCTTGCACTTGCAAGGCAGACGACAGAACCACTGAGCTAAATCTCCTGCCCCTGGAGACAGTTTTCTTAGCCATGCATTATGTGGCCTCAGCAGTGCTTCATGGGTCCCATGACTGATTCCTAGAGTTCTCTGTACCAGTGCATTGGTAGTGGCTTCTGCCTGCCTGCAGGGAGCTTCTCAGAGCCCTCCAAACTCCTGTGCAGTGAGTGATCATACCACCCAGCTGGTAAGGGAAGCCTGGGCTATTGGCAGCCTTAACATGGAAAGAGAGGTGGTACCTCTCCCTCTTCAGCTCTGTCTGGGTACTGGATGCTCAGTGCCTCCTGGTGGGCTGCATGCTTTAATCCACCTTCCCGGGCCCCCTCCCCCCTACCAGGAACCGTACTCAGGACCTTGTGCTTGCCAGGCAGGTGCGGTGCCACTGAGCTACATCCCCGGCCCTGCTTCCTTTAATCTTTATGGGGACAACAGTTATAGAAGTGTGATCCTCTGGAGAGCCTGGGTCCTTACTCTGGTGAGCCTGGCTCTGAACTTTGAAGAAACCCCTCCTTCAATACTGGCTGTCCTGCAGTGGGAAATCTTCATGCTTTGGAGTGGGATTTGGATTTGCCACTGAGGTGGGCAACACAGAGATCCAGATCAGAGATCCAGCATGACCCTAGAGCCATTTATTGGGATTCCACACACCCAAAGTGACTTCTAGAGTGGTGTAGAACAAGTGTCTTGCCTGTTGCCAGACAGTTCTTGGTTACAGGATTTGGGGTGTGTGCAGATAAATGACTCACATCCGAGCAGCCTCTGAGATTCTGACCACATGGGCCTGCTGACTTACAGGGGCAGGGGAGAAGGAAGTAGCCAGGGTGATGTCACTGCCCATGAGCTTATCCTGTGAGTGGGTGGTGGCTTCTCATTGCTGTCCTTTTCCCATACCCTCCAGGCAGGAGTGCCAGGGAAGTCCACCAGCAAGAGGAGGAGGTCACAGTCAGGTGTGGGTGTGTGGGAAAGCCCAGGATGGACCACACAGTGGCGAGAGGGCCACATGTACTGCACCCTTGCCTGGCATCCCAGTTGAGCATCTCCTGCATGTGCCAGATGGGATCCTTGGGGTTCAGGTGTGGGGCTGGGGTTGTGCTGAATGCTGAATAGATACCATCTCAGGTAGTCATGGTTGCAGTCCTGTGAGGTGGGGTATGCAGGGCACCATTGTAGGGATGGGGAAACCCAGGCTCAGGAGGGGCAAGTCACTGCCCACAGACACACAGCTGGGCTAGCAATGTGCGCAGGGTCCCCTAGGACAGAGGGGACTCACCTGCAGAGGCAGGGAGGGGGTGGACCCAACCTGGTGACCCAGAGCCTAGTGGTCCTCACAGCAGGTCAGGGCCATTGGTGAGTGGTCCTTGTCATACCGATGCCTCCAGGAGTCCCTCCGGTGTCCTACAGTTCTCACTAATGCCCTGCTGTCCCTCTTTTTCTCTTCATGGTCCAAAGCATAGATGCCCTGTCCATACCCTTTATGCCTTTGGGCATTTGGCCTTCAGGGCATGGGGGGACACTGTTCTGGGGACATTGCAGGAGTGGAGGATGGATCCCCTGATGTTTGGAGCCTTGACCAGGATTCTGGGAAAAGGAGGGGGACAGGACCCCTGGAATGAGCCAGACCCAGAGATGGAGAGGAATTGGATGTTTGCTGGTTTGGAGCTGGGGTGGTGGTGGGGCTCTGGATGGAAAAGGGGAGACACAGAAAGAGTAATGGTCCCAGGACCTAGACATATAGCTGGGCCAGAGGAGGAGAAGCTCATGCAGAAAGGTCCAGAAGGCCTTGTCCCCAGGCCTGTGGCAATAACAGCAGCAACAGGAATAATTGTTACTGCCATTTCCATGTGGGGCACTTGTATAAGTCTTTCTCAATTTTCTTATTATTCTCATGGCAACCCTGCAGGGGAGAGATTATTACTCCTTTTTTAGAGCTGCAGAATTGAGTGTCAAGTAGGTGAAGTCATCGACAGGTGGTTGAGTGTCTAGCAGGGCTGCTGGATTGGAATTTGAACCAGGGCTGCCTGCTCCTGAGCCTGTGCTGTGCCCTGGGCAGCAGGCAAGGGACCCTGGTGGTTCCATTTAACAGGCAAAAAGTCCAGACCTAGAGGGATTCACAAGCTGGCTCTTAGTCACTTCTGCTGGTGACTACAGCTGGAGAGTGGGCCCTTGAACAGCCAGGCTTCCCCTCTAGGCTCAGATGCCATCTGTACAATGAGCACAGAGATGGGCACTGGTTCACATGAGCTCCAAGAGGCCGTCCAGCTCTGAGGACCAGTGGAGCCTGCTGTGTTGAGTCAAAGCCCCTGGGGGAGCAGAGGGCTCTGCTGCTTACAGGGAGGGTGGGATCTGCCCTCTAATAAGAGACTCCTGTGCTCTCGTTGCTTCTCTTCTCTTCTTCCCTTCTTCTGGCTGCTCCTGCTCTAAGCTCGGGGTGAAGAGCTCTGTGCCACCAGTGCTGTGTGTACCCACCTACCTGTGCACCCTGTGCCTGTGTCAGGTAGGTTCTCAGCCTCTGCATCCAAGACAGCATCCTGCTGCCTTGTCCAGTGGCTTTTAGGCCCCCGGCCGATGCAAACTCATTTTAGGGACACCTCCTTGGCCAGAACGAGTGAGAAAGGCAGGCCAGCTGCCGCAGCATTGTCTCCCCATGTACTCAGACTTGCTAAGACCTAGGGCTTGCCCCTGCAGGTTCTGAGCTTGACCTTAGTGTGGCAAGGACAGTGTGGTTGGGGAGGCCACTAATTGTCCTGGGCTCTCTTCTGTTCCCCTCTTCTCTTTATGCTCCCTGCACCAGGGGAAGCAGGTGGAGGACACCAGGAAGACCTTGGACCGCTCTGCCTGGTGGCCCCAGTGACACACACAGAAATCACATGGAGAGGAAGACGGGATTGCTCTCTTGGGTGGGATCATGGGGCTGGGCAAGGTGCCCAGTGGACAGCCTTGGACACAAAAGGCCCCAACTGACTCAGATTATCAGGACAAGGGAAGGCCAACAGGAGGTGCTTCCCAGGGACTCTGGAGACCCCTCTTTCCTCTTCCTAGGCCTCCACCCATCTATGGAACATCTCGTGTTCATTAGTCAGTTTGAATCTTTTTCCTCAGTCGAGTTCTATGCTCATCCTATGAGGACAAGGTTTATTATTCCATTTTACAAAGGAGCAGACTGAAGTTCAGCATAATTCCCTAAAGTCACAGGACTTTGGAGGTGGCAGAGCATGGATTTGAACCTGTCTCCAGTTTTTCAACTCCAAAATCATCTTCATAATCACCAGGGCTCATTTCTTTCATGAGCCTCTTGTGTGACTCCCACCCAGTGTGTGAATCTGAGCTCATCTCGGGGCAGCGGCCCGGGCCTTACACTGTCGTCCTCGTGGTTTAGGGGATGCAGATGTAGAGAGGCCAGGGTTTGCAACCCTGTCTAAAATCCACATGACTCTTTGATGTTGTTGTTTTTCTGTTTTCTTTGGTTCATTGTGAAATAATTACATGTTCATTGTCAAAAATGGAATGTATCAAGTGATAAACAAGTGCAGAGGTTTACCTTCATTCCCACACTCCCAGGCGGAGCTCACCATTAGGCTTCCAGATGCTTTTATCACATACAAACTCCTGTCCCTCCATCCAGCTGTCCATCCAAACACTTGTTCACTCACTCACTCATTCATTCATTCATTCATTTGTTGAGCCATACTCTGAGCTGCTGTTATGTGCTAATCCTAGAGTGAAGCATGAAGAGTTAAATAGAGGAGATGCAGTACCTGGTCAGGGGAGTGAAGTGAAGAGAATAAGCACCTTGCAGGGACTAACAGGGACCTCCTTCAAGTGGCAGACCTCTCCCTGGCTTTTCTGGAAGTGCATCCAAGATAAAGAGGTAGGAGGATTTCTGGAAGTTCAAGCCCAGCCTGGGCAACATAGTGAGATCCTGTCTTAAAATAAACAGTAAAAAGGCTGGGGATGTAGCTCAGTGTGAAGGCCCTGGGTTCAATCCCAGTGTCGCTCCTCCCCCAATAAGATGGAGGAGGGTGAAAGAGAAAGGAGAGCGTTCAGGTAGTAGCTGTGTCTGTGTCGTCATCTAGCAACAGATGATGATGGCTAGAAGCAGTGGTGAAGAGAAACAACAAAGATGTATCAGATATAGCCTACTCTGAGCTCAAACAGGCTTAAGACAAAAACAGAAAAGATCGGCCCAAATATTTGGGAAATCTAGGTATGCAGTTTGCTTCAGTTATCAGGGTTAACATAGTTGTAGTTTTAAGGCTCTCTATCCCTCTGGCTGTCCTCTCTAGAGGCCTCTGCCCATTTGTTTGGATCAATTCTTTAGATTGTCAGTGGTTGACTGATGGCCAAACAACCCAGAGCTACTCTTCCTAGCAACTTCAGCAAGAAAGTCTATTGATGGCCCCAGGCCCGAGAACCAATCACCGAGTGGGGCAGCGCGTGGGTTCTCCTGTGAGTCAGAGTTGGTCACGTGCTCAGGCCTGAAGCTGGCGCTGAGCCTTCAGCGCCAGATGGACTGGGTTCCCTGCCGGAAGGTGAGGCCCTGTTATCAGAAGGAGCCAGTCTGGAGCAGGAGAGGGGGGCTCTGGGGTACAGAACAGCGAAGACTGTCCAG
>NW_004624781.1:680756-698606 GCF_000247695.1 Heterocephalus glaber | reverse complement strand
TTCGACGTGCACAGCGTGCTGCAGGTGGTGCTGGGCGCCAATGGTACCTACAGCTGCCTGGTGCGCAACCGGGTGCTGCAGCAGGACGCTCACGGCTCAGTCACCATCACGGGTGAGGGGCCTGTGGTTGGCTGGGCAGGGATGGAGGGAGCCGCCACCTGTTTTCTAGACTCCACATTGGAGTTTCAACAGATTTGGGTGGCTCCGGAGAATGTTTAAAAGTTACTTGAATAGCGATTTCAGGCGTCTCAGAGTCTCCCCGATAGGAAGTCTAAGAGACTTGCTTTAATGAGCTGATAAGAATCGTTTATAATGTTTGCTCTTAGATGGTGCTTTAAGCTTCATATGGAGGGGACAAAGTACCCGCCTGGAATCTGGAGGTGTGGGCGGGGATCCTGGGCCAGCCTCCGGCAGCCCGAGGACACGGTGAGGGAACTTCTCGGGGTGGTGTGAAGGGGTTTTAGAGGCCAGCACATGATCCGATACAGAAGTCCTGAGAGATGGTGGGGCCTCTCCAGGTGGTCAGTGCCCTCCTAGGCCAAGGTGAGTTCTCCCTGCAGCTTCACCAGGTTGCAGGTGGGTTGGCCAGGGCTCTCTCTGCTGCCCCCACGTGGCCAAACACTGTATCGAGGCTGGCCGTGGGGTGATTCCCTTAGCTCTGGTTTTCTGGGCCCTTGCAAGCCCTGAGAGGTCCCCATCCATCCCTTTCCTAGGCCTTTGTGCAGTCTGGCCCCTCAGGCCACCCGAGTTTCCCAGGGACCTCCCACATCCCTCAGCTCAGGACAGTGGCACCTGTGTCTGGTCCTTCTCTTTTCTCTTGGTGACTTCTGTCCAACCCCTCGGCCCACCCAGCTTCTGACCCCAGTGTCCGTGCAAACCTCAGGGCTAGTGACTTATTTCTATCCCTCCTGTCCCTGCCACTGCCCTGGGCTCTCAGAGCCTCTGAGAGGTCTCCTTGGGGGGACATGTCTCCCTTTTAGAGATCTGGAAGGGAAAGCCGTGTGTTCCCAAGAAAAAGGTGAGAAGTGTAGGATGGAGTGAGCCTGGCAGAGAATGCGACGCTCTCACCAGGAAAGACAGAAGGATTCGTGATCACTTGCACACTGCGCTGAATTGGATATTTGCAGTGCTGTGTGGAAAGGGCTATGAGTATGGATGGGTCTTCAGGGAGAACGCTCCCCTCACCTAATTCTTTATTTAATGCTTTGGGAGCTACCATTTAAAGGGGTTTCATGTAGGCCAGCCAGTGTGGCCAATCATGTTTCACAGATGAGGAGTCGGAGAAGGGGGTCCGCAGACCAGCACAGTGGTTCTGAGTCCTTTGGGGGCCAGGACACATGATAAATGCACTAGTTTGCATATAACTTGGGAGGCTCCTGGCTTCACTAAACAAACTGCCAGGAGTCTGCAAGCCTTGGCCCCCGTGCCCTGCAGTAAACATGAGCAGGGATCAGGATCTGGCTTTGGCCTCTCGGCCTGATTTGCCTCCCCCACCGACCAGCCTCCTAGTTTTGATACAGCAGGTCTGGCCTACTTTCGAGCACTTGGCCTGTATTTTGCTCCGGGTAGCTTTGTGTCTGGTGAAACATCTTGAGATTAAGATTTTGAGTGCTCCAGCTGGCCTCCCCCATGCCTGATGGGTTAGTGACATTAAGCATGCCAGGCCATGCCAGCCTCTCCACGGAGAAGAGCCTGAAAATGTGGGGCTGAGCCCTGGCTGGCTCTGCCCTTTACTGGCTGAAGGAGGGCGGGTTTTATCTGCGTTCTAGGCACCAGCTGAAGCCTTGGGGTGAACACAGAGAGAGACCCTGTCTGCAGCTTTCCCCCTCTGCTGCTGCCATATCCCTACCCTAGAATTTCCAGTGGATCCTTCTTCTTCTTCCCCTTCCCCCGCCCCCTTCTGACACAAGGGCCTTGCTATGCAGTTCAGGCTGGCCTTCAACTCACTGTGTAGCCCAGGCTGATCTTAAACTTGCAGCTATCCTCCTGCCTGAGCCTCACTGGGATTATTGGCATGTGCCACCATGCAGGCTCCCAAGGGATTCTTATGTCTGCTTCTTGGACTGGCCCTGCTGGCCTCATGGCAGCTCCTGCTCACCTATGTGACAGCTCCCTTGGCTTCCAGTGTCCAGAGCAGCAGTGCTGCCAGTGTAGAAGGAAGGTCTGCTGCAGTACCTGTCAGGGTGCTCTGTGCCACGGCCTCTGATGCTGCAGGGTTAAGGGACTTCTGCAGAGGGTGCCGGCTCCATGCTGCAGATGCCCTGGCCACTTTTTTTCCCCTGAAGCCTCTGCCCAGGACCCAGCTAGAGGGAGAGAGCCATCGAGGTTTGTGCGCAGAACAGCTGCAGGCCCCGACCCAGCCGGGCTCCTCAGTGCCTCTCCTGACACAGGAGGGCCCTCAGGGTCTCCTTGCTGAGTCCCTGGCAGGGCTTCCCCAGGCCCACTGGAATCCTAGGGGGACTGAGGACCCTGACTCCCAGGCCTTCATCTGTGCCTAGAGCTCAGCACACACCTCCTGGGAAGGGCCAGGTAGATGCTCTGTGGGTAGTATGGCATCTCTCCTGTCATTGATTTATCCTCTTGTGCCTCTTGCTTCTCCTTTCTCCCTCCTTCCCTCCCTCCCTCTGTTTTTACTTTTTTTTTTTTTTGGTACTGGGGATCGAACTCAGGACCTTGTGTTTTTGAGGCAGGTGTCACTGAGCTAAATCCCTGGCCCTACTTTTCTTTTTTTTGAGATGGTCTCACTATAGTACAAGCTGGCCTTGAGCTCACTGTGTAGCCCAGGCTGGCCTCGAACTCCTGGTGATCCTCTTGCCTCAGTCTCCCAAGTGCTGGAATTACTGGCGTGCGCCACCACACCCGGGTTTCTTTCTTTCCCACCCTTCCTTCCTTTCTTTCCCTTTCTTCCTTTCTCTTCCTCCTTTTCTTCCTTCCCTCCCTTCTCCCCCTGTTTTATTCTTTTCCTCCCTCCCTCCCTTCTTTCCCATAACCCTGTACAGTAACACCACCAGCTCCTAGGCTGTAAAGAACAGGCCACCACCCACATTTGGCCACAGGCCCTAGTTTCCTGGCTGCTGAGCTGCTGGATGGGGATTTCCCCCGGTGGGGCTGACTCTGGCATAGTCAGGAGGACCTCCTAGTGGCCAATCTTGAGCTAGGAGGAGTCTGAAGCACTGTCTAAGAAGGGGACACGGATAGCACTGTGTGGTGGCTGGAAGGAGTCAGCTGTTTCTGCAGAGCAGGTCTCGGATGCCAGTTTCACTGGAGTGCAGTTTCCTTTGGTGAAATTTGAAAGAAAGGCTAGGGAGGGGAAGCAGCAGGCAGATCACAGAACTCCTCGGATCATCCTGAGAAAGCTGAAGCATCTGCCAGAATCAGTAGGGCCCATGGAAGGTTGTGGAGCATTATTCACCCCCAGACTCTTCAGGCCTTGCCAGCCAGAGCTGTGAATGGGGAAGAGAGGCGGCAGGGACTTAGGGCCTCATTCACAATGTGTTCCCACCCAAGAGCAGTCTTGAGGGATGGCTCCAGGTGTGACATCTCACTGTCCCCTCTTCCCCACCCTAGGGCAGCCCATGACGTTTCCTCCAGAGGCCCTGTGGGTGACCGTGGGGCTCTCTGTCTGTCTCATTGTACTGCTGGTGGCCCTGGCCTTTGTGTGCTGGAGGAAGATCAAGCAGAGCTGTGAGGAGGAGAACGCGGGTGAGTGAGGGTGTGTGTGTGTGTGTGTGTGTGTGTGTGTGTGTGTGCGCGTGTCCATGTACGCGTATGCCTTGGAGTGTGTTGCTGTCTTGGACCGAGACAGGAGAAGGTAAAGAACAGAAAGTTCCCAGAGGCTGGGAAGTCCAATATCAAGGTGCTGGCTTCTGATGTGACCTTCTTGCTGTGGCAGGAGGTGACAGGGCCAGAGGGGTGGCACCGATCCCACTGGTGAGGGTGGAGCCTTCATGGCCTAATTACCTCTTAAAAGTGGCACCTCGTGGGGTTTGGGATGCAGCTCAGTGGCAGAGCGCTTACCCAGCACGCCTGAGGCCCTGGGTTTGATCTCTGGCACTGTCGAAACAGTAATCGTAATAATAAATAAATCAGACCTTTTATGACTGTTCCACGGCAATGAAAGTTCCACACGTTTTGGAGGGAACAGACCTCCAGCCTCAGCGGCTGCTGTCTGTGACGTCAGGGTGGGTGTCTGGTGACGAGATGACTGTAGCCAGTTGAGGCCGCGTGTTCCAAGGGGGTGGGTGTATCTGTGTAAACCAGTGTAACCCTGCATGTGTAAGCCACATGTGTCACTAGGAGGGCTGGGCTAGGGGAGTGGTGGGCTGCGGGCCAGGTGCCCTTTTGACTTGTCCTGGGCTCGGCGTACTCTGCTCTCAGGTGCCTGCCCGGTGTGCAGCGCCTGGACCACAGCGGTTGCCCAGGTGGGGAAGCACAGGGGTGACGGGGGCGCTGGGCGAGCTTTTCCTTCACCCTGCACTCTCGTTTCCCAGGGGCTGAGGACCAGGATGGGGATGGAGAAGGCTCCAACACAGGTGAGTCGGGGCTCAGAGGTGGCCCTCTTGACGTGGAGGGGACACAGGGAGGGAGAGAAACTTCAGCAGCTGGAAGGGCCAGATGTGCTTTGCGGTTTGAGTGCAGAGTGTCCCCCAGACTTGGGGCCCATCCTGGGGCTCTGCTGGGTGCAGAGGAAGGGCGGGGGCGGCCTCCCATCCTGGCCTCAAGTTCCTTTCTTTCTCCTACATCTCTGAGCCCGGTCACCAGCGCTGCAGATACCTCATGACTGTGCAGTCGGAGGGCTTCCTTGGGTTGGCAGCCAGGCCTCAGGGGACAGGGCAGTCTGGAACATCTCATACCAACTGGACAGCCTTTAGCCAGCTGCTGTGCCTCTCTGGCCTGTTTGCCCACATGTATGTAAAGTGGGGATAACAGCAGGTCTGCAGGTTTCCTGCGCTAGGTTAAATGTGTATGGAAGACATAGTACTGTGCCTGGTGCCTAATAAGTGTTCAATCCATCAGAGCCCTGTGATTGGTAGGCCATGGCTCATGCCCATCCTGTTCTTGTTAGAGGCCTTGGTCCTCTGGGCCTCAGTTTCCATCTGTAAAATGTCATCTTGGCCCTAACCCTGCTGGCACGCAGGGCTGTTTTAAAGCTCTCTCTAGTGGCTGCAGAGGCAGGGCCCCCACACCGGCCGGCCTCACTTCTGGTAGCCCCTGGGCTGGGAACGGCAGCTTCCTGCCGACCTACTGGGGCTGGTTCCAGGTGACATGAGTTCCCACCCCACCCCTGCAGAAGGAAGGCAGGAGATTGGCACCAGGGGACTGCAATCAATTACGCCAATTAATTCTCTGTGTGTTGGTGCCTGGCACAGGCAGGCGTGGAGACAGCCCTGGGATCAGACCTCGTTTTCCACACCGGAAGCAGATGCAGTTGGCAGAAGGGAGGGAGAGGTGGGAGTGGGGGGCTGGGGAGCTGGTCAGCCTGAGACCCATGCGATCCCGGGCCCCCATGGCATCTGCCAACATGCCAGCATCCTTTAGGGCCTCTCTGCACCCTTGTTTGTGGAGCAGGCTCAGCGCACCCCCACACCTCTGGAATGCTGGGTGGCTGTCCTGTCTACAGACGCAGGAAACTGAGGCCGGGGGAGGGGAATGACAGACCTCTGAGGACAGCGGGGACTTGTGGACTGAGGCTCGGGACAGCACCCTCGGCCCCTTCCCTTCCATGTCTCCCTCCTGCCCCTGCCCCTGCCCCTGCCCTGCCCACCTTCACTGCTCCCCATCAGCCCTCCCTTTCAATACTTCCCTCCTCATTGCTCTCTCCGTCCTCTTTTGCAGCCCTGAGGCCTCTGAAACACTCAGAAAGCAAAGAAGGTAAAGACCTGTGTGGCCTGGGATGAAGGAGACACAGGAAGGGCTGAAAATGAGTTGCAGACAGAGGCCAGCAGGAAGGAGGTGGCCGTGTGATGGGCCCTTGGGATTGAGCGTGTGGTGACAGGGGTGGTGTCCCTCAGGAGCCTTGCTGCTCACCTCTTGGCCAGCTCCCAAGCTCTTGTCTGGGGCTCCAGAGCCGTGGTTGGTACGGTGCTGCTTGTCAGACTTCTCTGGCCATTGTGCTACCTGACCCATGCTGGGGCTTCGGGCATAATCCCAAGAGTAGAACAAACAGCCCTAATTTGTTGTTTTTTCCTTTGTCCCCTTCCCATCCGGAGATGCAGATGATGGACAAGAAATCGCCTGACCAGGAGCTGGGACCCTCCCTACCCGGGGGCTCCACCCTCTGGCTGCACTGGGGTCTCAGAGTGAGCCCTGCCCCCGCCCATGGGTCCAGCTCTGCCCGTCTCTAGAGGATTCGGTACACAGACCACCCTGCAGCCTCACTTCTCTAAGTGACCCGATTCCCAAGTCATCCTGCTGCCTTATTTCTTGCGGACACAGTACACAGACCACCCTACCGCCTTGTTCCTCCAAGCCACACAGAAACCCTAGCTGCCTTTTTTCTCTCCAAAGGACCTGGCCTTCAACTCACCCCTGCCTTATTTCTCCAAGACACACTACACTGTCACCTCTTGCCTTGTCTTGCCGGTGGCCCTGATGCACTAGTTCCCTTTTCTCAGGCTTCTCCTGACCTTCATAGGATCCAACTCCTCGGCAGCCTTGAGTCTGGAGGCTGCCTCTTCCATTCCTCCTCCTCCTGCCCTGTGCCTGGCCTTCCTGCTGCTCACAGGGACACCGGGCACCCTTCCTGCCAGCTGCATGTTCTGGGCCATGTATGACTCTCCTGCCATCTCCTCCATGCCACCCGGGCTGCCCCCACAGGAAGCAGGTGCCGGTCACACTGGTTCTCTGGGGTCTTCAGGGGCCATCTTAGGGGGCAGCTTTTTACCCTACACCTTACCCAGTGCCTAGGGTAGGGGAGAAGCCTGGGGAGAGGGACACAGCCCTGGCCACACTGGAGAATCAGGAGGTTTCCAGGAGTCTTTCCAGTGTGAGCTGCTGGGCAGCTGGCCAGGACCCTCCAAACCTACCTTTGCGGGCTGGCAGGGCTTTGGGGACAGAGGAGACTGTCTCCCACCATGGTGCTACTGGGGCCTGGGCGGATACCTCCTGGCTTGTCCGTGGCCAGCCCCCGCCTTGGAGTCCTGTGTCGGGATGGCCTCTTTGGCGCCCCAGGAGGGAAGACGTGAAGATGTCTAATTTAAATGTGGGACTTTGTATGTTGAGGGTGGGTTTGGGGAAAATAAATGCTTTTGTCAAAAGTGTCTCACCTGTGAAGTGCTCAGAAGCACTGGGGTGGTGGTGGGTGGGATGCCTGGGTCTCTGTGGCCATATGCAGGGCCCCCTTAGTTTCCTGGCCTTGATTTCCCTCTTGGAAAAATATTGTTTGGCTAGAAGGGTAGGCTCTTTGGGCCCTGGCGGAGGGTGCCCCATTCATGGAAATGTCACCTGAGTTCTTGGACTCAGAAGACTCAAACCCTAGGCTTGTTCGGAGCCTCCGGGGATACAGCTTTACCACGGTTTTACCTTGGGGATGCCATGGCCCAGGAAGACACTGACACCAGGAATGGAGTTCTGCAGACTGACCCGTGGAATGGATACCAGGCCAGGAGTCGGGCCCCGTCCAGGACCTAGCTCTGCCTGGTGACCCTGAGCAGGATGCTGACCTTCTTGGGTCTCAGTTTTCATGTATGAAGCATGAGACTGAGGTTTCGATGCTGCCCACTGAGGCAGAGAGGAGGGATGAGCATGGCAGCCATGCAGGTTTCTGGAGGACCAGGACGGGCTGTGGGAGTCCACGGTGCACTACAGTCCTTTCCTCTTGGTCTTCATGCTTTGCCACTAACTTGTGACCACATCCCTCGTACTCTGAACCTTAATTTCTTTATCAAACAGGGGTGATGATCCCTCTCCTGAAAAGCGTGTTGTTTAAAAAAATTTTTTTTGAGACATAGTTTTGCTACATCACTAAAATTACCCAGACTGGGCTGGAACTTGTGATCCTCCTGCCTCAGCCTCCCAGAGTGCTGGGATTGCAGGTGTGCACCACCACACCTGGTTGCATGTGGAAGATTTGTTAGGAAGTTGGTGGCTCTGGGCATCACCTTGCTCGCAGTCCCGTCTGTAGTGCTCTGGGTGCCCAGGAAGGACACCAAAGACTTGTGCAAAAGATTGGCCTTTGGCCCTAAATGTACCCTTGAGCCGGTGAGCATGTTGCTTCCCCTTGCTGGGCCTCAGGCCCCACTGGGGAGGACTGGCTCTGTCCCTCCTTGCAGTTGGGGCCACACCGTGGCTGTCTAGGTGGCTTTGTAGAGTGGGTAACCCCAAGCCTGCTGCGCGAACCTGCCTGACTCATGGTGACCAATGCTTTGTCTCTGTCGAGGTTGGGGTTGGGCTCTGGCAGGGTGCTGTGTCAAGAGCTTGAGGAGGGACCCAGCAGGTGTGGGACTTGCCTGGGAGCTGGGAGGTGAGGAACGTGGCTATCAGCACCCTGGGTAACAAGTGCCCTCAAGAGCAGTATTTTTAGCTGCCCTTCCTGGGCAAAGCTCCAATTCCTGCATCTTAATGGAGAAATAATTCTCACAGCGCGACAAGCTGTAGACTGCAGGTGTCACATTCCTATTAAAGAAGGGACAGATTGAGGGTTCATTTGCCTGGCTCAAGATGTGACTGGATTTTGCCTCCAGGACCATTTGTAACCAGCCCTGTGAAAACCAGTGAGTGGATCCCATCATCCACCACTCAGAGGGAGGAGCTGGGGTGGTGCTGGAGAGGTGTGGCAGGAGCCTGGGGTCACCCTGCCTCTTCTGCTGGCTCTGCACAGGGTCTTCTGCCTGCATGCACAGCCTTGGACAACGCTTTCCGTGGGGGCTGTCTAGGGAGTGGCACCTGCCTTTCTCTGTCCCAGCAGGGTGCTGCTCAGTGGGATGTTGATACAAGTAGGTTCACAGCCGGCCAATGTCTAAACATCCAAAGACTTGCAAAGCACAAGTCCCAAACAGGACTGAAGCCAAAGTTTGCCCAAGAAGTCAACTCCCCTAATCTTCAAATGCAAGGGCCACCGAGAAGCAAAACAGGAAGTGTCACTGAGGGCTTGGTATCCTTCCAGATTTTTCTTCAGGCTTGTACACTATTGTACATATTGTTCTGCACTTTGTTTTTGCTTTTCTTTATCATTTTCCCAAGTCAGTTCTAGAGTGCCATCCTCTTTTTAAATTGATATGTAACAATCTAATATTTAATATCCTTATGGTATGGCTCCATGCATTTTTACACAAGCATTTATGTGATCACTACCCAGATCAAGATATAAAACAACTTTGTTGCCAGGGGGTGGTGTCGCATGCCTATAATACTAGGTACTACTTGAGAGGCTGAGGCAGTAAGGTCACAAATCCCAGGCCAGCGGGGGTGACTTAGTGAGACTGTGTTTTGAAGTTAAAAGGGCTGGGGATGTAGCTCAGTGGCAGAGTGCTTGCCTAGCATGTATGAAGCACTGGGTTTAATCTGTAATATCACATACACGATAGATATATAGATAGGTATGACAGATACATAGAAAGAAAACAATTCTGGAATCCCAGAAAGTTCCCTAGTGCCCCTTGCCAGTGATTAGCTCAACCCAAAGATATTATTGTAGTTGCTTTCCCCACAGATTAGTTTCACTTATTCTTGAACTTGATATAAATAGAATCCTGTAGTACATGCTATTTTGTGTCTAGTTTTTTGCAAAGACCCACTTCATTCTTTTTAAATGGCTATATAGTATCTCATAGTGCTGCTCTTCTAGAATACATTTTACCATAGTTGTATCCATAGTTGGATACAAATAGTGCAGCCTTGTGCTCCAGTTTCTGCAAAAATGGAGTCCTAGAAATGGGATCTCTGGATGCATTTGAAAGGCTGGTGGAATTGTCACGGTTTGGGCTGGCTTTCTAGCCAGTCACATGTAAGAATGTGCTAGAGAAGAGCCCTGGGCCACTAGCAAACTGGTTTCTAAACAGGGAGAGAGCTGTGTTTGGAATTCACAGCCTAGCTGGGCTTCCAGGGATGGACGGGGTGTGAGATCCCTTCCTCCCACCCCTGGGGGTCTTCAGTTTCTGCCTGTGGGTTGCCTCCTCAGTGCCCCAGGAGCTGCCTGTGTTCCTGAGGCCCCAGCCCTGGGACTGGGTGTCAGCGTCTTGCTGGGCAGTGAGCGGGGTGTGGTTCATTAGGATCTTGTTGGATGCCGGGCCTCACGGCGATGAAATCTGCACCGTGTCCCAGCATGCCCATAACCTGCCATTTAGCACCACCAGCTCCAGATAATTGTGGTGGCCCTGCTTCCTTACTAAGGCCGTGCTTTATGAGAGCAAAGAAAAGCCCAGGTCTCAAGGGGCAGACATCCCAGCCCCAGACTTGAGGCTGATGACCTTTACTCCAGCCATGCTCTAGCATCTGAGCAGCAAAATATCCCCGTTCCTTCTGCTAATGTGTCCTCTCCACCCTCATCACCCTCCTCCAGACAGATTTCCTCATTGTTCCTTTCAGGTCAAAGCCCCGCCTTGCATTGTGTTTCAGTTCATAATAGGTCAGCTTTCACCTCCTCAATTCTGCACATTATGCGCCTAGTAATACAGACCCAGATTCCATTAGTCCAGTTGTCTTCAACTGTGGCTGCCCATTAGAATCACTTAGGGAATTTTTAATAACAGTAGAGCTTGGGCTCTCTCCCCAGAAGTTCTGATGCAATTGTTTGAGATCATTGCTAAATATTTGATGTGCATGTTCCAGGGGTTCCAGCTTGGCTTGCAAGTTAATGCAAAATAGAATTCAGAGGGCAGACTTCGAGCTGAGGCACCTGAGAGGGGCAGCTGTTCTCAGTGATCATAGGCAACAACACCAAAAGACTTGTTTTCTAATTAAGGGAAGCACAGAAAATACAGTAGCAAAAAGGTTGGGAAAGTGACCAAGCTTAGGGCCCCAGCCCCAGGTTACGGAGTGCAGGGAGAGCAGGAATTCCAAGCTCCTGCCATCAATCGGGCTCTGCGGGAGGGAAGAAGGACGGGTGGCTCCCACAGGTGATGGTTAGGCTACTTCTGGCTGTTGCAGAGGAAAGAGGCCCCCGCCTTACGCTCAAGTCCCCTCTTTCCTTCCCCTGCCTGCCCTTCTCCCTCTGTGTCTCTCTCTGTGGCCCCCAGGCCTCGGAAGTGCACAGTCGTGTGGCAGCTTCTGGCTGCCTCTTCCCTCCAGCACTGAGAGCTCCACAGAGGGAAGGACCATCGGTCTGCTCCGTCACTGTCAGTCTGCACTGTGGCAGCCTCAGCGGAAACAGCCCTCTCCCTCACGCTGCCCCCACTCCATCTTAGGTGTGGCCCCTCCCCAGGGCATCCTGGGCTCTTGCTACACCACAGATGTGCAGTATAGGGAGGCCGAGGATAGTGCCACCCTCCACCCCTAACTTCCTGCACTGTCTGACCTCCAGTTCCGCTCAGTCTCAGGATGCACCTGCCTGACTCTGCCTACCTGATCCCCAAAGACACAGGCCATTGCTGCCCCTTGGTCCCTTGTTTCAGTCCCACCTCCTGAAAAAGTTCCAGCACAGTGTGAGCTCCCCATCACTGAGGTGAAGAAGAGGGGCTCCCTAGCTCCGTGAACAGCCTGCCAGCCACTGCACTGATGTTTTGCTGTATTTGCTAAGATAATTGAGTGTAATTTGCTGCTAATGAATGGATGCCCTTCTTGTTCCCATCGCTTTTGTAATGGCATTGAGGCCCACGTGCTTGCTGATGGCACCCTCAGTGGACATTCTGGGCATGGGAGCTGGCCAGGGTACAGAGGTTGCTCAGCCTTCTTCGGTGACCAGGAGGAGGCCCTTGGTGACCTGGGAGGCATGGCCAGGGTACTGATTTCCTTGAGGTTTATCTGTGTTGCTCTTCTGTGTGGCCAAGAGGATCTGTGCCACCCCAACAGGAGGATGTGCTGGGGCTGGGGGTTCCATGCCTGGGACATTGGTGGGTGAGGACCATGCATTCTCTTTTGTCAGGAGATGGCTGATGAAGGAGTGGGGGCATGGCAGGTATAGGGGAGAAGGGGCCAGGGGAATGATGGTGGCAGCAGCTCCACATCCCATATTCAGTCTTGGCTCCAAGCCTTTGCTCAGAATCTCACCCCCCCCCCGGCCCCACCCTCTCCTCCCATGCCCTGCACATCCCACTCCCTCCCTCCTCTTTTCCCCAGGGCTCTGCGCCTTCCCCAGGCCTTTCCCATCCATTGCTCCCTGGGAGGGAGGCTGTCCTCTCTGCCCAGCACAGCAGATCTGCACTGTCTTTTAGACCTGGGTGCAGAGAGCCCATCTGTGATTCACTCTGGGCAGGAAAGGACCCAGACCCCATGAATTCCAGACTCTGACTGTGGCTGGAATTTACTTCTGCACTCACTATGAAAAAAAAGGATTTCCCAGCAAAATAAATAATGTAAATGAGGCTGCCAAAGGGAGCTTAACTTATTTAAAGGAATAATCTATTTAAAAAATCTTTTAGAAGCCCCTATTTACCAGAAACAATTGATATGCTAACTGCACCTTAAAAAAAAAATTAGCAGAGAAGGCTCCTTAGGCTCTGCTGGCCAGTGGCATGCTCTGTGTGGTGAGAACAACCTGTCAATGCCCAGGGAGCTGGGCACTGGATGTTGTGTGTCCTTGTGGGCTGCAGCTGTACCATGTGGTCAAGAGTACCCACTTCTGGGCTGCGGATGTAGCTTAGTGGCAGACCACTTGCTTGGCCTGGCATACAGAGGACCCTAAGTTTAATTCCCAGCACTGAGAAAAAGCGTACCCCATTTCTTTGGTTGGCTAAAATAGAAAGAGATTCTCTACAAGACAGAGCCATCATGGGGCCACCTCATTTGCCCTTTCAGTGTGAACGGGTGGCTGTGTGCACAGGGCAAGAGATTTGACCTGAGGCCAAGGTTGAGGGGATGGATTTTTCAGACAGGGTGAGTGTGGTGGGGGCAGGATGGAGATGGGGGCAGGATTGTTCATTGCATAGCCCAAGACTGCTCTCAAAGAAGCAGCCATGCCTGCTGAGTACCAGCACAGCACCTCAGCATAATTCCCCAGCCTGGGATTGATGCTGCTTTCTCAGTTTAATGGGTTTACTGGCTTCGAGAAGAGGAAGAAACTCTTTCTTGGGGAGAGGGGCTGCACTGGATGTGGCTATATATGGTGCCTCCATCCTTGCCACACTCCCTCCAGAGGGACAATGGTCCAGCACACAGGGCATCCAGCTTACCCTTCCCCAGACTCTGGCCAAGGGCATGGCAGGTATCCAAGCTGCCATTTCCTGCAAGGGCTGGGTCAACCCAGCAAACTGGGCTTTTCCACTTTGCATTCCCCAGAGGGCCAGCCCCTCCCAAGGAGTAAATATTGGATCAGTGGTGGTGGCAGTAAGAACTGAAACCATAGGGACCCCTCTCTTCCCAGACTCCCCAACCTCCTCCCTGCTCCTGTGGTTTTCCTAATAAACACCTCTAAAATATTTATGAAGGCAACTTCAATGAAGTAGCACAACATCACCTTAAAATGATTTTCTTCTACTCAGTATTTTGGGCACAGGCTCTGGTTTCCAAGCTCCTGAGGGCAGCCCTGTCTTGGGGGGCACTCAGGGCTCCCCATGAATGAGCTTAGCAGTAGGAATCATCCCTCTCTCAGGTAAAGCGAGGCTAGACCTGGTGGCAGATATGGAAGTGTGCTAGTGTGACAGGCTCAGGAGCTGGAGTCTGGAGGAAGTGGGGGAGACTAGTCCAGATTTCGGAAGAACCGACTCACGGAAGGCTCAAGACTGAATGTATTCAGAACCATGGACAGCGCCTCCAAGCTTTGCCCCCCGGGGGAACTGAAAAGCCTAGGATTTGGGGAGTGTGAGTAGGGTCTGTACCCCGCTTTGTTCACAGGGACAGTCAGGGCGCTGTAATCTAGATGCTGCTGCTGCTGGACATCATGGATCGGTCGGGAGGGGCTTGGCCACTGAACTGTTGGTGGCTGTTGGTGGCAGCTCTGGGCAAAAAGCTCATGACACTATTGCGTCATGGTTTGTGCACATGTTGTGGGGTGGTTTTCAATCTGCATGTGGTCCCAGACTCATCCCGCTGGCCTGTGCAACTCCAAGCATCCCGTCCTTCTCTCACAAACCTCGGAGATGCTGGTAGAAACTTCTTCCCCATTCTCCTCCCTCTCCCCAGCCAGCAGGAAAATCAGTCCGCGTCTTTCGGGCATGCAGACAGAGAGGAGTCCCTGCTACAGAAATCTGGGGAGGAAGTTTCTACCTGCACCCCACTGGCCCCCAGCAAAATCTCTTTCTAACAAGAGCTGTTTTCATCCGCATCACTTAAAGCCCAGCGCTGCTCTAATTACGTGTCAGGCTGGAATCAGACAGGAAGCATTTTAATTATTAATTTGAAGTGTGCTGAGCCTTGTCTGGCGGGACCTCATTAGCAGCACCTCAGTCCTCCCGGCCTTCCCTAGCAGCCCGAGTGTCTTCCCACCCCAACCCAGGGTCTGCATCGCCCGCTCTCTTGACCTTCCTTACCTCTGACTCTGCATTGCTCTTCCCTGTTTCCCCAATTTCCCCAGGCTCTTTGGACAGAGCTTCCTGTTTCTGTTTGGATGCAGACTGAGGCCAGGCAGGTCAGGCAGGGCCTTTGGGTTTTCTGACTCGGGCTTCTTTTCTTTGCTCTTTGGCTGCTGGTGGAGGCGGCTCCTGCAGGGCTGTCTCACCTACTGTGGGCCATCTTCATGCCTACCTCATCGAAAGTGACACAGCTCCTTCAATTTGTTGCATACAGTAGATGCTCTGAAGGAGCAGTTTCCCTGTTCCATTTACAGCCAGGCATGGATGTGGCCTTCTTGTCCTGCAGCCATGCTGCTAGTTCTGTCCCAGGCGAGGGTCTAAAAACATCCCTTTTCCTGTTTCTCTCCTGTCTGCAATCAAGGAAGATTTGTCTTGTGCTCATTGGCTTTTTTCTTTTTAACCTCTGACACTCCTGTGGTGACAGAGGAGGTGACTATCCCAGGCACTGGAGCTGTGTGTGACCCCTCCATGTCCCACCTCTCCTATCCTCCCTTCCAGCTCAAGGGGTCACTTGGCCATGCCTCCCACCCCCGTGCAGATGTCCTGTTTTACTTCCTGTCCCTAAAGTCTCTGGGAACAAAAATGGCTTCCATTCCCTATCATGTGTGGTCATCTATGGGGCAAAGAGACAAACCTCTTCTAAAGGACAGCTTGTTAAAGTTTCCAGGACACCACTCGTCCCAGAGGGCCCAATGGCCCCAGTGGCTAGCTGTCCATCAGGGTGTGCTCCATCTGCCTTCCTGCCCTGCTCTGTGATAACTGTCCCTCTCTAGGCCTTGCAAACTGTCTCTAGGGACAGCTGCAGGAGCCTGCTGGGACCTTGCTCCTGAATCAGGATGCTTCCCCAGGCCAGGGGGACAGGGAGGCAGAGTCTTTGAGTGGGAAGCAAACACTCAATGCCAGTTTCATTCAGCCTGGGGCTTTGTACAATGTTGTCACAGAGGCGTGATGGGCTTCATATCCTTAAGAAAGCAAAGCCCTGAGAAGTTCAGGCAGTGGTGCCAGGCCACACAGCCAGAAGGAGATGGAGCCCAGTTCAGCCTCGCGTTTCTCTTACTGCAAAGTCTGGGGCCTTGCAATGTGTCACACACAGGGTCCTTCCTTGCCATTTGGTCTGGGATGCAGGCAGCTTCTAGATCTGGCCATGGGGTCCGATCATGAGCCTCAAGACCCTGGGATGTAACCTGTCTGGTCGGGGTTGCCATGGAACCTGTCTTCTGCATCTGAAATTTTGGGATGGGGTCTCTAGCTGGGGTATGGGGAAGTGTGTAGAAATTATGTCCTCTTGGGACCAAACTGCAGGCAGTGCAACCCTTTCAGTGGGTACCTGTTCTGTTCCCTACAGGAACTGCCTGGACCATAGTGTGTGGGGGGGATAGGGTGCCAGGGGCAGTTGGGGACCCAAGGAAGAGGCACGAGGAGGCTCTGAACCCAGCACCAGAAGGTACTGGCGGTCTCAGCTTGGGTCAGGGCCATGTGTCCTTGTGGCCCCGTGCAGAAGTCAATGTCCCACAACTCTCGGGGACATAATTCCTGTGGTGTCCTCTGGGGGCTGTGGGTTCATCCCCAAGGGATACAATATGAACGGGCTGGGGTAGAGACAGAAAAAGGGTACAGACTCATGGGGGGACATCTTGGAGCAAGGCTCCTGGCAAAGCCTCCCAGGCCACCGGCACAGGGGCTGGAGGAGGTGGTGCTGATGTATTTAACCAGGCTGCTCATCTAGTGCTCCACTGGCCTTTGGAATGCACACAACTTGTGGGGAAAGGGCACTTTGCCAAGCAAAGATTCACTTGACTGACATCTCCCAATATCCCATCCATTCCTTGACTGATGGCAATTACTTGGTGAACAAATGATCCCAGTGGGTTGATGAAATAGCAACAAGGGCTGTTTGATTTGAAGATTCCTTTATTAAAAAGTGTGCAATCATCCTTCAGCTTTGAGATGATGCTCTGAATTAAAAAAAAGTAAAACTAAAACCAAACCAGCCACACAAAAACTAAAACTGGGTATTTCTGAAATTCCAGCAGAGGCCAGCTGCTTCTAAGAACAGCAGGACCAGGCAAAGAGCCCCCCCCAGACCTCTACTCCCCCAGGACCCAGAATGATAGGCCCCTTCTTTTGGCACATCTGCAGGACTCATTATCCCCATGTTCCACACCTAGAGAGGGGCCATGTGCCAGGCCAACTGGCTTCTGGAAGCACATCAATTATTCCTCCCCTCAAGGGCTTCAGTTCACTAGAGGAGACAGCTCCGTGTGTGTGTGTGTGTGTGTGTGTGTGTGTGTGTGTGTGGTTAAACCTTAGTGCAGAAGTGAGGGTAGACTGAAAGTATGCTCAAGATACTGCAGGGCAAAAGGGAAGGGATGTCATAATGAAAGATGAATTTGGGGAAGTATATCAGTCACTTTCTTGTTGCTGGGACAAAATACCCAACACTGGAAACTTACAGGAGAGGTTAATTTTGGCTCATGGTTTTTGTGGGTTCCATCATCCATATCATCCATAGTTGGCTGACTCCAAGGCAGAAATGGCATGATGGAAGGGCATGGCCAAGGGAAGCTACTCAAACCATGGTGGGTAGGAAGCAGATGGAGAGAAGGGCGGAGCATGGGACAAGAATTCACCATTCTAGGTCATGTGTCGGGAGCAATGCTACAGTTTTAGGGTAAAATCATTTGGTTAGCCTAGTTCTCCTGCCTACAGAACAGCTATGGCATTCCAAGACGTAATTCCATTTTGGCCTCCGGTCACAACTTGAGACCTCAATGATCCCGTGATGCTGTCATTCTACGGGACAAGATTACACCAGCTGAAAACATCCTGCGAGGAACAAAATCTTCATCTACTCAGTTCCTCATTGTTCTTGGACTGTTACATCTTGTTTACGCGGATGTACTGAACTCTCTGCAAGTCATCTGTTACCTTTGTTTCTCCCGATGTACTGAATAAAAGGTGCGGTAAGCTGGGGGCTTTTGTCTTTGCCGCCCAGAGCAGCACTGATCAGACCCAAAGCTCAGCTTCTTCTCAGTCTCATTTTTCTACCTTTCCTGTAATTCGCCGTGTGCTGCCGTGGCTTGCAGGAGACCAGGACTAACTGCAGAGGTTCTGGTAACGTCCCCTCTCCCTGTACCCTACATTTGGAGCCCAACTTGATGTGAATCGGATCCAAGGGTGAACTCGCCTGTGAGACAAACTCAGAGTAAAAGAGACAGCACATGGATCTCCCAGGACAATTTCCAGC
>NW_004624781.1:593767-678991 GCF_000247695.1 Heterocephalus glaber | reverse complement strand
AAGAAGGGTTTGTTCTTTGGTGGGAGCAACCATCTTGGCATGACATCACACAGGGGAAGGGGCAAGGCACCATAGGAAGAGGGCAGCTACTATACTTAATAGCTGCTGAGGTGGTGGGAGACCTATCAATGGGAGACACACCGCAATAAATATTATCTATGTTACTATAAATTGATTACATTGGTTATCATTGAAGTTTAAGTTCTAAATATGCTATTGTACAATGTTCACATTGGTTAAGTTCTAAAAATGTTATTGTGATGTGTCTACATTGGTCATTTTCAAAAGATTATTTTCTGTGACATAAACAAAAGAGTATTATTAGAATGATGCTTTTGGTACCAAACGACATTGAAGAACATAACTGTGATATTGATTACTGCTCCTTTTCTGGTGTACAAAGTGTATTCATGCCCTCTAATTGTATGGGTCTTCAACATATTGTTTAGGGTAATAACCTTTTGATTTAGATATTTGCCTTTCTCTTACGCTCCAGCCACCTATGGTAATAAGCACACTTGTAGGCTGATTTATTTTCCCTAGATGACATCCTATAAAAAGATAGCTACTTAGGGATCCAACCTCAAGAACAACCATCATTGGCAATAATAACAGTTTAACCTATATTTTTATTCCAAAATGCTTAATATCCAGGTTAAAATTATAATATTTGAGTTCACTACTCCTCTTACAATGCTAACGTTATTGATCTTCTCTTCTGGGTGTTCAACAACCAAAGTTTAGAGACCAAAACTGAAGAGGTATCTGGGCTAAGAAGGCAGCCAACATTTTGGCCCTGGCTCTCAAAGGTCAACAACAATAGCAAAAAGATCCAGGTCATGAGGGAACTTTCTCCAAGATCCTACATCTTTGGTGAGTCACCCCACCTCCTGAGCAGGGAGGCTGCCAAACACCAAAACAGTAAAGATATAACAAAAAGTGTGCCAAAGGAATGTCACCTGGACGAAAAAAATCTCCCATGCTTTCACAGAAGGCAACATGTTCAGGCAAGGCCGTGACATAGCCTGATGGCTGACACTGACAGAGGAGCTAAGAGGCTGTGTGCACTGTTCCAAGACAGTGCCTGCGGAGATTTAACTGACCTTGTTACATAGCAAGAGACTGACTTTATTTAATATAGGTCTCACCGTAACTTGGTCTTAAACACCCACTAGAAAAGTATAACTAAAGACAATAGTTATTTGAGTTCAACAAGTTTTAAGTGTTTTAGCCAACAATGTTTAAAAAAAATAGATTTTTAATCCTTTTACAGCCCCAATCCAGAAAGGTTATGCTTATTATAGACAGCTAAGCCAGTCAAACATACTATATATCCTCACAATATATAGGGACAAGCCATTGTTGGGTGTGCCTGCTTTTCCTAAAAACACCGTCACATAAAACAAAAAGAAAGGTTGGGGCCAGGGATTTAGCTCAGTGGTTTCGCTGCCTGCTGCGCAAGTACAAGGACCCGAGTTCAATCCCCAGTACCAAAAAAAAAAAAAAAAAAAAAGAGATAAATGTAGGGAACAGGGAAAGGGGACGTTACCAGAACCTCCGCAGTAAGTCCTCATCTCCTGCGAGCCACGGCAGTACACGGCGAATTACAGGAAAGGTAGAAAAATGAGACTGAGAAGAAGCTGAGCTTTGGGTCTGATCAGTGCTGCTCTGGGCGGCAAAGACAAAAGCCCCCAGCTTACCGCACCTTTTATTCAGTACATCCGGAAAAACAAAGGTAACAAATGACTTGCAGAGAGTTCAGTACATCCGCGTAAACAAGATGTAACAGTCCAAGAACAATGAGGAACTGAGTAGATGAAGATTTTGTTCCTCGCAGGATGTTTTCAGCTGGTGTAATCTTGTCCCGTAGAATGACAGCATCACGGGATCATTGAGGTCTCAAGTTGTGACCGGAGGCCAAAATGGAATTATGTCTTGGAATGCCGTAGCTGGGCTGTAGGCAGGAGAACTAGGCTAACCAAATGATTTTACCCTAAAATTACGTAGCATTGCTTCCGACAGTCATGCCCCTAGGGACCCTCACCTTCCAATCAGGCCCCACCTCCAAACAGCACATTCTGCTACTGAACTCATCAATGATCCAATCACAGATGAGTATAGTGCCTCCATGAGCCAGTCACATGAGACTTGGGGGAGATATTTTAGATCTAGACCACACAGGTAAGGTGGACTCAACACTCTTGTGGCTGAAGCTGCTGATGTCAATGGATGAGTCAGTGGGCAGGTTCTTGAGGGAATGCCAGCCCAATGTCATCACATTAACTGAATTTTTTTCCAAAACATCTGAAGTCTGAATTTTTATTTAAAAATCTTCTTTTTTGAACAATGTGGAAAGCAAAACAAATGTGCAGGCCACCAATTCTCAAACACTGGATGAAAGGAAGAGAAAGGCCCAGGAAATTGGAGGGTGAGCAAGGTCAGCTGGACTTGAAGGAGGAGTCTCTGGGCTGGAGGAGTGTTCAGAACCCACCCTACCTGGAGCAAGAGGACCATGGCAAGGATGCTGCTTCCAGCCTCCAGAAATACTTGAAACCCACAGTTTAAAGGAGACAAGGTTTAATTTGGCTCACAGTTTTGAGGAATTCAGACTCTAGCTAGCTGGCTCCAGGGCAGAAATAACATGGCAGAAAGATTTGGTAGAGCAAAGCTTCTCAGTTCATGGTGGCAGGGAAGCAGAACAGGGGACCAATGCCAGAGAGGAAAGGCCAGAAACTGGACACAGACTCTGTGGCCATGCCCCATGACACAGGCCCACAAGTGAGCTCCACCAATCACTGGGGCAGCTCCCAAAACCAACCAAGTTGCTACCTCACCCTAACTGCCACAACTGGACTCAACATTTGGGGCTCACCCTTAAAAAGTCTCCCTTTGTCTACACCAGGCCTGGAGTGGAGTCCTTCTTGATCACTTGCTTCAATTGAACACCCCTGGGAAACATTCTACAACTATCTGGGGGTTCCTAAGCTGGGCTTGACCTGACCTACACTCAGGCACCTCCTGTGCTTCCACAGGTGCCTCTAGGATCTCAGGCCACGGTCCTCACCTCATGCACATTGAGCTCATTACTCCTGGAACCCACCCCCCTTCCCTGGGTATCACTGGGGTCATTTAACCCTCCACCCCAAGTCTTGCCAGAAAATGTGCCTCTTCCTAGTATTGACTTCATAGGAGTGGTCCATCTTGGGGGATGGGGCAGGGAGAGAGATGGCACCTAGATTGCTGGTTATGGGGGTGCCGGGGTTCTGGAACTCTCCCTGGAATCCTGGCAATCTGTGAGTGAGCCTCTTTCCTCTCCCACCTCTCCACAGTGGGCAGAAACATACCTGCTTCCTTTGGGCTGCCTCATAATCAGCCCACCACTGGGTACAGGCAAAATCCCAGGATGAGTCCAGGGCACCCCACAAAGATCAGGGTCCCCAGGCCTCTTTCATCTGTTCCTGCAAGGCTTTGCCTTGTAGTGAGTGTCCCCTCTGCCCAGTCCTTTCTTCAGGGTGGAGGACGTGTGGGGTGGTACCTGGAGGCTGGGTTTTTGTGCTGCCTCTCAGAGAAGCAGGGAGGACATCAAGGTGGGGAAGCTGTGATCTCTGCATGTCCCAGCAGGAACAGCATGGGGAGCAGAGCCCCAGGCAGGTGTGTGAGCTTGAATGCTCCTGGCAGGGAGTCAGATCCGATCAGCATGGAGTCCGGGCCCTGGGCAGTGCCAGCCTGAGGTCACCTGCCAAGCCCCTGAGCCTCCTCAGCTGGGAACAGGTAAAGGGGGAGAGGTAGGTGGTGATGACAACCGTGCAGGGCAGGCAGGTGGGCAGAATCAGGTCGCATCAGAATCCCAGCTGACTCATGTGCACCAGGGTGACGGAACCCCAGCATCCCAGCCCACTGGCCCACAGGGCAAAGGAAGGTTGGGAATGCTTTGTAGGATGAATGTTTCACCTACTTGTAGGATCAAATTATTTTCAAGGGCTTCAGTGGATCCATGTGGTGCTAATTACCTGCTGTTCTTACCAATTCATCCAGTGTGTTCCTTCCATGAGAGTCTCTTAAACCTTCTCTACCAGCTCATCTTAAACCTGTGCTCCTGGCCTCAGACTGGACAGAGCACCCTGCCTGTAGGCTGAGGGACTCTGAAGTCCCTTACTGAAGCGTCCCTCAGCTTTCCCATTTTGTATCAGTGTGAGCCCTGTGCTTTAACAAGGCCCTCTACCCCATCCATTGGTGGTCAATTCTCACCAGCCCCACTGCCTTCCATTCTCTTGCCCCATTCCAAAGGAAGGTCTACTTCAAATGCCTCCTCCTTCTGGAAGTGGTTCATGGATGCCCGAGCTGCCACTCCTACATCCTGGGAGCCAGGTGACCCAGATCAGAAAGGCCTGAACATTTACTGGACAGAGGGCAGTCTGTGCAATAAATTGAAGGGGAAAGGACACTGGACCTGGAGCTGCATTCCAGCCAGTCACTTGGTCTGTGTCCCAGGGCCCCAGGTAACCAAGGGAAGGGTTCTAGGGGTCTCACCATCCAAAAGAAGGAAGGCAGGGCTCGGACTGGGTGCATCTTATGTGAAGTTCCTGATGATCACAGCCAGGTTTTCTGCAAATATGAGCTCTCATGCACAGTGTAAATAATAGCAAGGTCAAGTCTCTAGCTCTGCCAGTTGCTGCCTGTGTAACTTTGAGCAGAGTCTTTATGATGACTGTGGTTAATCCATTTACTCAATAAATAATTACTGAGCAACCTATTCTGAGCTGAGCCCAACTGAATCTACCATTGAGTGTTGGTTAAAAGATGTGGCACAGAGTCTGGCATCTTCCAGGTTGTCAATAAACATCAGCTTCCTTACGTAGGTCCCAGTGGAGGAATGGGCAGCAGACAGAGGGTAGGCAGAGGTGGAAGGCCAGGCCTGCAGCCTCATGGGTTCCCAACCTCAGTCCCCCCCCCCCCCGTCAGCACAGCCTGGCTTTGTCTCTGCGGATCAGGGATGGTGCCGGGTCTCTGAGCAGTGTGCCCTCCTTCCTGCCCCTTGGTGCCATCAGAATACTTCTGTACATTACATTGTCTGTCCCTTTCTGTAAGGTTTCCTTGTTTCAGACCCTGGGGACACTGCAGTGTGCCCATCCTATTGACCTATCCCAGAGTGGCCACCTTGGCCACCTGGTCCTTTGCCTCATGCTCCTGGCCCCTCCCATTCTGGCATTCCTGAGCCTTATAGACTGGACCCGATAACACCTCTGGGTTCTCAGTGCTGAAACCCCAGACCCTTCTGTTGTGACTCTGCCCAGCTCCCAGCCAAGGAAAGTCGTCTTGCCATTGGAGAGGAAAACCAAGTCTCACAGAGAGAATTGGGTGTCCATTTTCATAGAAAGGTGGGCCCATTCCTGAGTGGGGACCCAGCTGGCCCATCCCTCCAGGAGCTCCTGATTCTCATCTCTCACACTCTGATGCAAGGTGCTACCGCTGATCAGCGCCAAGGCCAGAGGCTTTCCTGGGGGTGACAAGGGGCCCAGCCTGTCCCTCGCTGGGCGTCTGAGGCTGCACCCTGGCCAGCTCTGTAAGGATCTGACTCAGCACTAGCCGGGGACAGATCCCACACTGCCGAGGCCCCAGATCTGCTGGGTCTCCTGATGGATCCCTGCATCTACTGGGGCTGGGCAGTGTCTTCTAGGCAGTGATTTCTCTCCCCAGAAGCTTCTGGACATGTGGGCTGGGGCCACAGGGACTGCAGCACATGTCCAGGGCTTTCATGTGTACTGCTTGTTGGACCCTAGTGAAGTAGCCAAGGACTATCTTTAGGCCCATTTTAGGCCCAGAGAGGCAGATGGACTTACCCAAGGTCACACAGGTGCTACACGATAGCATCAGGTACAGACCCAAAACCACTTGCTGAGGGGGACAGAGCAGCACAGGGTCGGTGACCTTGGGCTGGTTATTTAACTTGTTTGGAACTCAGTCTTCTCATTTGAAAAATGGGGAGAATTATAGTCCCAATTTGTTGGGTGATTATGAAGATTAAACGAAGTCATGCTATAAAATGCCACTACAATCAGGAATCCCAGGACTCTGGGAAGCTGAGGCAGGAGGATCCCGGTTCAAGTCCAACCTGGGCAACTCAGTAAGACTCTGCCTCAAAATAAAAAGGGGTGGGGATGTAGCTCAGTGTGAAGGCTTTGAGTCAAATCCCCAGTTCCTCAAACAAACCAACAAACCATCGTGAGCCATGGTTGTGACTGTCATTCCAAGGATGCTCATGTACTGTGCAGCTCATGCCTGGATGGAGCCGTGGGGTCCCAGGCTCTGTGGACGCCCAGTGGCCTGCCCAGGCAGCAGCATGTCTTACTGCTGTATCCCAAGAAAGCCTGCTATGCACTGGGCAAGGGAGGTGTCTATCCAGGCACCTTTGCCCTTGGCAAGGACAGGCAAGCTCTCCCCTGGAGGAGGGCCCTATGCCCTCCTTAGGATGCTGCTCTCTTAGGGCAGATGAGTTGCCTCTAGGACCTGGCCTGGGCCAGCAGCCAGGTCTTCCTCCCCGCCTCCCTTAGATCCTGTCAGATATCTCTTCGGGGGGCTCTGGCCTGAAAAGGGGGGCAGCTCTGGTCACGCCTCTGGGGACCAAGTTGGCGAGCGGGTGTTTCTGAGTCTAGGATGAGCTCTGTGAAAGCTTTGTGGCCCATGGGGCCAGATCCTTAGCATTTTAAAATTTTATTATGACTGTTTAAATATATATATATATATAATTTATATATATATATATTCATAGCTCTATGTGCCCACCCCCAGCGCCGGCCCGGCCCCTAGTTTTTACCCCTGGCTTTCTGTCTGGTGGCTGTGTAGGGCAGCACCGTCTGCGTGCTCTTGTCTGACACGGTCTGGGTGCTGCTGTTCTTTGTGACCCGTCGGGTCTGTTCAGGGGCCAACGTGGGACCGGAGCGGCGACTGGTCAGTGGGGAGCGCCGAGTCTTGTAGAGGGGTGCAGAGGGCTTGAGGGCTCCTTCGTGAGGCTCTGTGTGGGGCAGCTCGGGGGGCAGGCTCCCGGCCTCCTCCTCAGTCTCATCGTCACAGCACAGAGCATGGTAGAGTACTTTGTCGCTGAACCGAACCCTCTCCCGTGTCCCTGGGGTCCGCTGGCCTTTTGTGGGGCCGGCGCTGAAGGCCTCCTCGCTGGAGGAGTCGGGGGTCTCCACTCGGGGCCCATTGGGGATGGGGGTGCCACCATTCATGAGCCGGTAGTCAGGGCCGACCCCTGGCCTTGATGACTCGGGGCCATCCACAGAGTCTGACGGGGTGGACACGTCCAGGAAGGAGCAGAACTCCCAGCTGTCTGAGAGGATGTCGGCTGTCATGAAGTCCAGGTGGCCCAGGTCAAAGGGGCCACCCACGCCCGCCTTGTCGCTGCTAGAGGTGCTGCTCACAGTGGCTGTGGTCCAATCATCCGGCTCTAGCTCAAAGTCGAAGTCTGAGGTTAGCTTGTCGATCTGGGTCACCACCTGGCCAGGAAGGGGACAGTAGATGAGGGGATCAGTGAGTGTGCCTCGCCCTGCCTGGCCAGACCTGTGACTGGCAACCTTATGGGATGGTGACTGCATTTGAGGCCATAGCTTTGTGTCGTGGAGGGACCAGACTGGACTGGGGTGAACAGAGCTGGCTCCGGCCATTCCCAGCAAATGGCTCACGCCCCTTAGTCCCCTGAGATGTGAGGGGCATCCGCCTTCCAGCTCTGCCCCTCCACATTCACGCACTTCCCCTCTCTTAAACACAGCTGCTGCTCTGGGGGTGGCCCCGGTGATCAGGGGGTGGGCTTTGTCTGATGGATAGAGGGCCTTAAAGAGGGGCTGAAGGAGTCTGAAAGTCTATTCAGCCCACTGTCCTCAGAGAGGAAGTGACTGCGGGGGCTGGGAGGACCCTGCTCATACTTCCTACAGCATCCTGAACCGATCCCCAAAGCTGGTCAGCAACTCCCCTGCTGGTCTTCACCAGCCCTTGGGGACCAGAACAGTCGGTATGCGGTATGTGGCACTGCTACACCTCCCAAGCCCCCAAACTGCCTCCCTTGTGCTGTCCCTGCCTGCTGATGCAGAGAGCATCCCCGCCTTCTGGGAGAAGGAATAAAGTGAGCGGATTTGGTAAGCGATAAAGAAGTCGTCCGTTGTGGTCCAGAGCTGCATTAACTGCACTCAGCAGCCAGTGAGGCTGCACAGGTCCCTGGACCCTGCTGTGACCCTTCACAGAGGCCTCTACTCAGGCTGCCCTGGGCTAGGACACCCCCCCCCCTTGCCCCTGCTTGGCTCTGAGTATGTAAATCAGCGTATAGGAGTGAGGGAAAGAGGGGAATACAGACAGATCCAGGGATAGGACCTGGCACAGAATGGAGAGAAGAATCAGGTAAAAACGCAAACCCACAAAAGCAGAGTGGGCAGAGACCGGACGTCAGCTCTACAGAGACCAGCGCCAGGGACACTGGGCGAGTCACTGGGACCAGAATCCAGTTCCCAGCACCTTCCCTGCTCTGTACCTGGGTCAGAGCAGTCAATTCATTCATGCAGTCATTAAGTCCTTAACAAAGGCTTCCTGAGGCTGCTGCCAGCTGTGCAGGGATGCAGCAGCTTCCTGGCAGGGATGCAGCAAGCACCCAAGGTGAGGGTGGAAACTGTGGCTTCGTTTCTCAATCTGTAAGCAGGGGCAGTGGGTGAACTAGTTTATCTCCAAGGTTCTTTCCACTTCTAGGTGAGGCTTAGGAGTCTATTTCTAGGGGTGACCGAGGAGCTGCTTTGGGTGATAATACCTAGGGATGTCCCTCACCATGCCCCAAGCCAGGAGTGGAGGAATCGTGGCTGAGATCTGCAGAAGAGCTGGGGGAATCCAGACATTTGGGGGCCAGACTTAGTGCAGTCACTGCTGTGTGTCTTTGAGCCAGTCACACAGATGAAGTAACCTCAACTTCATTTACCACGAGGCTCCCAGCCCTGCCAACCTCCCCAGAGTTTCATGAATTGTAAGAAGGGCAGTGGAAGGAATGTGAGGGACCTGGGGATAAACACGGCATCTGTCACCACCTGTGAGCACCTACTGTGCGTGTCTTCCCACCCAGTCCATGAGATCATCCGGCCCCAGCTGCTGCAGGTCAAGGGTGTGTTTTGAAAACCGCTAACCTAGTATGGGGAATCTAAGCAGGGTGAAGACACAGCACCAAGGCATAGCCAGCCTCAGGACAGGCCATGCGCTGAGGGGTGTCTGTTTGTGTCAGAAGGTGCGGCTGAGGAGGAATCAGGCATGGCGTGGTGTGGCTGCAGTGACTCAGGCTTGGGGAGGCCAGCTTGCCTCTCTGACTTTTCCTGGGGGTCTGGAGGGAAGGGAGAGAGGGAGTCCCGGGTTTAATTGGCTGCAGATAATCCCACTCCAAGTTGTGGTCTTCTGTCCTGCCGAAGGGCGATGGCACTCTTCTCCGTGGCCAGGGTGACAAGGATTGAACAGATAGGACTGTGCTTTAAACAGCAGAGTCAGGGCTGGGGATTTAGCTCAGTGGTTCCGGCACCTGGCTTGCAAGCGCAAGGTCCTGAGTTCGATCCCCAGTACCAAAAACAAAACAAAACAAGACAGCAGAGTCAGCGAAACCCTTTACAACCTGAGGTCTGCAGCCAGACCCGGGGCCCCAACCTTGACTCATCATTTAACAGCTGTGTGACCTTGGCTAAGTTACTCAACTTCTCCGCCCCTCTGTTTCTTCACCAAAGGAGAATTCTAGTAGTGCCTACAGCTGTGAGGACTTCAAGACCCAGCGCTCTTGGGAAAGCTCGTAGTACAAGACAGACAACCAATAGCCAACATGCACCGTGGGCGGGAACACATGCTCAGAGAGCAGATGTGACTTCATGCAAAGAATGATACTCTGGCAGGGGAGTTTCTAGTGCACACAGGCTGACCATTTGTCTCATGAAAATCTCACTCCCAAAAGCTGAACGACTATGAGGTCACAGGCAAGTGTGGCCCTGTCTATTAGGGGGGCCACTTACATGATGGAAGTGGGGTCAGGAGAGGAAACTGGGTGGCCAAGGGGACCCAGTTCCTGGAGGGCAAGTGTGGGACATGCTCGGTACTACCTGCCTCTCTGCTTCAGATGACTTGGAATCTGTGATTTCTCTCTGAGATTTAATAATCATTTGCCTACATGTAATTTGGGATTGTCTTGGAGTACAAGGAAATAATTATATACACAGAAGGAAAGAGAAGGGGAGAAAGAGGATGGAGAGAGAAATGGAACCGTAAAATCACAGAATCACAGAACTCCAAAGCCAGGAGGACCTGGGAAACTATGTGGAGTCCACCCTTGAGCTTGCTGGAGGGAAACTGAGGCCCAGCAGCCCACAGGAACTCAGCTGAGACCAGAGTTGAGTGCTGACTCCCGGACTTTGCACCTTAAAACCAAGAGCGTGCCAAGAGTGAGCACTAGAGAGGAAGGCAGGACTGAGGGGTCTGACAGACTCCTAGGTGTCCCCCTCAACCTCCATTCTGGTCATAGCCTCAGCTCCCTTCCCCTGAACAACTGCACCTACCTAATCTTCCCACCGATAGCAATTTCCAGTCTCCCCTTCCCTGCTCCCTAAATTCTCAAGTCTCCCAAACATAGCCCCTCTAACCCCCTCTCCACCTGCTACCCCTACCTGCTTGCTTCTGTCTGGGGCTCTCCTGGCTGCCCCATATTGCCAGGCCTGGCCAAGCCCTCTCCACAAGGACTGCACTTCTGTGTCCCCTAAGACCATCCCGCCTGGTCTGAGGACCCAGGAGCCACAGATCCAGCATCCTACACCTTACCTTTCGCAACAAGCTGCTATCTCCTTCCTGTTCTCCCAGCTCCTTGGGCAGCTGGTTACATAACTGAGGATTCTGCATTATTTATGACCACTGATTATTTTTTAATTCTGTGATTACGTTGTTTGTTATCTTCCTGGGGAGGGGTGGCGTGGGGTAGACAGGGAGCCAACTGACCATGATTCATGGCTCTCACCCTGCAATTTGGCCTAATTGACCAGTGAGCTTCAGTGAATCTGTCCAGAGGAGGAGAAGGCAAAGGGAAAAGGGAGGAAAGAAGGTGTGACCAAAAAGTAGTAAGAAAAAAATCCGAGCAGCGCGTGCTGAGCTGCAGGTGACAGAGCTGACCCACTTTGGCTCCGTCCTGTGGTCCTCAGCCTCTCTGGCTTCAGTTGCTTCCTGGCTGGGCCACTTCTATTTATCGCAAGCTCACAAGGCCTGTGGTTTTCCCTGCCACCTTCAGACAAGGCACCTTACAATAGGACTGCACAACGGGCTGCTGTGGTGCCCATTTCCTGTAACAATCAGGTGGCAGGGGACTCTCCACTGCCACTCCCGGGTGAGGAAAGGCTGTGCTCATCCCTGCATCCTCCTGGGGTGTTTAGGGCAAGGTGGGCAACTTTGACCATAAGTTATGCCCAACCCAGGAATCATGGGTGATGTGGGATAAGGTGATGGGCCGAGGGCCACCTTTGAGCCCCAAAGAGGAGCCCAGGTACCTGCTCAGGATGAGCACACAACACATGAGCATGCTTCTCTCCAAGACCCGGAACACTCTGCCCCTGGGTGGCTGATGACCTTACCCCTCATTTCCTTCAGGTCTCTGTTCAAAAGCCACTTTATAGGAGACCTCTTTCTCACCCTGTCCCCATGGCCCTATATCCCCTTCCTCGCTGGTAGGGGTGGGACTGCTTACTGCAGGGACACTAATGGGCCCCAGTGAGGGCAGGATCTGGCCCTGACCTCCCTGCTCCTGGCTAAAAAACTATGTGACCCCGAAACAAGGCTGTCCATATTGCTGAGGAGCAGACCAGTGCTGCTCGAATAGTTCAGTAACCAAACCCTATGAGAGCCAGGCGTGGTAGTGCATGTCAATAATTCCAGCACTTGAGAGGCTGAGGCAGGAGGATCGTTGTGAGTTCAAGGCCAGCCTGGGCTACAGAGTGAATAAAAGGTCAGCCTGTACTACATAGCAAGACCTTGTTGCAAAAAACCAAAAACCAACCAAACAAATGAACAAAAAGGGCTGGAGATGTG
The DNA here is from genome assembly GCF_000247695.1 of Heterocephalus glaber. The sequence continues at coordinate 666,919 of NW_004624781.1, read as the reverse complement.
GCTCAGTGGCAGAGGGCTTGACTAGCATGTACAAGGCCCTGGCATGGATGCTCAGAAATGTAAAAACAAAAACCAAAACATCCCAAACCTAACAGATATGGTGCTTTGTGGCCAATATGGGTCTAAATACTTTATATATAATCTCTTTTCATTCTCCCAACAACCTTGGGGCCAGGGGCCAGGGGAGAGGTAAAGTTTGAGAAAATTTTTACAGATAGGAAAACAGAAGCACAAAGAGGTAAAGCAACATTCCCATATTCACACAGTACTAGTGCTCAGATCTGAACCGAAGGTATCTGGAAGCATGGCCCATGCTCCTAGCCTTTGGGCTGTCCTGCGCCTCCGGCTTAAGATCCATGGAATTTGAGGAGTTTAGGAGCATTGCTGGGATTGTGTGGAATCCTGGAGTATTGGGGAGCCTGAGAGAAATGAGGGCTAATTAATGTCTGACAGTCACATCTCTCTGCAGCACAATTTTAGCTCTCTAAGCACTTCTGCATTCCTTACCTCACTCAGTCCTCTACCAGCTTTCCCCACCCATGGGATAGCACTTGCTTTCTGTCACCCAGGGAGCTAGTGGCAGAGCTACAATGGGGCTTTGGGAAGAGAGGGTCATATGGGGAAGGGAATCCCCTAGGAGTGGAGCAGCATGGCACCCCTCCCATGCACTGAGCCCCCACAAATCCTTGCAATGTTACTATGAGGTGCAGGTCATTATGGTCCCCATTTCAGGGATGACAAAGGGAAGTTCAGAGACTCAGGGAGGAAATGCTTTGGTGTAACTCATCTTCCCATGAATTTCAGCTGGATGCTCGAGAGGGTGAGGAGGGTCTGCCTGGATGCATGGCTCCTGGGGCCAGAAATGGGGGGCTGCAGACAAGAGGAAGATGACAGAGGGGATCTAGGCTAAGCCCTTCCTTTCTGCTCTCTTGTTCCCACCCCAAGGATCCTACGGCATGCCCCAGGGGCTATTCTGTGACTCTTCTCTCCACCTTCAGGTGGGGACCGGGCAGGTGCCACCCAAGGAGTGGGCTGTGATGGCCTTAGGGCTTCCATGTTCCTCATGGGAAAATGCCAGCTGACTGGCTTGACAATCCCTTTGGAGGACCACAAGTCCAGATCTCAAGTTCCGGGGACCAATCAGGCACCCCACTTGGCAACCTCATCCCTGATCAACTCCATGACACAGGAAGCTGGCCAGGTGTCTCCCACCTGGGTCTCCCTCCCGCTCCCCTCTGGCTACTGCCCCATGTCCAGCTCTGTCTTGGGGGATGAAGGAGCTCTGAGCTTGGCTCCCCCCCCCCCACCGCTGGGTGCCATTGGCAGCGGGCAGGCAGTGGCATACGGGGTAGACTCTGGTTGCCATAGCAACCTGCCAAAGTCTTGGGTGGAGGCACATGGCCTACAGGGTGTGTGGGGGAAGGGGACCCATTTTTCTCTGTCCTGGCTCAGGCTTTGGGACTGCACAGCCTGTGACCCGGTGCTCTGCTGTGGGTGACTTGGGAGCAGGTGAGTGGCAGGAAGGAGGGGATCTAAAAGCTCTGCAAATAAGCCCTAGTGCTACAGCATCATGGCATGAGCAAAGGGTATTATTTCCTGAAGATCCCTGTCAAAATGCAAAGAGAAGCCAGCATAGTGGTACAAGCCTGTAATCCCAGTACTCTGGGAGGCTGAGGCAGGAGGATCACAAGTTCAAGACCAGACTGGGCAACTTAGTGACTTAGCCAGACCCTGTATCAAAATGAAAAATACAAAGGGCTGGGGATGTAGCTCAGTGGGAAGACTCTGAGTTCATTAAGCAGTACTGAAAAAAAAAACAAAAAACAAGAACATCCAGAAAGCCCACCTGCCGAAGCTCCAGAAGGCATCAAACACCTGAGTTCTAAGCTCAGTTCTGTTCCTGCTATGCTGTGTGACCTTGGACAAGCCCCTGTCCCTCTCTGGGCTGCAGTTTCTTCAACAGTGTACAGGGCTGGCCTGGACTACCTGTGAGGTCCTTTCAAGCTCTCGATGGCTATGCTGGGGAAGAGGGCATGCAAGTTTCTGAAAGACACTTAGTTGAGAGTAAGATCAGAGTTACAGCAAGGCTGCCTCCAGGGTCAGGGCCAATGCTAGTTCCTTCTAGTTGAGTCTACTGGGTCTGGGTCCCAGGCCCCTGGCCAAGAGCGAGCCTCTGATCAGTTCCTATGGCCCTATAGAACTACAGAGCATCCAAATTAGGATGGGGGGACAGAGGGGACTGTCACCCTTTGGACCCATAAGGCTGGAGCAGGAGAGTTGCTCAGGGGCCTCTAGCTTTTGACTTCTAAATTTATAGGTCAATGATATTCGGCCCAGACCATGGGCAGCCTAGCCCAGCCCAGGGCAGAAGCAACTCCACTTCTGTTTACCTGAAGCCACAATCACTCTACCTCCTGACAGGATTTTCTGGTAGGCCCAAGGCAGTGCCTGTCCACCCCACACCCTAGGCTGGAATGCCATGTAGGCAGCCTGGAGTTGGTACCCACATTACCTACCTCCCCAGCTCCTGTGCAGCTGGCTGGGGAGAGCCGGGCCCGTAACTCCAGCTCAATCACACTCCCTGCCATCTCTGCAGGGGCCCTGGTTACAAGGAGTTGAAATTTGCCTAAAGCCCACCTGGGTGGTATAATGGCACCCAGTGGGCAAATTCAGGCCAGTGGCTCAGAACGCTGGTCATGCATTTTGGGCTTGAACGCAGCCCAGGGGGCAGGGCTGAGGACATGTGTACCTCATTACCCCCATGATATGGGAAGTGGTAATTAAACCAGGTTCCACTTAGACAGAGAGGGACATACACATCCCAGCATTTCTCAGTGACTTTAGGGCTTTGGTGAAAACATTCAGAAACATCCCTTGTGTGTGAGTGTGTGTGTGTGTGTGTGTGTCCGTGCGCCCACTGTAGGAGATCCCTGCACCTGCTCATGCACACAAGGAACCCTGACACCCTCTAGCAACTGCCTAGACCCATTCTGACCCCAGGACAGGGAAGGCCTAGCTGGTTTAATTCTTCCTGGGTCAAGGGTTCTGAGTATCTGTCATCTCTGGGGTTAGCTTTGAGGGGGCTTCTCACAGTGGAGACTGCCTCTAAAGCTAGATCTGAGTCTCAAGGAAGGCAGATGGCGGGGTCAAGTGTCAGCCCTGGTCCCAAAAGAGTGTCTCTCACTAAGAAGCCATAGTGGGATTTGGTCCTTACTGGCCACCTCGGCAGCCCTGACTGGTAACCACAGAGCGGGGTCACTTACGCACTTCCCAAGCAATCTCTGTGTCCAGAGTGCCTCCAGCCCTGGAGTCTGATGAGGTTATTAGCGAAACAGACTTGGGTAAGGGAGAACGAGACAGGTCTCCAGTGGAGGGAAACACATGCCTACAGCTTTGCACACTCACACACACATGTCCATGTTTGTGCCAGCCCCACCCAAGCAGGCTGGCCTAGGCCTGTGTGGCCCCAGGGCCACCCTCACTCACCTCCCGAAGCTCCTTGGCCACCTCCTTGAGCTCCTGCAGGATGCCTTCGAGCTGCCCGATGACCATCTTCATGCGCTGTCGAATCCGCTCCCGCTCACCACCACTGCTGGGGTCGTCACTGGGCTGCCCGAGGTCCGGGGCGCCCCGAATGTTCATCCTTCACCACGTGGCCACAGGCCTGCCCATACTCCCCCGAGCTGGGCACACACTGCGTCTGCCTCCACGGAGACACCCTCGGCCGGGCAGAGTTCCACATCTTAACGGCCCCCCAGCCCACCCTGGCCCTGGGCGGCCCACACCCAGCCCCTGCCCCCTGCCACTCCGACGGCTCTGCCCCTGGGTGGGGAACGGAGCACCCAGAGGGAGGCAGAATCTGACAGAGGGGTCAAGGTGAGGACATGGGAAAGCAGGGGGAGGGGCCTTGGGTTCCAGGAGTGGCCTCCAGGACTTGAAGTACAGAGCCTGGACCAAGGGGATGACTCTGCAGGGAGTCAGGGTAGGAGATGCCCTTGGGATGGGGAGGCGGCAGCAATCAATCCCCTTGCAACTTCGAGGCAGCCACCAAGGCAGAGATCTCTGGATGCAACTGACACCAACAGAGGCACGGTGGCCAGGGTCTCCCAGATGTGGAGGGGGCTCCAGCTGTGGGCGGCTCTGGAGAGAGAGCTGGGCTGGAGGAGGGCAGCCCCCTGCGGAGAGAGCTGAGCCTGGCGTCAGCCCTCCCAGGCAGCAGCACCGCCAGGAATTGCTGCTTTCTCCCTGCACCCTGCCTCGATGGGGTTTATTTATTTTTTCTTTGCGGGGAGAGGTGGTGGAGGCAGATGGAGTTCAGCCCACCGCTTCTCTAGAAGGAATTCGGGGAGCCCCTGCTTCAGAGGCAGAAGTCCCCAGCCTCCTCTGGGGTGCCCCGGCCGCGGGTTCCCCACCCCCACTCCCAGTCAAGCCGGCCTCGCTGGTTCACCCAGGGCCACTGGAGTCCTCCGCCCGCCTCTAAGTGTACCCCAGGTGCCTAGGTCCCGAGAACCACCCCTGCCCGGCCCCGCCTTCCCAGGACTCACCGAGGGTGGGGGCCCCCGGCCTTCCCTCCACGCAGCGTCGAGGGCCGAGCCCCCAGCGAGGTTGGGGGCCCCCCAGGCTCCCTAGGGCGGGCTTCTCTCTCTGCACCCTTCGGCCTCTGGCCTCAGGGGGGTCCTGTGCGCCGCGGCCGGGGACATCGGGGCAGCGGGAGGGGGCGGGGCCTCGGCGCTACAAAAATCCCCTGCGATCCCCTCCAGGCTCCGGGTCCGGAGGGCTTGGGGCTCCGAGGCCACAGGTGACTCGGGCGCAGGGCGGTCGAGGTGACGCCGGGCAGGTCCCAGCGCGGGAGCTGGAGTCACGGGGCCGAGAAGGCGCGGGGTCCCCAGGCTTGGCCCGGGGCTCGCTCGGTCCGGTCCGGTTCAGTCCGGTGCGGGGTGGCGGAGCCCGGGCTCTGCCCTGCACGACTGGCACCACCGCGATCCCGAGACCCCGAGATCTACACCCCCGGGCACCTGGGAGGCTCAGCGGGATCAGGAGGGTGCGGGGTCTGTGGCTCCCTGGGGAGGGCGGTGTGGGCCGCGGGGACCCCGATCCGCGGGCCCGGCCCAGCTGGGTTCGGCGGCCCGGATGCGGGCAGAGAAGAGAGGCTCGGAGAGGAAAGGAGGCTGGGGAGGCGATGGGAGGCGGCGCGGGCCGGGCCGGGCCGGGTCGGGCCGAGCCGGGCTCCCCGCTTGCAGCCCGGGGTCTGTCTGGGCCTCCCCGGGCCGGGCCGAGCCGAGCCCCGCCCCGCCCCGCCCCGGCTCCGCGCACCTGGCCGCGCCCCGCACCCCCGCGCCCCCCGCACCGGTGCCCGCGCCGCGCTGCTCCCTGCGAGGCCCGGGCTCGCGGCTTGGCTCGCTCGGCGCTGCCGGGGAAGGGGCCGGCCCCGCGCCGGGAGGGAGCTTTTAAAGCGACACGCACGCCTCCCAGCGCCGGGCGCAGAGCGCGCCAGGAGTCGGGGGTCTCGCCGCCCCAGGAAGGGGACAGGGTCCCACGAGTGGGCCGGTGAGTGAGGCTGGGACTGGGGACTGAATTACTTCTCCACGTTCCAGATATCCCCATGGCCCCTTCCCCCACTGCGGGGCACCCCAGGCTCCGCTGGCCGACCCTGTCCCTGATCCCATCATTCCTTAAACCACGCTAGACATTGTCTTCAATTAGATTGATTCAGAAAATAGAACACAACCAGGCTTTGCTGAGCACCTCCTGTGTACCTGGCTCTGGGCTGGAAGGGGCAGGGTTGGAGGCCATGCGGGTAACAGGTGTGGTTCAGATACATCACCTCCTTCAGCCCTTTTCTCCACATTTTTTCAGGACCATCTTCATACCTGGCCCCATGTTAGGTCCTGGGCCCCAGGGAGGAAAGCTCACAGGTCCCCAGAGACGTGCAGGGAGCAACCGGAGGGGTGGTCCTTGTGGCCTGGCAAGTTCTAGCAGCAGTGGCAATGGGGGTGGGTACCGAGGTGGAGAGGAGAGCTCGGGATCAAGGGCCTGGGCCTGGCAAGTTCTCCCAGAAGGCACCCCTTGAGCTGCATCTCAAAGAGGTAGGAGTTACCCGGGTGACTGTCAGCGTGGGGGAGGTGAGGATCAGAGGAGGAGTGGGGGAGGAGGGGAAATGAAAGTCGAGGTGGCCTTTTAGATGCCATTTTGACTGCTCGTGGGAAGTGCAGTAGGGCAAGCCCAGATCGGGAGAGAGTCAGAGAGAGTGGCTGGCAGCGTGGATTTTATCCTGGTGCTGCCAGGAGCTAAGATGTGGGGCAGCAGCTTGGTCCTGCTTGCCCTCTGAAGTCCCTCTGGGGAGTTGGAGATGGTGGATGGGCGCACAGGCAGCAGCAAGTTAGGAGGTGGCTCAGAGGCTGGAGCTGAGGGAAGAGGGCAGGGAGGCTTCAGGGATGGAGAAGGGCTGCTTGGAGAAATCACTTAGAGACTCACTGAGCTTTGGGGGACGGGACAACCCAGGATGCCTCTGGTTTCCAGCTTGTGAGGCCTGGTAGTTGCTGTGCCACCATAGAAGTCAGAAAATGAGGGCACCCGCAGGTCCGGGTGGAGGAGGTGTTTGGGCAGGGTAGAAAAATCAGAAGACTGTTGGGTCTATGCAAGGGCTGGGGTTAAGCACACTGTTTTTGCTTTTTGAATCATCCTTCTAGCCGATGAGATTAAGCAGGCCGACTGGAGAAAAGCATCATCAGTCACAGGTCCCAGCAGGCACCTCCGGAGAGTACAGGAGTGAGATGGAGAGGGAGCAGTCAGGAGGCCAGGCAAGGAGGAGACAGTAGATTCTTGTGAGCCCAGGGGAGCTGAGAGGAAGTAAGGGCTCAGGTGTCACAGGCTGCAGTCAGCAGCCCTGAGAGAAGGAATGGAAAGTGTGCATTGGCCTTGAGGCACTGGGAATGTGGGGGGCAATTTGGTGTGTGGGGGATGACAGCCGACCTGTTGGGTGCTGAGGGTGTCTCATTAGTGCACTAGGGGGTGATGTTTTCCTGACTCCGGGCCACCGATCACTTCATTTCCAATTCTGGCAAAATACCCATAGCATAACATTTACTATCCTAACTATTTTTGAGTGCATGTTTCAGTGGCAGTCAGGATGTTAAGGAATCATACATTCCCGGTACTTTTGTAGAAGTTGTGATGCTAAGAGAGAACAAACATCAACAATCAGCTCAGCCTGAAACAACACGAATTTCTAGCCTTGGATCGGGAGCTGTCTTCCCTCCATCCAGAATGGGGGCCATGTGTTTGGCCTGGAAGTGGCAGGAGACAGTGAGCCTGTTTGGAGAGTAAATATCTAATTGATCTTGGGTCTCATTAAATGGAATTGCAGTGCTTAGAAAAAGGGAGGTGAGATTTCCTCTCATGTATGTGGCTCACACTGTGCCTAAGACCTCAGCTCACAGGGTGTGTACATGGGTGGGCAACGATTATGGAGTGAGATGAGGGTCAGTGTCTGCGTCCTGCCTGGTCAGGGCAGCCTCGGGAGGAGTCTAAATCTCCAAAAGGAATAGACAGTCTAGGGTGCCCAGGTTGGCCCTTCTGAGTGTTGGGGATTGACCTGTCCTCTTTCTCCTGACTTCCCTGGCCACCTGCCTAGATATTTCCTTAAGCTTCCTCTTAGATTCCCCACCACCTCTTTCTCCTGGCCTCCGGGCAGTCTTCTCTAATCCTTCAGTCTGCAGGGAGGAATGGAAGTACTCTTATGGCTCTCAACCAAACAATTCCCAGGATGTCCATTTAATGTGCTAGCTGTGTGACCTTGAGCAAGTCACTTAACCTCTCTGAGCAGGGACAGTGAGCCCATAAATATTTTTATGGTTTTCTTAGCTATCTTGAAAAAAAAAAAAAAAAAAAAAAAGGTTGCTTTCTACTGTCTCTTGGGATAATAGCAGTACCTATTCCCAGGGTCGGGATAATGCCCCCTATGCTCCAGGAATGGTGGTGGCTATCAGCCTTTAGTAATGGCTTCATATCTGCAAGCCTTATGACCTTTTGAGGCTGTGAACTCCCCTGGCCATGTCTATGTGAGTCTGCCTCTTCTCACATGGACCCATGCAGAGGACTGTGACAGCTAGTGAGTCCTACCTCCCTGGCCTATATTCCATCATCCCACTTTTGGCGACCTTTTCCTCGGGGAAATTTCTCGATGTTACATAATCCTGGTGGGTTGTCAGAATAGCGGGTAGGGCTATCTATCCCTACCCTGTTGCCACATGTTGGCACATGATCCAGACAGCACCAATCCTAGAGCCCCATCTTCCAGAATATTAGTCATCTGTTCCTGTTCATTACTGGAACAAAAATACCTGGCGTATACAACTTAAAAGGAGAAAAAGGTTGTCTTGGTTCATGGTTTCAGAGGCTTCAATCCTTGGTTGGCTGGTAGCAAGGTAGAAATATCATGGTACAAGGGGCATGGCGGAGGAAAGCTGCTCACTCCGCGGCAGCCAGGGAGTAAAGAATAGGGGAGACCAGAGAGTGAGGAAGAGGCCAGGGACAAGAATATACCCTTTCAGGTTTCTCCTCCAGTGAACTACTTCCTTCAACCAGGCGCTACTTCCTAACAGCACATTCAGCTATGAGCTCAAGAATGGATTAACCCATTGATAAGATTAATGTCTCAGGATCCAGTCACTTTCCAAAAACTCCACCTCTGTGAACACATGGAGCTTTGGGGCTATTTTGATCCAAACTATAACATTCAGTGACAGTGATTGGTCCCCGGGGTGGGTACAAAACTCAAGCGGGACAATCTGATTCTTTCCTTAGGGTGACTTGTGGATGCTAGGAGGAGGGTTAGGAAGCCCTCTTCCTCCTGGCGTGCAAAGCTGGATACTATGTGTCTGAAGCAGCTGTGGAGCAATCTTTTTCCCTCAATGTAGGGACCCAAACAAGGAACAGAGAGGAGAGGAATTTGGTGAGCATGCTAGTGACATTGAGTTCCAATTTTGCTTCTCATGGTCTTGGTTCCTGCAGTTTTTCTTTCTCTGTGCTATAGAAACATCTTCCTCAACTGTAAGAGCTAATAAATTCCTCAAATAGCTCCAGCTTATTTGGTCAGTTTTGTCTCATACCTCTTGGATCCTAATAAATGCACTCAAGAAACACCAAATGAGATGAATACATGATTAACTAAATGAGTTCCCAGAGGAGATGGATGTCCAGAGATCCTGAGGCCAGAGGGTTGGGAGCTGCTGCCCTGTGGCCATGGCATGGAGGAAGAGTAGAGATTTGGGAGATTATTATATCGCACCAACTTGGGTTTGAATCCTAGCTCTGCCATCTGCTAGCTGTGTGACCTTGAGCAAATTACTTTTCCACTCTGAACTTGAGGCCTTTATAAGACAGGTATAGGAATAGTGACATCAAAGAGTTGCTTTGAGGATGGAGGAGATAGGGAACAGGCAGCACCAGGCACAGTGCTGGAGACAGAGGTAGAGAAGGCAGGAGCTGGAAGAATGGTAGCTATTTTTATTAGCTCATAATCCACTGTGGTTGAGCAGTAGGACTGAGATTGGTATGCAGGTCAGGAGGGAATGAGGATCAATGTGCAAGCTGAATTTTCAGAAGCAATGAGCCCTGGCACCATTACTCGGGTGGGAATGAGAACACTTGGGGTTGAGAGAGATGATAGATAACAGACAGTCTAGCTCCCAGGAAATGGTGGTAGACAGATCAGGCTCAAAGGTCAGTTATTCCATTAACCACATGGCCCAGTCAGTCTTCCCGAGCTTCAGTTTCCCTCTGTATATACCTTCCTGACAACGTCTTGAGGACTAAATGAAATAGTCCATGTAACATGTTCAGCACGGAGCTTAGTAGGCATTCAATAATAGTAGCTATTGTCATTGATGTTGGGACTTGGGGACCTTTTTGGGACACAAAGATTGGGACAAGTGGACAGTGACATAGGCAGACTTTTTATAAGAGAGTCCCCAAATAAAGGAGTTACAGAGAGTCATATCTGAGTCTCCCAAGAAAGGCCATTTCAGAACAGCCGGGGGCCCATCTATCCTTCAGCAGTGGATAGTGGGGGTGCTTGCACTGGGAAGTTGTGTCTGAGGACATGACTGGCATCTTTCTGCCCACCCTGATTGCCCCCTCAGAGTCTGATTTCCTGTGTTTCCCACATTTCCAGCTTCCATTGCCTCATTTTCCACTTACTCCACAGCCTTCCAGGCCATCCTGCTGCCACTGTGTCACTGGATCTGCCTTACTGACCAGGACTTTGCTCTTGCTCAAATCAGCGAACCCTTTTCTTCACCTGTGATGGCTCAGTGGTCCTTGCCCCTGCAGAGCTCTTCCTGGTTCCTGGCACCCTTTCCATGGCTTCGGGGTTCTTCATCTTTCTCTGGTCCCCTAGATGTTAATGAGTCTCAGGATTCTCACCTGTGTCCTCTCCACATCCCACAACCTTCCCCAGGGAGCTAGCTCTCCCATGCTTCTGGGAAATCCACAGCTTCCAGTTTGTTGTGTTCAGATGAGACCATCCCAAAACTTCAGATTGATTGCCCTCTGCCTACTGGACCTCTCCATGAGCATGGCTTGCAGGCCAACTCAGTGGGCCCAAGTCAGACAACCCCCCCCCCAGTTGTACCCCACATTGTCTTTCTCATCTCAGAGAATGGCATCACCCTCCACCCACACCACAAAGTTAGGCTCAGCCTAGACTGTCCCACATCTAACTAGTCACTAAGTCCTGCTGCTTCTACTCCTCTATGTCATGTAGACAACTTTCTCCTTCATTGTGCAGATGACCAGGTCCTGTCTTGCACTTGCACACTCTGCACCCACCACTGGGCTCCAGTGGATCCGCTAACCTTCAGACTTACCCTATGGAGCCCACTGTGGCTGGGATCAGCTTTCTGAACTATGATCATTGCCTCTCTGCCCTGTTCCTGCAAGTCAAGTCCAGTCTCATTAATTATGTCTTTTTAGGAGCTTGTATGTGTCTGTACCCCAGCCTCGGTTGCCTCTCACTGTGCTGCTGCCCAGCTGAGCTATGGCAGCTCCTCCCTCCCTGCCCTCTTTACACTAGCTCTTCCCTTTGTGGAACCACTCCCCTCTTACCCACTCCAGGCCATCTGCCAGAGCCTCCTGAGAGATTCTCCCATTGTGGGGCCCCTCTTCTGCACCACCGTAGAACCCCCGTCCAACACAAGTACAGCACAGGGCTTGCCACACCACTTTGTCATGGTGAGTCTACCTCTCTCCCGCCAGACCTGGAGCTATTGGAGGCGGGCCCTGGATCACATTCCTCGGTGCCCTTAAAGACCAGCAGAGTTGGCAGATCAATGGAACAATTCGTCCCTATGGGTCAAAGCCTTTAGGAGACTCTTCAGTTGGACACTTTTTCTGTGCAGGTCAAAGTCTTCAATTGAATAGTTTGTCTCTATGGGTCAAATCCTTTTTTTTTTCCTTCAAAATCCAACATTTCTCTGAAAATGTAGCTTCATTCTATTCTGATGGTCTACAAGTCACAGAGAAAGTGGCTCCTGCTATTATTAGAATTTCTCCCCACACTAGGGTGGACACCTGCAATTTCTTTCACAAATATGGAAACATTACCTTGGTGGCCCAGGTCATTACTTGCAAATCAATGAGTTCTGTTTTAGCCACCAAATCAGATATCAGTGAAACCTTGCTCCAGAGAAGAAATACAGGTTTTTGGCATCACAGAAACTGCCCATCAGTGAGCTATTGGTGATTGTTGGTGCCTATTCTGCCCAAACTTGGCTGGTTATTTTGCGATGTGTGGTTCAGCCTGGCTCTGCAATTCACTGTGATTCGTGGGCTGTGTGTAATAACATTCAGCCTCTCCTTGGTTCCCAACATGCTCAGGTTAACCGTAGTGATCCTACCTTCTGTTGCGTGTCACGTCTTGTTGTGTGTACCCAAAATATGAAGTCCTATTGGAGCAAAGGTAAAGCAAAGTGAGAGGAGTTGGTTGCAATATGTTGGATTCACATTTGGCTGAATTATAAGGTATGAAGGATTTGAAAAGAATGCTTTTGATTCTCCTTTACTTCAACAATTTCCTATAAACTAATATGAAATTTTGATTTTTGGTCTTAATATGTTTTAGTACAGATATCTAGAGACAACTTCTTCAGTGAAATACATCTGAGAGACAATTTGTTCAATTGATCCCAGTTGTCTATAGTCAGCTTCAAGACATGTTTTGTGACTAGTGAATGAATCTCTAAAATATTTGTTTTAGGGCTGAAAGTGTGGCTCAGTGGTAGCACTTGCCTGGGATGTACAATGTCCTGGGTTCAATCCCCAGTACCACAAAAAACAAAACAAAAACACAGTATTTGTTTTACATCTTCACGTAACAATATATTTTTGTTTAGATGGGGGAAAGCTGGAGGGAGGGAGCGTAGCACATAGCTCAGGGTCCTCCTAACACAAACCCTGACCTGTAACATCAGACCCTGCTTCCCAGGGAAGACTTTTATGTGGAGCCTGCTGTGAGACTTAGACAACCACAAACCCTCTGTGTGCTTCTGTTTTCTCTTTTGAAAATAGGATGTTGGAATCTTACAGGACGATCAAGCTCACTGAGAATGCTCACACAAAGAATGACCAATTAATCTGTCAACAACTTAGAAGAGTTGTCATCTCCTCCTCCCTTCTGAGGACTTTTATGCTGCTTGTCCACTCTCCTGTCACTTAAATCTCCACCTCTGCCTGTCTGTCTGGCCTGGTTCTTTTCTGTCAGCACTTCAACCTGCTCTACAAACTTCCATCTACAAGCGAAATCACACTGCCTTGTCCAAGTACTGCTGTCTTTCCTTTGCGCACAACCAAACCTACCCCTGTGGCTCTTCCCAGTGCCTGCCTTTCCTTCTGGGGCTCCTATCCATTCCTCTCCCTTTTGTAATCCCCCATCCACTGCCACCACTTCCCTGAAAGCCCTTTCAAAGCTGAGGTCACTGTGACCTCCAAGATCAACTGGTTGGACTGTCTTCCTACTGCATTCTGAGCCAGCCATCCCTCTGCCAGCCCCCTCCATTCCCTCCACTAGGTACACCCAGCCTTGCTGGGTTCTGCTGGCTGTACCCCAGCTGCTGACTTTCTTTATTCCCGGCCCATCTTCAAATGCCATGCTTGCTCAAGCTTGTTTTAGGTCCTTTTCTTCCTCACCTCCCCCTCTCCATCAGCACTGCAGTTCCCACCCAGATGGCCCCTCCCAAGCTCACATCTCTAGATTCTCCTTGGGGTGTAGACCTGTGATTTCCTAAGCTCTTTGCTATGGACTAGTGGGTTTTTTTTTGTTTTTTGGGTTTTTTTGGCACCGGGGATCGAATTTGGGACCTTGCTCTTGCAAGGCAGGCGGCGGAACCACTGAGCTAACTTCCCAGCTTGGTATGGACTAGTTGTTGATTACCCTCCACTCCATTCAGGTTGGAACCTACTGATGTGGTAGCATTAAGAGGCAGTGGCTTGGGACTGGTCAGAAGGGCATTGAATGGGATTCAATGCTTTTATAAAAGAAGCCTGACCAAGCTCCCTTGTCCCTTGTTATGGGAGGACAAGTAAAAAGGCAGCATTTGTGAACCAGACTCTGAATTCATCAGTGCCCTTGGACTTCTAGCTTCCAAACTGAGAAATAAGCATCTGCTGTCTGAAAGGTATTGAGTCACTTCAGCAGCCTGAGGGAACAGACACCCCCTTGTTCACATAGCCAGCTTGCTCACCTTTGCAGTCTTGGCTTAACTTTCAGGTCTTCAGAAGGCCTACCCAGATACATTTTCCAGATTAGGTTATATACCCCATCTCTACGTGCTGCTCCACAGTGCAGATAATCAGCACTGACAACTGATGAGTTTCAGTTGTTTAAGCAACTTGCTCAAGGTCACCCAGCTCATCCAAGCAGATTTCATCCTTTTTTTTTTTTTTTTTTTTTAAAGAGACAGGGTCTTGCTGTGTAGTTTAGGCTGGCCTTGAATTCACTATGTTGCCCAAGCTGGCCTCAGACTCGCAGAGATCCTCCTGCTTCAGCCTCCTGAATGCTGGGACTACAGGAGCGGGTTTCATCTTCAACCCTTTAGACTAGTTTTGGTGCTTCTGCCAGGAGGTTCACCTCATGCAGATTCCCTTTATCAAAATAGTGACCACACCTTATCATAACTGTTCAGTGAAGCATCTTCCCTGCTAAGCCATACGCTTCCTTAGCAAAGGCCATGCTGTCTTCGCCTCTCTTTTATCTCCCTCTTAGCTTGGCATCTGGCATGTGATGGGATGAAGTACTATGGATGGTTGTTGACTGACTCTCTGTTAATGAGCCTCCCATATTCTTTGCTAGCTCAGATTTCTTACCAAGCACCAATTTTATTCTTTAGCCCAGCCTTGGATCATACTTCCTTTTGATTTTTGCTCTATATCAACTCTTTGAAAGAAACTTTTGCTAAAAAAAAGAATAAACCAGTAAATAATTGACAAGAGCACAAATGAAAATAACACCAAAAATTTAAAATATGAGAGGTAAGAAATGGTTGAAGCAAAGAAGTTCTGCTGCATACAGCATGTGTGGGTCGAGCCACCTGCCAGTCACTGCCCCTACCCAATTCTGTGCTCTTCATCCTTGAGCCAGGCTCCTCTGGCCACTGTCCCACCATGTCTGGGCTTGGTCCTGGCTGGATACTTCTTGCTCTTAGGAAGGATCACTTCCTGTCCATGCTCACCAAGGGGATGGGGTCCCATCACTGGGGCATTTCTTTTATTGGATCAGGCTTCAGAATGCAAAGTCCCAGGGACAGCTGGAAGAAACAATGGTGTACTGTGTCTATCCCCTGCCTGCAAGTTTCCCCTGACAGCCATCCAACCTTGGCTGTGTAATTTATGCCCTGCCCTGTGGACCACTGGGGAGCCAGGGTGCAGGCAGCTGAAACTATGGGCCAGGAAGGCGGCAAGACTGAGGAGAAAGGCGGGACATGGAACCAGGCTGGGGCTGGACCAACAGCAGATTCTTGTCAAACACACAATTTAATTCTGAGGTTGTACTCCTTGTGCCTGGGAGATTTTCAGCTTGCAATAGTGTCATTTACAGATAGATTTGCAGCGACGAATTTCAAGTTTGTAAGCAACAGCTTCTCTGACGCCTTGAAGAAAAAAAAGCTCATTCCTCTGCAAATTACAAATTCCTAACTAACAGTGTTATACAACTGAATGCAAAACAAATTCATTACCACGTACATTATTCCGTTGAATACCAAGTGAATGAACCGCATAGGGATCTCTGTGGCTCCTGGATGTGACAGGAGGTGGCAACAAAGCAGCCCTTCCCCACTTGCCTCTTTTTTGTGTCCTCTCAGCCCATCTGAGGCTAGGATGGAGGCAGAACTGGACAGGTGTATGCTGCTTGGATTGAAAGACTGGTGGTTCTGGGGTGATGATGGTCACAGTGACAGAGCAAATCAGATGATAGCCTGCTGTCGTGTGTGCACCTCTTTCCTCTCATGCCATTAGAGACACTGTGGAGTTCTCCTGGGAAAGCCCACATGCCTAAGTCTTTGTGGGTTACAAGAAATACCCCCCAAAGGAGCCAGGTGTTGTAGTACACACCAGTCATCTCAACCCTCTAGGAGGTTGAGGCAGGAGGATCACAAGCTCAAGCCCAGCCTGGACAACTCAGCCATTTAGCAGGACCCTGTTTCAAAATCAAAAAAGGGGCCAGGATGTAGCTCAGTGTGAAGGCCCTGGGTTCAATCCCTCGTACTGAAAAAAAAAGAATAAAAAGAAATGTCCCTAAAATGGGAATTGTTTTATTGCTGACCATGCCCAGATCAAAGTTAGATGAGTCTAAGTTGAAGCACTGGAGCTTAGGATTCCAGAACATTCCTCTCTGGGTCAGGCCTCAGAGTGCTGAGACATCCATACACATGCTTCCGGGTGGCAGGGGCCAAGATGGCGCCCGTAGCGTGCAGACACCCTAATAGACTCTGTGGTGAGAACCATGGGCAGACTCTGTGACCTGGACTATCTTATTCCAGCTCACTCTCTAGTGTACATCCAATTTGTAGTCCCTGAAACTTACTTCTTTTCTTTTATGTTTATTTTTGCAAACCAGAAAATACAAATGAATAAAACTAAAAAAAAAATCACCCATAATTTTATTTACCAGAAATAACTAATTTTGAATTAAACCCAAAAGTCGGCTGCTTCTCCAATTCCCATAGAAAAACCATCCATTCAGAGACTCAGTATTTAGCAGATGGGACTGAAGATTTGGCATGGGGGAGAAGACATGGTCTATTCAGCAGCCACACAAGCCACTTTGGAGAAAGAGCTGGGACTCGACAATTAAAAGTCTTTCCCCTACTCCTCAGCCCACCTGGAGTTTTCCTGGCATCAGCCCCTGGCCTCTTCTCCTTGTTGACTTGGCTTCCCTCTCCCTTCTCTTTCAATCATCTCAGATTTCTCTGTCTTCCTGGGGAGCAAAAGGAATTCCTCTCCTGGTCATGCAGTTGTTGTATGTCTAAACATTTGACCAAATAATTTTCCCCCCAAAGATTTTCCTAAGAAAGATTTCGATGCCAGCTGTCAACACAAAGTATTTTAACCTTGTTTCATGAATACATTTCTATTTTTAGAAATAGGGGATTATTCTATAAATGCTGATATGAAATCTGTTTTTTGTTCATTAACAATATAGAGTCAGCACATTTCCATTTCAATAGATGAGCCTATGGTTTCTGTTTTAATGGCTGCGTATTAATCCATATAGTTTCTTTAAACAATCTATCACTTTTTGGGGGTATGCATTTAGCCTGTTTCCAATTATTGCTATTATAACACCCACACATCATCTTTGCAGGTTTATCTAATTATTTCCTCCGGATAAGTTCTTAGAAGTAAAATGTCTGAGAATGCACTTTCCAAAGGTTTTGTGGTATTGTTAAAACTACTTTTCAGAAAGTTCATGCCAATTGATACCCTCCTTGGCAGCTGATATCACTGATACCACTTACTATAAATGCTCCAGCTTTGTCTTAGCTATGCCTTGAGGTTTTAACAAAAGAGCTCCTGTGGCTAGGATGGTGGGACAATGGCAGTTACTGAGATATTGTCCTAAGGGTGCAGGATCCCAGGGAACAAGATCAGGAGCCATAAGACTCAGCTGTCTCACCCTGTGTGGGTTCTTTTATGACAACCCTTGAAGTATCTGAAACTGGCTGATGGCTTTTTCTGCAGGGAGACATCCTTTCCCTTGAAATGGAGGTGATGGGGAAGACTACTCGGTAGGGATGGCAGACATGTGGGACCTTGATGGTGTGACGCACATGCAGATAACGGTGGTGGCGGTAAAGGTGTAACGGATGGGAACGCTGACAGAGGTGGGGATATAAGTACTGTACAGTGTCTTTTGTAGAGATCGTGGTGGCAGACAGTGGGCCATGGTTACGATGGTGGTAGCAGTGGGCATGTGGGTGGTGATGATTTATGATGATGGTGACCATGGCTACCACATGGAGGGTAGAAATGGTGGTCTGCAGGACAGAGAAGAGGAGCATGACGGTTTGGGCTGCTGGCTGCTCTACTGGCCTCAAAGGGAGAACAGGTTGGCTGGGCTGTGTTGAGCTGGAGCAAATGTCCTGGAACTGCTTAAAGCAAAGAAGATGAAGGTATGAAAGGCCAGTGGCAGCTGAGCCAGTCTCGGTACCTGCTGGGCCCCTCTACTCTCATTTGCCCAGGTGTGGCGTGGGGCCTCTCTGCAGTGTGCACAAAACTGGAGGACTCTCTTCCCAGGCAGAATGGATGCCTGGTAAACTCCAGGAAGCAGAAGCATGTGTTCAGGTGGCCTGAGGATGAGGCTCTGTCTCTCCCCCAATATGCCCTCTGCTCTCCCTGCTCCTATTCACAAGCCACTTGAGCTAAGTGGGCTCACTTTGGGGGAGGGAGACATATTTTTCTCCCATTTTAATGGTGCTAGTGACCTCAGAAGGTTTCCATGGTGACAAGACCAAGAAGCCAGGGGGACTTGGTGAAATCACCAAATAAACTCACCCCCCACCAGGGCTCTGCCAGACTGTGTGGAGGCAGGAGGACTCTAGATAACCAAAGAAGGAGAAAGGACAGGCTGAGGGTGGGATAGGCTGGGGCACAAAGCCGGAGCCTGCAAAAGAAACCTGTGTACCTCCCTCCTTCTTGTGCCCATCCTGCCTGCCCGAAAACTCTCTGTGATGGGGGCTGGTGGTGCATGGGGCCCCTCTCAGACATCTGAATGGTTGTGGAAGCACTAACGGGGTGGAAGCATTAGTGGGGCCATTCTGGGCACTGAGGCAGATGAGAAGAGGGAGGCGGGTGGGTGCTGAAGGAGAAAGCAATGAGCTGCTTAGGGATCAAGGTTTGCCCTCTTAAGCTTGGCAGCCAGGGGCCAGCGCTGGAGAACCGTGTCCAGGTGCCCAGGGTCTGACTCCAAGGGTTGCCAGTGCCTACACCCTGAGGTTTGCTTTCTTCCTCTCTCAATGCCTCTTGCTCCCCCACCACTCAGTGGCTAAGATCTCCTGAAGAGTTCTGAGGCCCTGGACTGCCCCCTCTCCCATTAATTTCCAGCTTCCAGGTGCTGAGTAATTTGATTCTCACATAATCCAATGACTAAAATATCCCCGTACATTGTGCCAGTGTGAAATTCTACCACAAAACTCCTGTGCTTTGCACCCACCTTCTCCCTAAATGGCCACATGTGCCCTGGGAAAGAATTGTCCTGTCTGGGCAGGGTGGTCATGCTGGGCTGGGGGTGAAGTCTTTTCAGTGCAGATGGGGCCTATGAGTGAGGACAAAAGAGAAAGGAGGGTACTGGGGAACAAGAGAGTTTGCTGCCCTGAAATATTGGTCAGTAGCCATGCCTTGGGCTGGGGGTTTCTCTGGGGACGAGGGATTACAAACCCAGAGATTGGCTCACATTCAAGAGAAGCCACGCACGCATGTTGTGCCCATGCCAAGGATGGAGGAGAAATCTACAAGCTTCCTTTTCCAAGTGTGGGCACTGGAGCACCACAGCTGTTCATCTGCAGCCCTGATGGCAGGAGAACTATGCCACCCAGGCCAGACAGAGTCCAAGTGCCAGAGACCTGGAGGCAGGGAGGAGGGGAGCTGGGGAGGGTGCCCCGGCCACTTGAGCAGAATAGGGAGACTGCTGGATGCATCTCTCTGGTGTGGATAGTTCTCTTGGGAAGTGTGCTCAATGAACCCAGAGCAGCAAGCTGCATTAGCCCTTGACTGTTCAGAAATGCCCGTGTAGCTGGATCGCACTTGCTGGAACTCGGAGGCCTACAGGGAATGATGATTCTCCATTAGGGTCTGCAGCTCCCTACCCTGTGCCTCTGTAGCCTGGGGTCCATGTTAGTCAGGCACTGCCCCTTTGTGAGCTCAGGCTTAGCCGGCCATTGGGAACCAACTACTCAGGTCTTGGGACCCTGAGCTGAAGTTTGCTGGGGCTGTGGGAACCAGGCCTAAAGGGGTCACGGAGCAGCTCCCAGCCCAAGCCCTGGAAGATGTTCCAGGACACCCTCCGATTTTAACTTGTGCTTCCATCTGCCTCTCGCTACTAGGCTAGGGCCCTGCAGGAGAACTCTGAGGTGTTTTGTTTTCTTTTCTTTTTGTGGTACTGGGGATTGAACTTGGGTCCTTCACACTGAGCTACATTCTGGCCCTTTTTAAATTTCAAGGCAGGGTCTCACTAATTTGCCCTGGTTGGGGTCAAACTTGCAATCCTCCTGACTCAGCCTCACAGAGTGCTGGGATTATAGGCTTGCCATCCCCGAGCTGGACCTTCTTTTCTGTCCTTTCTCTTAACATTTCCCAATTGGATTTTGCTGCTGTATTTATTTTGATATTGGCCATCTTCCTGACCTCTCTCCTACTCTTTTTTTAATGTTAGTTGATTATTTTGCATTTTCTGGATAAACTATCATATCATGTACAAAAAATGATAGCAATTTCTCCTCCTTCCCAAATGTTATGCTTTTCATCTTTTAATGTAATAATGCATTGGTGAAAACGTCCAGAACAATGTAAAATAATTGTGGTAATAACAAGCTTCCTTGTCCCCCTCTGCCTTGCCCCTTGCTAGTATATTATTACTAAGAATGATGTGGATATTGGTTGCAGATACAGATTATTTTTTATTATGTCAAGGAAATTTCATTTCTTTTTATCTTACTAAGAGTTTTCATCAGAATGGATGTTTGTTCTATCAAATGCATCTTTGGGGTCTATTAAGATGATCGTACAACGTTTCCCTTTCTGGTAATTGACGTGATTAATTACACAGACTGATTTTGTGATATATCATCGTCATCATTTCTAACGTAGTCATCCCCGATGGGGAGGAGACCGTGGCCCCGGGAGGAATCTCACTGAAAAAGGAATCTGTATCGTGCCTGTGTTCTCGGGGCTGTGAGCACAGATTCCTTGGCCCCTCGCCACCCTCCTTCTGGAATGGACTCTCAGGCAGGTGCCCTCTGACGCCCCTGGGATTCAGCTGGGACTCAGGAGGGCTGCATAGGGGTCAGCTTGTCAGATCAGCTGATTCCCTGCAGTGGCTCCTTATTGGCTTTAGCAGAAAACCCAAGCTTCTAGGCATAGTGCTCATGCCTTTTACAATGCCTCTGTCCATGCTCACAGCCTACCACCCCTACTTCTGCCTTCTAACCACCTGAGACTCCTGGCAGGTGACCCCAGGGCCCTCTCATGCACCACTTCCCTGCCCAGATTGCTCTCCCCACTTCCCATCCCAGGAGGGCCCTCCAGGCAAGGCCTCCCTGTCCAGAAAGCTCTGCAGCCCCTGAGCTGGCCTCTGTGTTTCCCAAGGAAGGGGGGTTCTGGGCATCAGTCTCTCTGGGAGCCTCAGGGGGCTGAGGACTGGCCTGACCCACCCTAGCCCCATCTTCTGGCCCACAGCCTGGCCCATGACAAATAGTGCTCAGGCTGCCCTATCCAGAACCTCTGGCTCGCCGTGGTGGGCACCCTCTGCTAGTGGGCCTCCCTTTCCAGTTCCGCTGGGGAGAGGATCAGAGGCCCCAGCCCTCACAGGCTGCTGCAGTTCCCCTGAGCCTCTTTAGAGAATGGAGCCGGCCTTGTTTCCTGCTCATAAACAGCGGCTTAGCTGGTACAATGTTGAGGCCCCAGGGGAGATGGCTCCCCAAAGCTGCTGCCATTGGAGATGCAGGAGGGGGAAGCCACGTGGGCCCAGGAGGGACCAGATGACTCGGGAGCCAAGGGAGAGAGGCAGCGGTGGGCTGTGGTGGGCAGAGGCCCTGGGTTTCCTGCAGATTCAGAGGTTGGCAATGGGTCCAGCTGCGTCCACCCGGGCTCATCCCTGCTCATCGCCCACGGTCTCTCTCCCATTCTTTAGAGGATCCATTTTGAACACCACCATCCCCCAGCCAGCTAGGACTCTGCCCTCTCAGTGCTCACCAACATCTAATGGACCACTGCTCGCCCACTAAGCCTAGGTATTCTTGCCCTTAACCCTGAGCAATCTAGAGTTAGGCAGCATAATCCTGACATTAATCTGATGAGAGGTCAGGTGCTGTAGCTGCAAGGGCATTGGCTCCCTTGGTTATGGAGTTAGACAAACCTTTTCCCGAAGTCTAGCTGCACTGTGTGCTAGCTGTGTGATGGGGTGGGTTCCTGAACTTCTCTGAACCTCACTTTCTCCATCTGCGGAATGGGTGCCTGCCTGGCGAGCTGTGGCGAGGATGCCAAGGCCTGACTGACTGCAGAGTACTTAGCACTGTGCCTTACACATGGTAGGAGCTCAGGCAATCTCAGTGGCTGTCACAATTGCGGGTCAGAGTCAGCTGGGCCATGGCTGTCACCTCCCACACCTTCATCCTCCATCGGTGCCTAGAGAAACTAAGGCCCAGAGAAGGGCAGGACACGAGGTGCTGTGTCCCTTCCAGCAGCCTGGGCTGATGTGTGAGAAGCAGCTGTGGTTACAAGGGCCATGATGGAGTCTGGGGTCCTAGGCTTTGTCCTGTACAAACCCTGGTCACCTCGTATGTATTTAACAAAACTCTATATCGTAGGGGCCGGGGATTCAGCTCAGTGGTTTCGCCGCCTGTTGCACAAGGGCAAGGACCCAAGTTCGATCCCCGGTACCAAAAACCAAACAAACAAACAAAAACTCTATACTGTGTTTGCTAATGCCTGGCAAGTCATATACCTTTAATTACATTAACTCTGTATGTATAAGAACAAAATTACACATTTTGTGGTGTTGGAATTTGGGGACACGGTCTCACCATGTAGTTCAAGCTGGCCTCAAACTTGCAGCGATCCATCTGCCTCAGCCTGTCAAGTGCTGGGATTACACATCACCACGCCTGGTGCTATTAGGCATATTAACTTGAACCCTTCTCACAAACTCAGGAGGCAGATACTATTGTGACCAAGAGGGAACAGAGCAGTTCCTTGGCCTGCCCAAGGTCACACAGTCAGCAAGTGGGAGAACCACTATCCACTCATAGGGACCCCATGGATGAGGCTTCCACCCTTGGGTGAACACAGACCAGGCTCCCCGGTGGGACTGTGGATGGTTTCCCTATGCTGTGATGCTGGACGCATACTTGGGAGCTCTCAGCAGCTTGTGCAGGGCAGTGCGGGAGCACCTGTGTTGTCCTACACATGCCAATCACCAGAGGCCAGATCTCAGGCTACAGCAGGTATTTCCCTGGAGAGAACACAGTGGAAACTTGGAACAGAAGAGCTCTTTATTATTCAGAATAACTGCACTATTTAATTTACTATTAATAATAGCTCTTGAGTCAACCTTCTCCGGAGACTGAGAACTGAAGGATATCCCTCTCTTCCCGCCCTCCTCCCTTTCTCTGTAGACTTAGCCACCAACCGCTGAGCTGCTTGAGGGGGTTTGGTAAGGGACAAATGGAGGCCCCACTCATGTAGCGAACCTGCTTTACCCTTCCTTCTACAGAGCAGGGCTCAGCTGCTCCTCTGTGGCAGATGCCACCATCCCCAGCTGTCCAGTCCCTGGGGGGACAGAGGACAGCTTCTGCCCTCACAGAATGAGCAGGAGGGTGGAGGCCAGGACTGCTGCAGTCAAAGTCAAGGGCAGGCTGGGCTCAACACTGTGGGGATCTGGGAGGCCAGGGACCCATCCTGTGCCCTTGGTGCCCAGCGTGGGCAGTGAGAGAAGATCCACCCAGATAGGGATGGGCCAGGGCAGCGACTCGAGCAATGTCTGATTTGGAGTTCAGGAGACTTGGGAGACAGGGAACTAGACAAACTCAGTTTTTACCCATATCCTCAGCCCGAGGGACTTCTCTTCCAGGTGCTGGAAACATGTGGTGCCCCAGAGAAGCAGCCGCAGCAGGGACAAGCATGTGACTAAGCCACGTAAGGCAGTGTGTCATGGGTGGGATCACCCTGTCCCATAGAAGTTATAGGAGGTGAGGGCTCCATCACCCCAAGGGAGAGCTCCATGGGTCTCCTGGCCCTTCGGTTGGATGATTCTTCAAGGTGACACCCAGACCGCGGGTACCTCTTGTCCTGGACTCTGCCCCGCTCCCTGTTAGGGTTCCTGCATAATCCTGGCTGGGTCCAAACTCCCAGAAGACAGAGGCCCTTTTCTCACCTCTAACCAGCCTGGCTGTGCAGAGCTGGGGGATGGCAGCTGTCCCCAGGGGCCAAGGGGTGAAGGCTTCTCAGGCTGCAGGCCAGCATCCTGTCCCACAGGCCCAGGGGACAGCAGCCAGCCTCCTCTCTTCTCTTGCCAACCCCTCTTTGGCCCGTGCATCTGTAGAGTGGGCTGAATCCCAGACATCCTTGGAGGGCTGAAGGGTCTCTGTCCATCTGGCAGATCTGACACTGGCTTTCTCGATGAGGCTGTGCTGGGTCCCACACACCCACACACACGCACTCCTGGCCACACGCGCCGCCATGCATGGGGCCGGCTCTCACTGTGAGGGCCCCCACTCTTTATTCAAGGAGCGGTCTCTGGCGTCTGAATGGGTGCTTGAAGACTCCCTCTTTGCAATTAACACGCCGCTGCAGTATTATTAGCCTCTGATAGGCAGGTCTGCCTTTGCCAGAGACTATAAATATGTGGGGCCAATGACTCAGCAAATCTGTTGCTATTTTTCTTGCAGGTCCATGCGGATCTGTGTCTGTGTACACCATGGCCCCATCTCCCAGCAGCTCCCATGGCTTGTATCCATGACAACACAGTCCTCCCCAATAAGGCACTCTGCTGACAAACACTGGGAGTCTCCCCAGCCCCCTCCCCACTTTGGACAGGGCACCCAGCAAGCTAGAGTGGCCCTGATGAGGAGCAGACACTTTCTCAGTGGCTTCAAGGCCCAGGCAAGGCCGGGTCTCCAAGGCTTTCTTCTCTGGTGGATCTGTGCCCAAGGCTTTGTCACCTGTGTAAGGAAAGTGGCCTGTTGAGGGGGCCATACTGAGACCTGGGCACTCGTGGATTAAAGGTGGTCAGGGAGGCAGGGAGGGGACACTGCCCTTGGCCAGAGGGAGGCTGGGAATGGGGAAGGGCAGCAGTCAGGAGTGGGAAGGAGGTCAGTGTGGGATAAACACTCTGACCTCATCTTCTGACCTTGTCTTCTGATCCAAAGAAGCTATGGATTGAGGAAATAACATGGGTTTGATTCCTCCCTCCTGTCTCCTGTTCCTCCTATGAACATTCACATTTGCTACTTCCATGCCAGGGCAGGTGTGAGGACCCAGAGGTGACTCAGTCAGGTCTTTCCTCCTCCAGACTCTCAGTCTCAGGGAGAAGACAGGTCCCTTGCCTTCTGCACGATGCTCAGGGGATCAAGGGATCAGCACAGATTGGAGCTGTGGGCACTGGAAGTGACCTAGGGGGCCAGGAGCATGGGTGGGCTGGGGTCATGCTGGCAGGAGGCACGGATGGGGAGCAGGCAGGTGACAGACTCACACCCCAGAGTTCTAACTCTGGCTCATGCTGGTGACAGTCCCTTGAGGAAGCTACCTGAGTTTTCTGGCCTATAAAGGGGAAACAATACCTACTGAGGTGAGAATAAATAAAACATCTGGCCCTGAGGGTAGTAAGTGCTTACTGTGCCAACCAGATGCCAGGACAGTCCTCATGTTGCTCCTTTCTATCAAGGTCAAATGAGAGACTGGGCTGGGTAACATCTAAAGGCTTGACCTTCCCTGTCCTCAGTCTCCCCTGCTCAGAATAGGGAGAAAAGGGAAATGAAGGAATGGAGGGTGGACTCGTTCTGTGAATGAGAGCTAACTGGCAGGTTGGGAGAGCTGGGAGGGAGCAGTGAGGGTAAAAGCAGCCTGGGCCATTCCACAGAGAGGAAGAGGCTGCCAGTTCTCTGAGCTCAGCTGCTGGAGAAGTCACCCATCATTCAGCAGTCAGCCTCATTTTCAGGGTTGAGGGGGAAGCTCAGGGTTTCAGTGTTTCCTGCAAATACCGAGGTAGGAGGAAAGCAATCTCTTTCTGCTGGACTCAGCATTTCTAACTGGGGAGGCTGGTATAACAATTAGGGATGCATAGATTGTAAGCAAGAGAAAACCGATAAACAGTGTCCTGCATGGGAGGGAAATATTTGTTCCCTTGAAGAAGTCCAGGGCTGGGCAGTCCAGGGCTACCAGGCTGTCAGGGCTCCTTCCATTGTCCTTGTTCCTCCCACCATCCACTGTGCGGAAATCTTTGTCTTCATGCTTGTCACCACAAACAAGCAAATAGCTGCAACAATCTAGACCTATGTCCAGGCCCTGGGTAGAAAGAGGATGGAAAGGCCAAAGGGAAAGCCAATCTGGACCTTTTAAAAGAAGCACTCCAAGGGCTACAGATGCAGTGCAGTGATAAAGTGCTCACCTCGCATGGGCAAGGCCCTATGTTCCATCTCCAGCACAGCAGAAAAATAAAAATAAAAAGTAAAAAGACTATCCCGAAGCCCCACTGTGTCCATTGGCTTCCCATCACTATAATGAAAACTTGAGATAATTAATTTATAAGGGAAAAGATTGGTTTTGGCTCATAGTTTCAGAAGCTCTGGTCCACCACCTGGCAGAGCCATTGCTTTGGGCTTGAGCTGAAGCTGGTGGGTGGTCACAGTGGGAGATGCAAGGTAGAGCCAACCGCCTGGCACACCACTGGGAAGCAAATGAGGAAGAGGAGGGCCAGGATCCCATCATCCCCTTGGAGGACACACCCCTAATGACTTCAGAACCTTGCACTAGGCCCTGCCTCTTAAAGGCTCCACACTCTCTCAATAAAGAACGCCCACCCAGTGATTTTATTTCCATCTCCTTGTCCAGAAATGGGTCACATGGCCATCTATAGCCCAATTGCTGGAAGGTGGGTGGGCAGAAAGGGTCATGGGGAGGCTTGAGCACCCAGCCAGGATTATTGTCTAAAGCCCTAAGCCTCAGATGAGGCAGGAAAGCAGCCATACCAGAAGGGCTGGCTGCCCATGAATGGGCATTCAGCAAATGCTTCTGGCCCAGCAACCTGGGCCCTGGAGCCCAGAGAGGAAAGGAGCTTCCAGCACAAGGCCAGCAGAAAGGAGAACAGGATCATCCATGGGGCTTGAGTCTGCAAAAACCTTTTCTTTTTCTTTTTTTCACCCCAGCATGATATACTTTATTCACTCTTTTAATCTTGATGTCCAGAGAGGTTCCTAACTCTGATTCTCTGCAGTAGCCACCACTTCCAGCCGCCTGTGACCCGAAAGCCACACAGACCTTCTCTTGCCTTTGCAGAAAATAGAGCCACCCTTAAATCTATATCCAAGAGGACCTGGCCTCTTCCTCTGTTTGGTTTCTGAAGTGTCTTCTTGTGGGGGATGGAGGAAGGACGTTGGTTACCCCATGACTACTAGGGAAGGACAGAGTGGCGTGGGGGTCACTGCTCCCCAGCATGTCCACCCATGTCACCCCCCACTGCATCAGAGGGCCAAGCCTGCCACCTCACCCCACTGAGCTCTCCTCTCCCCAGCCCCTCCCCTCCATGTTACCTGACACACCCTTCCCTGGGGAGGCCTGAGCCCAGGCCATTACCTCACAATCTTGTCACCTAGGTCTTCTCAAGCTTGCCCGGGACTCCCCCATCCGATTTCAGATGCAGAGCTGATCTATTCCAGACATAGTGAGAAATACCCAGGACCTAGCATCTGAAGGCCTGTGTGACCTTGGGCCAGTCAGCCAACCTCTCTGGGGCTTTAGTGACACCTTGTGGCTGCCTCTGCTTGAAACCAAAGTGCTTGGCTGCAAGCAAAACACTGCATTCCTCTCTCTGCCCTCCTGCCTGGCCCAGGCCTATCTGCCCTCCACAGAAGGGCAGCCTCCCAGAGCCCCTCCTGGCAAGGAGAGCCATGGGGCTATAGTCACACCCCTGTCCTCTCGAGTCAGGGCTCAGTCCTTTCACCAGCTCTGGGAAAAGGACAAGGTGGCAGGTAGATCAGATGATGTCAGAAAATCTATAAAGAGACAGTGAGTCCGTTGCCCAGGGAAGTCTGCCCTGGGCCTCCAGCCTCAGCCTCCAGATCCCTCTTCCTTTTCTGATGGGTGTGTGATTGTGCCCAGCCCAGGAGTCACCCAGAAGCAGTCCCTTCTGGGTGATGTTCATGTGTTGTCATGGGGAACGTCCTCTCTGGGCTCCCACAGTGGGGTGGTTTCAACCCAAGCTTGAGCAGTGAGACAGGGGCTTTAGGGGTGAAGCCCCAGTCTGCTGGGTTATCAGTGCCCAGTGCTCTTGACAACCCAGGCTGCCTGCACCCTGTCTCGCAATTCCACCATCCAAACCTGCTCTTAACCAGAAAGCTGCTGGTTAAGAGGGATCAGATGAAATGCCTCCCTGAGGCAGCTGCTTCTGACTAATAAAGGTTCCCAGAGGGGAGCGGCAAGTGGAGAAAGAAGAGCCTTCCAGGTCTACAGCCAACAGCTAATGGTGGAATTTCAAGCCAGGTCTTTCTCTCCCAAAACATTTTCCTGTCCTGAATCAGCCCCACCCACCCATCTTCTGGAGGCCCCAGTGAGGAAGGCTGGAGGAGAATCTGTGGACAGGTCTCCAAGGTTTGGTTTACACCCTGCGATGGCTGGCTCTGCTCCACCTCATCAAGAAGATTAAGGGTAATTGAGTAGCCACTCTCTCAAGGCTACTTGAGAATTGGAGGTTGGCCTGAAACCCTCTTGTTAAACGTGCTCATCCTGGGATTTGAGAGCTGTTTTCAAAAGGCAGGGAGCCCATCCAGGTCTTCCTCTGCCTGGAGAAACCATTGGCAACAAAGGCAGCACTGTTCTGTCACAAATACGCCACTGAGTCCTCTCTGGCCCATGAGGTGGACACCACCTGCACCAGCACCCCACCTCCATTAGCATCTTCAGCCCACAGAGGTGTTGCTGATTCTACTGTAACCATGTGAAGTGTCAGGGCAGCCTGAGGTCCAGCTAGTGTCCCAGTCACTTTCTGGTCCCTGGGACAAAATACCTAACACCCACAACTTAAAGGAGGAGAGGTTTATTTTGGCTCATGTTTTTAGCAATCCAAGGCAGGAAGGGCATCATGGAAAGGCCTGGGTGGAGAAAAACTGCTCATTCCATGGCAGCCAGGAAGCAGAGAGAGAAGGGAGGAGCTGGGGACGAGAACACAGCTTTCCATATCACCCCCCAGGGACCCACCTCCAAACAGCACATTCAGCCAGGAACCCCTCCAGAGAGGAATCCACTGCTGAGTATGGCGCCCCTAGGAGCCAGTCTTGTCCACATACACCAGACTTCTGGGGCCATCTTAGATCCAAACCATGACAGATGGCATAGCCACGGGTGACTCTGGGCCAGAGTCCCTCCTGCTGGGGCTCCAGGAACTACCTCCCTTGCTGGGTCAGAAGCAGCAAGGAGGGCTTTGGGTTCCCCGGCCCGCAAACCTTCAACACCCGTTCTAAGGTGTTCCTGTAACTGTCCTGCTCCTAACCTTTCATGGCTCCCCATCCATCCTAGGGCCCACAGTCACCCCTCCATCAGCCCCTGCCCACCATGACACTCCTGTCAGCCTGTCTGTTCTCAGCACCCTCTTTGCCTGTACCCTTCTGCCCTTGCGCCATGGCCTTCCTGCATCCTCCTGTTCTTCAAAGCCCCTTCTCCAGGAAGCCTTCTTGTCTCCACTCTTGGAACTGAGCTCGGGAAATAAATTTCAGGTCACGCCTCTGGAAAAAATAACGGAAGGACTAGAATTTGCCTCCAAAGTATGGTGTTGAAGGTGTCACCAAATGAAATAGACATCTAGTGCTCAGCGTGGTGTCTCATGGACAGTGAAGGCCCCCACAAAGGGAGCTGAGTCAACTTCAGCAGCATCCTTCTTGTGGAAAAAGAAGAGAATAAGAAGAGAGAATTCACTGGGTACAGTGGCACACGCCTCTAATCCCAGCTATTGGGGAGGCTGAGGTGGGAGGATCACACGTAGGAGCTCAGCCTAGGCAATTTAGAGACCCTGTCTTAAAATAAAAAAGGGCTGGGGATGTAGACTAAAGGCCATGGGTTCAATCCCCAGTACCACCACCACCACCAAAAGGAAAAGAAATCCATTTAATCAGAATGATTTGTGGGCAACTATCCTCCAAGCTGCATCTTAATCCCTGAAGCCCAGAGTGCAGAACAAGGCTGGCTCCTCCTAACCTCCAGCACACCCTGCATTGGTGGCATTTTCTTCTGGGGCCTGGAAACACTGCATGCCATGGGGTCTGGCGAGCCCTGGGCTGGCTCCGGCCCCTCCCTGGGCCTGGTACGAGTGCTCATTGTCTCCCTTCCAAGCCTGCCAGGGCTTGGGCTGATGCCAGCCCCAGCCTTTGATGGAAGGAAGACTTAATTACCTTCTCAGGCAGAGGGAGAGGATAATGAGGAGCAGATGAAAAGCCTGGCAAGGCGGCTCCTCCCCGCGGGCCGAGCACCCGGCCTGCCCACCCCCACCCTGCTGTGGGCCTGAGGTTCAGCATGACTTTGGATGCCGGTCTGCTGCTGGTGGCCCCGTGTCCCATGTCATGCACAGACCCCAGGGATGGCCCTGGGTTCTCACCCAAAGCACCCTTCCCTGATGTAGGGCCAGGGTCAGGATTGCCCGCACCAGGTTGGCATCCTGGGCAGCTGGAGGAGGAAATGGTAAAGCCAGACATCAGGGCTTCTGGTTTGCAGGAGCCCTGGAATCCTGATGGGGTGGGAAACAAAGGGCTAGCTTCGCAGAGGGGCGTGGGTCATAGCTGGGAGGATGAAGAGGCAGGAGGAGGGATCAGGTGGCCAGGGTGCGGGAGGGAAGTTGGGCAGACTGAAGATCACTCCTGCCCTGCAGGTCCAACATCCTGGGCTGTTCCTTGCAGGTGGCACAGGGTGCTAGGCTATTTAGTCTTTCTGCCACCCTTGGGAATGAATTGTGCTCAGTGCCACAGCTGCACACGAGGCCTGCAGTGGTCCCTGGGGTGGGGGGCCCCCCTAGAGCAGGAAAGTGAAGAGGAGCCTAGGGGGGACCTTCTACCTGGACTAGCACCCTGCCCCCTCAACGTGCCCAGACTGCCCATCTGAGCAGCTCCTGTCCAGAGGCAGCTGGAAAAGTCCTGGAGACTCTCAGGTACTGTAGGCCACACTGCCATTTACTGGTTCTTGATTCTGGGCAAGTTACATTGTTCTTCCAAGCCCCAGTGATCTCATCGGTAAAATGGGGATTGTAACTGTATCTGAAGATTGTAGTGAGGATTAAAAAAAGATAATGTATGTGAAACACTTAGCATAGTGCCTCTCGAGGGGCAAAGCTCCCAAGTGCTAGCTATTATTACAGTTGTTATTATTAATCCCGTGGGGCAGTAGCTCAACCTTTTAAAATTCCAGGTTCTCTTGTGATAAAGCACACAAACCTCAAACTCCTCCCTTGAATAGGATTTAAAATGTCAAAGAAATAAAAGGTTGAAGCAAAAAGAAATCCAAGCACTTAGTGCATGGAATATGCTTTTCAGACTAGAAAGCCCCACCCCCACCCCACTACCCCACAAAGAGAACCCTCAGGGCACAGGGCAGCCCCCCTGGTGGGCTCCCTGCTCCCCACAGCGGCCCTGGATCCCAGCCCAGCCTCCCAGCTCTGGCAGGGATGACTTTGAGGGAACAGAGGAAGCTCTTTGGAATACAAATACCTCTGGACCCACTGATCCCAGCAGCCGCCCTATTCTCATGCTAATGAGAGACTGGTGAGCTGCTGGAAGGTGAAAGGGGCTAATGTAGGAAACCCAGCCAAGCCTGGACAGGGTTCATGGGGCTGCTGGCTTAGGAGAGAGACCCAGTGAGCCTCGAGGTGAATCTGGGAGGTGAGGGCTGGGGTCTGCATAGGCAGTGGCCCAGGCCAGGGGATTTGCAGGCATAGGATGCAAGTGTCAAAAAGGGATCCTTGTTGGAGCCCAGGTCCAGCAGGCAGGCTCCCCAGGCCAGGGTGGGGTAGAGGTGAGGAGCAGACAGAGCTGGGCAGGAGCTCTTGGGCTGCCATGGATGTTGGGTAGGTGGTCTGCTGATTGCTCATGGAATCTGTTAATGACAGGCCCTAGACCTGGAACTACTTTGGAACTCAGTGCACTCCTACTCATCTTTCAAGGCCCAGTTCTAAGACCAGCTCCTTGGTAAAGCATTCCTCCACATCTCTTAGCTAACTCCCTCCTCTGTCTCCCATTTCTCCAGCCTCTGTGACCACCTCAGCTGTGGCTCTGCCTGCTCTTCTAGCCTGGGAAGTCTCTGAGGGAAACATCCCTGCCTGACTCCAGTGCTCAGTATGGGGCTTGGCAATCCACATGTCTCAAGAAATGTTTGCAGAGTGAATGAGTGACTGTGGGTTGGTTCCAATAGAGAAAGGCTGTGATCTCTACTTTTGCGTGGCCACTGATACCCAAGCAGGAGGGAACCCTCAGTGCAGCTGATCTCCCTGTGTCCAGCACCTGGTCCTCTCTGCTAATTTCTGCTTTTGGTTACAGCTGTGGCGCACAGTTCCAGGTAAGCTTGGGTCCAGCCTGCCATGCCAGGCAGGAGTGCTTCTAACCACACCCCTGACACAGCTCACTTTCCACTCGGGGCCTTGTGCAGTGCCCAGTCCCCTGAAGGAAGCCTGTTTGCCCAGGAAGAAATGCAGGAGAGTTGACACCCCGGCCCAGCTCCCCGTTGGTGTGGCCAGAAGTGGATAGTATTGCTCCAGCATGGACCACCCTTTCCACTGCAGAACCTTGATGATACCCAGGCAAGAAAGAAGAAATAAAAGGAAGAAAGGAAACAAGGAAATCATAACTAAAAACATTACTTTTAAGGAGACTGCAACTTCTGCCACCCAGCCAGTCAACAAGGCATCCACATCTTGGGTTAAATTTAGGCTTCTTTCCTTTCGGACCCATCACATCTCAATTCCTCAGCAACGCTGAAAGTCCACAAACTGGCTTAGCTGAGAAAGTAAAGACCAGGAACCTGATCATAAGGTAAAGGAACAAGTTGAAATAATTCAAAGAATGCTTAAATTACCCATTTAAAAAAAACTGGGGGGAGAAAACCCAAAAACCTGGGCTGACCCCTGTAATATGAGCCAGCATCATTGCTGGGGGTGGGGGTGGACCACTTTTCTGAGTTTCCACCCCCTCAAGAGAAGCATCAATGTTCCCAGTTCCAGGAGATAATTCTCCTCTTTCTTGAGGGCCTGAACTCCATTTCTTTGAGAGTATACTTTTGGATTTCTGTCTAATAAAACCCTCCCCATACCTCTTACTGACTAGTCCCGAAAATTCTTTTTCTGCAATGGAAGTCAGTGAATGTGCAAGCCTATTCTATGGGGAGGGTGGGTTAGATTCCACTTCGCAGCTTCAGGAGCCTCTGAGGACCCTGTTGGACGACAAGACTCTCTTACTTGGATTTTGTTGATGGAGACAGTGAGCTTCATGGTAAAACTGCTAAAATCTCCTTTCTCACCAGGCTATAACCCTGATTCCTGAGCTTCCTGTCTGACAAAACCCCATTTTGGCTTCCAAGGGTTGTCTGGGGTACTTGGGAAACTCCAATGGGGGAAGAGTTATTTGGGGACTCGTCCTGAAATTAAACACCACATCCCTGAGGGAGGGAGGGAGGGAATGGGCAAGATTGCTGGGTAGGGATGGGAGAAGAAAGCTGTTAGGGTTTGATTGGGAAACCCATTTTGCCTTAATTGTATTGTGCACATTAAGCCGACAACAGCAGAGGGGTGGGGGGGAAAGAGCGGGTGGAGACAGAGCAGAAAATGGCTGGGATGAGCTTGCAGAGGGTGGGGAGGTGGCTGTGGATTCATCTGGGATATGGGATTGAGGCTCAGGGATCCCTTGGCTAGGCAAGGACAGCCCAACCCAACTCTTGCCAACTGGAGCTAAGAGAAGGGGGTAAGCAGAGGGCATGGTGCCAAGTGGTCAGTTTAGCAGAGACTCAGCTCAGCCACCCTGGAATGATTTGTTCATTCACTCCTCCACTTATGTCAACATCTGGGCCTCCCTATTGTAAAGACAGACTGTGCCTTAGTAGGAGGAGACCCCTGGGCCCTCGGAGCCAGGTGGGAGGAGATCAGAGAGCTCCAAGAGTACGGAGGGATCAGGAAGTCTCCCTATTGAGGGGTGAAGGGACTCAGAGGGGTTTCTTACCTTCTCTGGCCCAGGATGCCTCCTCCTCCGAAAACTAGGGACCACCACTCCTGCTCTGCTTACACCCAGGGGCTGCTGGGGAGGATCCAGGGATGCAGGAGGTAAGTGTCTCAGTGAGGGGCAATTATGATTCCCCAGAAAGGCTCAGGCTAGCAGGAAGTCTGGGGAATAGCCTTGGCCTTACCTAGCGAGGAATAGGGCCCCTTGCTGGCTCTAGCTAGTTAGCTCAGGCCAGTTAGTGCAGGCCAGTTAGCAGGGCTGGTGAACTGCATGAGCAGAGGTGGCTTTCCTTGCCCACACCTGTGTTGTGATAGCCACTGCCTCCCCAAAGCCTCAGCCTCCAGGTAGCTCTGCTTCAACCTGGCCACCCTACCTGCCAAACGCCTGCCTGCTCAGCCTCACAGGGCCCCCTCTGCTCAGATCCAGAGCCTTGGACTCTGAGCCTGTAACCCAACTCTGAATGTTCCCTGCTCAGCATTCCTTGGGGTGTAGATTTCCCAGATCCTCACAGAGGATCTGAGTCCACATCTCAGGAGCGTTCAATGGCCATGACTTGCCCAACAAATGGGGGTGTGCCTTTGTTCTGAATGTGACTTCACCAGGACTCTGTGTGTGACCAGGATCAGGGCTCACTGTAGCCTGGAGAGGTGATGCTTAGAGTCCAGCCTGCAGCTGCATCTGAAGGTAACATTTTCAGGGCATCAACTGCCCCTTACTGCCAGGTTCTAGGGACGTGGGGACTGCTGCTGTAGTAGGGTCAGGGAATCCTTAGGACAACGAGGTCTGTGGAGCAATGCAGACTAGGTCCTGGTCCCAGCTCACCTTGTTCAATGTCCTGAGCTTTAGAACCTTGAGTTGCTCCCCAGTACCCATGCCCATATCTGTCTCTGTGCATTTTGTGTAGATATAACAGAAGGCCCGAGGCTGGGTAATTTATAGTAAACAGAAATGCATTGGCCCACCATTCTGGAGGCCAGGAATCCAAAGTGAGGGGCCAACATCGATGGGGGTCTGCAGGCTGCATCACCTGAGGCAGCAGGTGGGAGAAGAGCAAGGGACCCATCCTGTCCCTTCAGAAGGACCCTGGTCCCCCAGGAACAAACCTGCCCCTGGGCCTTAGTCTGTTCTGAAGGCAGAGCCCCAGTGGCCCAGTCACTTCCCGACACAGTGGCTTTGGGAATTAAGTCTCCAGCACATGCTTTTGGGGACATGATCAAGCCACACACCCCAGGTGGGCAGGAGTGAAGAGCGCCTGGTTGCCAGAGTGGCATCAGGTTAGGAGGGGCTCAGGACATCGGCACAGCAACAAAGGGTGCTCAGGGTTCTGGGGAACTTAGCCAGAAGCAGGAAGGCCAACAGCAGGGAAACTTCTTTTTTCTTTTGTGGGTTTTTTGTTTTGTTTTGTTTTTGAGACAAGGTTTCACTATATAGTCCATGCTGGCTTCAAACTTGCAGTGATCCTCCTGCCTCAGCCTCTTGAGTGCTGGGATGACAGCTGTGCGCCACCATTCCTGGTGGTAGGGAAGCTTCT
The DNA here is from genome assembly GCF_000247695.1 of Heterocephalus glaber. The sequence continues at coordinate 631,723 of NW_004624781.1, read as the reverse complement.
TGGGGCCCACGTCTCACCCTTTGAGGACACATCTGGTCTCTTTGGTCCCCAGATTTAGAGTGAAGACCTCAGACTTCTAGATGGCACCCTGCGGGGTACCCTCACATCCGCAGTGTCCTTCGCGCCCTCTGCTGTTCCCCACCAAGCCCCTCCTGGCCCTTTTATGCTTCTAGCTCTTTTTTTTTTTTTTTTTTTCTTTTTCTTTTTTTTGGTATCAGGATGGAACTCGGGTCCCTGAGCTTGCGCAGCAGGCGGTGAAACCACTGAGCTAAATCCCCGGCCCTCTAGCTCTTTTTTTGCTTCCTCTTTCCTCAGAGAAATGTTTACTCAGAGGACAGAATTCTCACTACCAGCCAGCCTCCCTGTCCCGTCCAACAAACTAATCACCCATTCTTGATCTTCCCGAAAGAGAAATGAAAACAAAGGGCTGAAGCCACAACCTGCGCTGGGAATGGGAAAGGCCAGGTTGGGTGGGATGGCTGCAGGCCCCTTATCTCCCCTTAGGCAGCCCTATGGGGGCCGTCCTGTTCCTTTACTTCCTGTCTGAAGACCCGAATATCTCACCAGAATGGCGTGCTGGACTCCAAGCTGGATGGCTGGGTGTACATCTTCCAGGCTGAGCAGCTTTGGGCAAATTCCTGAACCCTCTCTGTGCTTCTGCTTTCTCATGGATAAAATGGGCTGTTTTGGGGTGCAAACAAGCACTGAGCACAGGACCTACTCCACATTAGTGTTAGTTATTATGATCTTCAGGAGAGGACCCCAAACATTTGTGACAGCCCACACTTATCCATTAGAAAAGGTCAGCAGACTTCCGTAGAGACTGATCCAAATTCCTTGGTAGATTATACGCATGCATTTCTGGGCTAACATATGCTGTATGTTAGAAAACATATAAAGTAGTAATTTCCAAAGGATGAGATAAAGAAGAAAATACAAATGGAAATTCGAAGACTTCCCCTTCCTCACATCCCAGGGGTTCCTTGCATGCCCCACTGGAGCTGGGCACCATCGTTTGGGAGCTCCTTGGGGGACATAGCCGGGGAAGTCCTGGCAAAGCTCCCCCTACCCCCCAGGCTGCCAGGCGAGGAGGGGCTGGGAGCTGGCAGTGCTAAAGAGGGTGATTAAATCACTCATAACGATCCATTTGGAATTGTAGCCGTGTTTAACACGTGGTGTGGCAGCTGCTGTGCAAAGAGCAGGGTGGCCAGGGAGGCAGCTGGTGGGCCGTGCTCTGAGGGGAAGAGGACTCCCTTAGCTGTGCGCTCTCTTCTCACTGCAGGTAACCTGCTGGGCTCCGTGCCTTCCCTCCTCCTCCTCCTCCTCCTCCTCCTCCTCCTCCTCCTCCAGGAAGCCCTCAAAGATGGCTCTTTTCTCCTTCGGCTCCTCCTTGCCCCAGGGCTCTGAGACAGGCACCTCCCCCAGGCTGAACCAGTCAGTCTCACAGTGACAGTCACGTGCATCCAGCCAGCCAGTGGGATCCTGCTCTAGGACTTTTGCTGGAATTGCATGGAAAGAGGTGCCCATGCTCACCTGGGAGGGTGGAAGCTGAGGATGCCAGGGTCCATCTGAGAAAACTGTGGATTTCTGATGACTTCCAACAGGTCACTTGATCCAACTGTCCCTGAAACCTATTCTTTTATGTGAAATGTATTTCTTTTTTTCTTTCTCATTCTTAGACTGTGTTGACTTGTTTCTCTTTCTTTTCTTTTCTTTATGTATTTAGAGACGGGGTCTCGCTATGTAGCCCAGGCTGGCCTCAACCTCATGGCAATCCTGCTGCCCCAGCTTCCCAAGTGCTGGGATCACAGGCATGTGCCACCATGCTGGGCAAATTGTTTTTCTTTAATCAAATGCACCTAACAGTCCTGACCAAAATGTTCTTGGCCTCCTGTGATGATTGTCACATTCTTGCAGCTGGGCTCCCTGCTTCCTCCTTGCCTCTCGGCTGCTTTCCACACTGTGGCAGGAGACTAGGCCTCCAGCCGCGATCACCCGCCCTTTCTCATCTCTTGTTCCTCTCCTCCTCACTCATGTCACTCATCCTGTCCTAGCCACCGGCTCTCCTTGCTGCTTCTCAGCCAGCACTCTGCCTTGCCCCCAGGCCTCTGCGTTGGGCACCCTCCTGCCCTTGACATCGCTAAGCCTGTAGATGCTCAGAGTGACCCTTCATGGCTCCAGCATCTTAACTCCAAACTTTCCTGACTGGGAAAGAGCAGCCCTGTCTCCCACCCTAGCGCTCCCCCTGTCTGGAGTCGGCTTTGTTTTCCCGTCAGTTAGAATTGATGTTCAACTTTAACTGTGCTTTGTTTACCGTCTGTCTCCACCTCTAGATGGAAAGCCCCAGAAGAGAAGGGCTCCCCGTGCACCCTCCAGCACCCCGGGGTCTAGGACTGAGCCCCCGCACCAAAGGCGTTCAGTATGCATCAGTTCAGGGAGGTCCTGCCCAGCACTGTCACAGCCTGGCTTGATCCTTAGGAGGGAGGCTAGTTGTTCCTCCTCCTCTTCTTCTCCCTCTTCCTCCTCTTCCTCCCTCTCTTCTTCCTCTTTGTCCTCCCCTTTCTCCTCCTCTTCCTCCCTCCCCTCTTCTTCCTCTTTCTCCTCCTCTTCCTTCTCCTCCTCCATCTCCCCTGCTGGCCAGCTCCCCCTGCAATGGCCCATCTCCCCCATCCGCTCTCTAACACTTGTCTGTTCCTGACTACCTGTTGGGAGGGCTGTGTCTTCCCATCATGCAGCCCTGCCTGACACAGCCTAGGTGCTCAGAGCGAGTCTGTCCAGTAAGGGTCTCCACCTGGGGCAGCCTCGCCCAGGTGTTCAGGTCAGTTGGGAGCAAGCAGATGGTTCATTTGCTCCCTAATTAGCAGCTTTGCTGTGGACATCCTCAGAAGACGCATCTTTCTTAATAGAAACAGGTGGGTGGACCGCAGGCTCCCAGCAGTATCCTGTGCCTTTCCCGGCAGAAGCCAGAGGCAGACAAAGGTGTTTCACAGAGCTGGAGGTCATGGTCACGGTGTCCCCTGCCAGCTGAAGTGCGATTCACAGACTTATGGTTTGAAACAGCAAATGCAACACCCAGCTCAGCCTGGGTGCTGAGCTTTCCCTGGCTTCCCCTCCTTCCTCAATTCTGACCTGCCCAGAGGCAGCTATACTCAGATGACCTTTGGCCTCTCACTCTCTGGGCCCAGAAGTGGGGGCCCAGAGGGGCCAGCGTGCACATAGCCCTGTGCTGAAAGTGCTAGCATCTTGACATAGGCAGCCACACACAACGTCTTAGGGCTCACTGGGGCTCGTTGGGGTTGCTGGTATGGCAGAACCCACTTACTGCATTTCCTATAGCTACATGCTCCCTTTTTTCTTAGTAATAGAACCTTACATTTCTTCTATGTTGCAAAAAAGACCAAATTTCCCAGGCTTTGGGGCTAGAGGTCTCACCAGTGATGTTACAGGGTAGTTTTTCAAGCAGATGTTGTAGGGAGGTTTGGGGGGGAATATCCCTTAAGTAGAAGACAAGAAGATGATATGTAAACTTTGTTCACTACTCTCCTTTTTCTGTTTCTTGCCCAGAATATGGGTATAATGAATAGAGCTTAAGCACTCTCTTGGGCCCTGGAAGATGCAAGCTGTATGATATGAATGGTGAGTTCAGACAGGAACCTCTGAAGGCAGCGAGCCTGGAGAAGGGACACAGAGGGATGGGTCACCTGGAGGCAGAGGCTAAGATGACAGCGCTCACCAGCATCTCTTTCCCTGAGAACACTGGCTCAGCCTCCCCTGTTGAGTCTGGCTGCCAAGACCTGGGCCCAGAGACCACGGACACCACTTCAAGGTCAGGATACCAGAGGTCCCCAGGCTCCCTGGTCCCCATTCCTTGCCCACACTACTGCCTGTGGTGTCACTGGGAAGGTAAGTGATGGTGACCTTATATGCGACCTTCACCTTTACCTTCATGCCCCTCTGTCACAACTCCTTACCCGTGGGTCTTCTACTCTTTCTCTTCTCCCACTCAAGGGTCTGGGGCTCTCAGGGAATTCAGACAGTGTGGCGTCAAAGGCCAGCTGCTTGGTGCCATCCTCCGGCCTCCAGGAGAAGGAATTGGCTCCCTTGCAGCCTCAGGCAGTTCAGCTTAGAGGGCCTTCTTTTACATGCTAACCACCCTGAAAGTTCCCTCCAACCTGTCCTTCTTCCCTCCCTGTCGCCCACAGTGACAGAGGTCAGGGGACATAAACAACCCACGGTTTCCAATTAATTTTTAATTGCAACTTGAAATTCTTAATTGCAGCTGAAACGCTATCTCTGGTGGCTGTGTGGGGGTAGGGTACAGGTGACCCAGTTAGAGATGTGGGGCTGGTGGGGCCTGGTGCTGAGGCAGCACATGGGAGGCCAAAGGGCAGCCTGCTGATTACACAGGGTGCAGGGCACAGTGGTTATGCTTTGGGTCTAGGCCTGGGCCTGTCCCCTCAGGGGCCAGGGGCCTGGTCATCAGTCTGTCCCCTGGGGAGGACTCCTGGGAAGCCATTTGTCAGCATCTTGTTATGGCAGGAGAGGGTCCTGGCAGAACAATGCCAAGATCCACTTGGCCAATTAGAGCTCTGTACTGGAGCAGGACCTTGAAGTGGCCCCAAGGGAGCTTTCTGGGGTGGGAGGTCCTTGGGGACCTTCACGGGAGACCAGAGATGGTCCTAGCGAGGCTCAGGCCCTGCAGAGGTGGCACAGGCTGTGCCCAGCTGCAAGAGTGGACACAGGGAACAACTGGAGGTAGGTGACTGGCTTTTCTGGGACTAAGGGATTTCCTGGGACACAGGAGTTCTGGAGGTAGTCACCCCGGTTGGATATAATTAGGCCCCTTAACATCACCAGTTGGGGGACAGAGGGACCAGGCTGAGGCTACCCTGGTTGAGTGGGGCCTCCTGACAACTGATGGGCTGCCCCTTCCTTTCTCCTGCCCTGAGGACCCTCAGCCCTGTCTCCCAAGCTGTGCAGACACGCAGGAGTTCCAGCCCCGCCGATCTCTGGTTATCTCGTAGGGACTAAGGCGAAAGTCTGTTCTGGACCTCAGTTTCCCTACCTGTCTTTCTTCAAGCCCAGGAGTGGCCTGGGCCAGAAATGGACAGTCTGATGACCTTAGTGCTTGTCCTGTGGGGCTTCCAGAGGGTGGAGAGACCGCTCAGCTGTGGTTGTCTTCTGTCCCTTTGCCTGCTCACTCTTGCTCACTCGAGACGCATTTGCAAACTTTCTGGCAAAGGCAGCTGGTTCTCCACAGGAGCTGTTACCTGAGAACTGACAGCCATGACAGCAAAAGCCTGGCAGCTCTGCTGAGAGTTGGCTGAGGCCCAGGAAAGGTGATGTGGGGTCTGGAGGGGAGGAAGGGGGAGGTCTGAGGTGCAGGGGTGGGGGATCTATGGGATTTCCTGGGAGTTGGATACAGCCACAGGCAGGTTCTGCTTCGTAACCCAACTCTGCCTCCTGTTTACTCATTCAGTCAGTCATTCATTCATTCACCCAACAGAGACTTATGGTGCAGCCACCATGTGCATGCCCATTCTGGGCCCAAGGACTTAGGAAGGGGACAGGTCAAAGCTAGAACACGCATTCCTGGGAACCCCTCTTCTTCTGGGCTTGTGGAGCCTGGCTGGCCCCTGGCTGGGCCTCTCTGCAGACGCCCTTGCTGTTCCATCATGAGCCAGGCCTGGAGAGAAGCAGCAGGCACGGGGTTCTGGGGCCACCCTGCTAGGCAAACTCAAGAAACACTGCTGCCCAAGGGGCAAAGGGGCTCCTTTTGTGTCCTGCCTGGGCTGGTCGGAACCTGTGTCTCTTAGGTGTCTGTCACCAAGCCCAAAGCTAGGTGAGCACCACAGAGAGGGACCACACACTGTCATTTGCTCCCTGCCGATTCTTTTCCTGGGCTTTGGGGCCAGGCTGCCCTCCCTCTCTTGGTGTGGTTTTCTTCTTCTCTCCCCCTCCTCCTCCACTTCCTCGTATCTAAGGACTGCGTGAGTCACTTCACTTTGAGCTGCCAGATGTCGGAGGCAGTTGCCTTGGAGTGGAAGCCAAACTTCCCTTTACTCAAACAGAGTCAGCACTGATGGAAGCCCCATCTCGGCCATCCTGGGTGTTCAGGAGGGCAGGGGAGCTGCTTCTGTGCACGCCACCTCTGCCAAGCTAGCTCTGCATGGCCCAGGGGCACCCAAAGAAGGTCTCATCATCCGGCTCCTTGGAGCCCAGAGCTCAGGGACAAGCCCCAACCCCACTGCACCCAGGGAGTCCTCAGCGGGCACCTCCTATGTACCCGGCTCCATGCTGGTGCTGTGGGAGAGACAGGAACAAATAAAGAAGGCCCTCTCCTTCAAGGAGTCAGTCTGTTCAGGAGAAAACATTCATACAAATAGTGGTTCATGTCTTTCCTCTGGGAGTGTGCATCCCCTTCCAGACATGACCTCGTTTAGATCACATGGGTGCCATCACACAAGGAAAAGACCACTCGGAGAGTTAAGGTCACCTTGGTAGTGCTGGAGCTGAGCCCTGCCCCAAGCCTCCAAAGCCTCACTGTGTTGGCGATCAAGTTGGAGAAAAGGCAGGACAGCTCCTAGGGGAGGGGGCCCACTGTCCTCTCTGTCGCCCTCAAATGTAACTGCCTTGAGCAATTCTAGAGGTGCCTGGCGGGCCAGAGACATTGCATATGGTGGAGCATGGACATGGTAGGCCCTCTTGAGTTTGGGTTCCCTTGCTAGCAAAGCCAGAGGCCAGGACAGAAGTAGGTGGTATGATGGGAAGAGGATTTCAAGAAGCCAGTGAGGGGAGCTGGGGACTAGGCCAGGGAAGGAGGAAATGCGACCCAAAGGGGTATTAACAGAGAAGCCCAGCTGCAGGGCTGGCTCTACTCCTCAGATCTCCCAGGAATGTTTACCTTATAAAAGGAGGGAATATTTATCCCCTGGCTCCTGTCACCACATGATCAGGTTTCCCCAGGGTGTGGGTGCTCAATCACTGCCCTCCTGCTTTGCATCACCCACCAGTCATGTGGGTGCCTGTGGAATCGAAAGAAGCCATAAAGCCTACAGCCAGTGCTTGAGGTGGAAGCTGAGCTTGCAAAGCACGGTCCTTCCTGTCTACTCCTGGCTGGACTGAAGTGGCTTTTGCAGAGATTAGCCATGTGGTTCTGAGCAGCCCAACGCTGAGCACTGCTGCAGGCCCCAGAAGCCCTGCCTCAGTGACCCAGAGGACAAGCTTCAATGCACAGTTCCTGGTAGGTGCCTGGCAGGGTACCCTGGGGACAGTCATGAGAGAAGAAGAAAAGACATCTGTGGAAGGGAAAGAAAAGGCATCTACACCATCCTACTTCATTTTGTAAGGGGCACCATCAGTTGCCTAAGCCTCTACCTTTCCTGCTGCCTGGCACCATAAGGTTGAAGATCAGTTGCCATCCATCTATGTCCTCAGCTCCAACCCAGAACCAGGGGAGGAGATGTCTGGGGCCAACTCCAGCTGGCCTGGGTCTTCAGGGCAGGGAAAATGAGAAGGAGAGCACCGCCTTCGGCTCAGGATTAGCAGGACCGCTGGCTCATAAAATCCCAGGCTCCCTCTCCCTCCTTCCTCTTCTACTTGATTACTTATCTCTGGAATGAAGTGGTTTCAGGTTGCCAAGTGTTTGGGGGAAAATATCCTGCACAAGAAAGACACATTCCCTCCATAAACTCGTGTTGTGTTTTTGATTGTCTCCCATAAAAGAAGAGATGTATCTTCCAGTTTATGTTTACAAGCGTGTGGCTGGAAAAAAAAAATCGATTCTCTCGCTCAACACTTTTTCAGCCAAAGCCCCCTCCCCACCTTACCCCCAGAGTCTTTCTACTGGGCCAAAAGGCTGATCCCCAGAATTTGGGCTTGAGGCTCCCATGCCATCTTGCAGGGGTCCAGCCTTAGGCTGGCTGTGGGCCTGGCATTGACTGGCACAGGAAGGGCCTTCTTTTCTGTTCCCACTTGGTTTTCAAGCCAAGTGGGTTGCAGAAGGCAGGGCTGGCTGAGAGAATGTGGCCTGCCCTCCAGCAGCCAGGGGAGACTGGGAGGCAGCCCTGGCCTGCATAGCACCCTTCACCAGGGTACCCTCTGATGACACAGGTGGAGGCCTCCCCGACTCACCTCCAGTGCTGCCACCTCCTACAGGAAGCCCTCCTGATTGCCTAGGATGAACAATCCCCTTGATCTATGCACTTCCTTGCTGGAACTCAGCCCAGATCAACTTATCTGCTGCACTCCTTTTCAGGGATGGTTTTGCCTGGTGGTGCAGAGCAGAGCTCCCCATTCAGAACATTCTGGTTCAAATCCTAGCTTCTCCCTTCCTGGATTATCTTGAGGAAATGCTGAACCTTTCTGAGTCTCAGTTTCCCCAATTGTCAAATATAGAGCATTTGAATACAAAATTAGGCTACTCTTTAAAAAAAACGTACTCTCCCCTTCTGCTTCCTTCTCCTTGGCTATTGACACTGTCTAATGTCCTACACATCACCCCGTTTTATTACCCCCGAGAGCAAGGTGCCTGTTCTATCCAGGGCCAAATGCCAGGCACACAGAGGAGGCTCCGTGGAGCCAGCTGGCCCCAAGCCAGTGCCTGGCCAAGGCCACCTCTGCTCCCAGTGGCTCTAGACCCTCTCGCCTGGCATTTTGGGCAAGAGAAGCACCATCTACCCAAGGTTGTCCACCAGCACCAGGCTGGGATCCCTTTGGGGTCAGGGATTGTGACTTCCCATTGACCCAGGGTCCCCAGAGCCTAGCAAGGGGCCTGCTCATAAGAGGCCCAAGAACTGCTGAGGAGGGTGTTAGTCCAAAACTTGTGGCAGGTGCCAGCCTTGAGCTATCTGGTCCTCATTCAGATCAGCAGGGTGAAGCAGGCCCAGGCCACCAACACACCTATCCCCAGCTCAGCCTACAGTTCATGCTGGCGTCAGTTAACCAGTTCTAGTTTGCCAACTGGCACTCAAATTGGGGTGGGACACTGGTTCCTGTGTCTGTAGACAAGGCTTGGTTTCTGGACAAGGACCCCGGGCCAGGCTGGGTCTCCATGAGCCTCACTTTTGCCATCTGTGGAATGGGCATGGGTGGAGGTCTGGAGCAAGGAGGGAGGTCTAGGCTGGGATGCACTCTTGGGGCAGCCCTCGACTTGCACCAAGTCCCAGCAACCACCCCTCACACACCTCTGCCTTTCCTCAAACCCTTTTCTACCTCTTATTTTGTCCGATCTCTTGACAGTGTATGGGAAAATCACCAGGAGTTATTACACTCATTTACAGACCAAAAGACAAGGAACTGTTGGGGCCAGTCCAAGTGCCCCCCTTCCAGCCAGTCAGCCCCTCATCAGCACCGAGGGTCTCATGGGGCAGCAGCAAGGCCCTGAGGAGCCATGCCTGCGGCCCCCTCCCTCCCCACCCACTGGGGGCCTCGGTCTCTCCTCCTTCTGCTTTTTAATTGCTTAGAGACAGGGCTGACGGCAGTGGGAACAGCTCTGCCGCTTCGCCACGGCTGCCGGTCTCATGACTGGAGGCTTTTGTTTGTTCACAGAATCATATTTTTACACTCCAGCTTCCGCTAATTTATGCTGCAGACCGAGCCCTCCCTGGCTGAAGATGGTGTTTGGAAGAACAGGGAGTTGTTCCTGGCTTTGGCATTTTGGAGCCGATCAGAGGCCACACAGGGCATACATGAACAACAAAAGTGATAATGCCCAAGGCGGTGTTTATTTCCCTCCTCTGCTGGGCCCACTGAGCTCCCTCCAGGCATTCAGAAAAGGAAGCCTTGCTGGAAAAATTAAATGGGTCCTCATTTAAGACCCAGAAATCAGCCTCAGCGAGTCTGCTTGGCACCTATGAGGACTTCTCTTTGCTCTGTGACAGGTGGAGAGGAAGAGGGGAAGCCTCAGAGCACCTCCGAAATGCTCCCAGGCACACATGCTTCATCTCTGTGTGACATGATCGAGCTCAGGTGCGGGGCTGTGACTTCCTAGGAGACAAGGCTCAGCTGGACATAATCAAGGAGGGCTTTCTGGAGGAAAGGACCTGAAGATCTGAGAAAATCTAGTAGACCAAAGACAGAGATGGAGCCAGCTCTGCTGTGAAGAATGGCAGAGGAGAGAAGGCTGTGGAGCAGCCTGGGTCTCCACTTTGGGAGTGTGAGTTACAGCAAAATTTCTCCTGGGTGGACCTTGCTCATGCAAGAGAGACTGGGGACAAAACTTTCTTATACTTGGTGCAAACAAAATGTGGGCTGATGAGAAGCGGGGGACTCCCAGGGACTTCCCAAACCCCTACACCGGAAGAGAATTGGCTTTTAATTAGTAGCTGAGACAGGAAGGACCTGAGTAAGCCTGGTGAAGGTCAAACTCAAGGACACAGGTCACGAGAGGAGAGGCAGAGAGGGCGAAAGGGGAGAGGGAGCCAGTGCTGTGCCTGGGAGCTGATATGTAGTGGCTGCCTTGCTACCTGCCTGTTACTCCAGTGGGCACGGACTTGCTGGTTGCATCCACTCATCTACCAATCTTTCTGTCCACCAGCTTCCCTCCATCCCTCCTTCACACATCCTCTCATCCATCCCCACCTGTGCCCAGCCAGCGAGTCAGCCAGCATTCACACAGTGACAAGAGTCATGTGGTAGCCTCTCCTGGTGTCATCCTCCTAGAGAAAGCACCAAGGGCTGGGCTGCCAGCGTCCGAGACACAGGCATCTGGTCTGGCGAGCTGGGTACTATGTGAAGATTCACCTCTCAGTGATAGGCTCACATTTATCAAGCTCACAGGGACTGATATTTATATATACCCCCGCTGCCAATTTATTAATAAGAAATAATTTATAATAAGAAATGCTACTTGAGGGAAGTGGATGTTTGTCTTGGCAGAACAGCATCACTCCCAGTAGGCAGGCTGCTCAGGAAGTCAAATTATCATCAAAATGCTGGGTTAGTAATTTATAACAGGAACGGAAAGTTTCAGGGGGTCTGGATATTCATGTACTCCTGGGCCCGCCTAAGAGCAAGTGACAAGAGAAGATAATCAGAAGGCCCTTGGGGAAGCTAAGTCAAGTCTACATCAGGGCAGGGTTGTTGGTTGTATGATTTTCCATCTCAAGGCTGATACATATAGTCATCCCACTGTGGGCGCATATCACAGACCCCAGGGTTCTGTGAGCCTACCAGCTAAGCGTGGATTTTACATTTTTAAATGATTAGGGGAAAAGTCAAAAGAAGGCTATTTTGTGACATGGGATAATTACGTAAAATTCAAATTTCAGTGCTACAAAATAAGGTTTGAATGGAGCACAGTCACATTCACTCATGATGTGTTACCTCTGGCTGCTTCTGCGCTACAGCTTCAGGATGGTGTTGCAACAGACTCTTCGCTGAGGAAGCCTGTGCTACTGTTGACCCAAGACTGTCCACAGGTCCCCTGAGCTGTGGAAGCTGCCCAAGTTCCCTGCTAATGAATGTTAGGTGGCCTCTTGGTCTGTATCATGCACTTGCGCACCACAACCATTGTTTGAGGATGTAAGCTCAGCCTGCACCCACCACACAGGTATCTCAGTGCACGGACCTTGCTAAACACTGATTTCTGTCTTTCCATTCACCAGGTGTTTATCCATTCATCCCAGCCTCCTTACCCATCATCCCGTCATTTGCCAAGTCAGCCATCAAGGTACCCACCTCCCCACCTCCCATCCCCCAGCCATCCACTAAATCTCTGGTCTAATCCACTGGGGTGTGGTGCGTGCATGCATGTACGTGTGTGTGTACATCTGTGTGCATGCATGTGCATGCACGCATGGCTGCATGTGTAGTGGGGCAGGAGGTGACTTCACAGCTCTACAAACTCCAGCTACATTGACACTTTGGTCAGAAGTGCGAAATTGGGGAGGTCATGGTGCTGTGGCTGGGGGTTTGGGGACCCTTGGGGCTGTCTGTCTCTAGTGAGATTTTTCTCTGCTGGAGAATGAACAGCAAAATTGTGACCCTGCAGTCTTCCTGGGCTTCAAGACATCAGAGCATTTTCTGGAGGCAGCTATGTGGGAGAGAGAGAAAGGAAGAGAGGGGAGGAAGGGGAAGAGGAAAGGGAGCAAGGAGACACAACAAGGAGTCCAGGGGAGGCAAGGAGGGAGGGAGGGAGGGAGAGAGACAGAGGAGAGGAGAGAGACTCACGCCCTGTGGGAAGTATTCAAATGGTAGTGGCTCTGGGCCCATTGATTCATTCTTCAGGCTTCTTTGTCCCCAGCCTGGGTGGCGTGGGCAGGCTTGTCTGGAAGTGCCCAGGGGCAGTGTAGGCACAGCTGGGCACTCAGGCAGCCAGCGCCCTAGGGTGCCACCACCCACTCCTCCTGCCCAGCTGGGGACTCAGGTTTTTGGCTCCCCTGGAGGACTGAGAAGACTGCACAGGACTCAGCCTGAGCTTTGGGGGCAGCCAGAGTGACAGCTTTCAAAGATGGAGAAGGAGGTGCTTTTGGCTGAGGCCCCAGCACCAGCTCCCTTGGCCTCAGCTGGCTCCTGTTGGTGTGGGCAACAGACCTGGACTGGGTGGTGGTTGCCACATGGGTGCTGCTGACAAGGTCCTGAGCCAAAGCATCTAAGACCCCCAACTGCACCCTGCTCCCAATGCTATAACAAAATAAGCCCTGTTTGTCTCCTACCTGCCTCACTTAGACAGGCTTCCTGAGGCCTCTGGGCAGAAGGCTGAAATCAAACACAGCAAAGGGAAAACCTTTACAAGAGGTCAGCTGCAAGGCATGATGGTTGCTGTTCTTACTACTGGCATAGATCTTGAATGCTTGGAACACCTACTCTCCTATTTTATGGATGGATCATCAAAGTCAAAGCCAACAGCCAGTTTGGGTCTCAGGCTCCCTGAGAACCTCCATTTCTTTAGTGGGGCAGATGCTATAACATAATCTTGGGCCTGGTATAAGAAAGACTCAGGTTCAAAGCCCATCTCCCCTCCTGCACAGTGTGAGCTTTGCTCTCTTTTGTAATCTGGTACTGCCAAAAAGAGAACAGGTCCCATAGTTTGTTTCCAAGAACAAGAGCGATTCAATTTGTAAAGGGTCTGGCAGGTAGTAAGTGGCCAACATGTGTTGATTTCAAAAAGCTCTACTGTGTGTAGACTGCAGGTGAGAGGATCAGCAAATCCTCTCTGCCAGGAGACCTCTGTTTAGCAGGGGAGGAATAGAATAGGACAACCATGGAAACATGGGAGTGAATAGGGAAAAGGGTTCAGAGATGGCTCTTAGAAGTGGCAAGTGCACTAACACCTGACCACAGAGCAGATTGTCAGGTTGGCAAAGGGAGAGGAAAAAATTCTAGGCTATTCTAGAACATTCCAGAACATTCTAGACAGAGGGCACAGTACAGACCAAGGCAGACAGCCTGAGGATCCTCCCAGGTAGGTAGGCACAAGAGGGTTCTCCCTGCTCCTTGTCAAGGAAGGGCCCCCTGGTAGGCCTGCCACAGCCCCATATTCTTCATCACTTTCCCTTCTGTGTGAGCCCTAGGAAAGTAGACTGGCCTAATATTTGCTGAAGTCAAACATCATTTTGCTTCAACAAATTTCCTGATGGAAAAAATAATTCTATAATGAGACCCCAAGTTAAATAGACTTGGTGTTTAGAATTATCTGGCCTTATTCTTGGCCAGAAGAGATAGAAAGGGGGTAGGGAGATTAGAGGATTAGCTCAGGAATGTGTGTATGAGGTGCCTCCTTTCCTGTTCCCCTCTACATGAAGCCTTCCTGACTTTCACTCCCAGGTTTGCTTCCCCTCAGATTGAAGTCACGCCGATGTCCTGCCTGTCCCTGGCCATTTGGTGAGCCCAGGAGAACCGTGGGTTCCTGCTCAGGTCCTGGGCACTCCAGGTACCCTTTTGGCCAGGGCCCAGGGAGACCCCCAGGAGGCAATGGGGCCTCATGTGTCTGGGGCAGAGGGACCCATGGAAGAAATCACATTGCTGGGAGGCTCCAGGGAGATGCAGTCAGGTCTGACAGTCCTTGACTAATCTGTGTTTATCTTCCTTTAGCCCCCGTCACTCTGCCCTCTGCCTTCCCAGCCACCCACAGCCCTACACACAGAGAAAGATTCCACACCAGACCGAAGATCCAGATGGGGGCTGTAGTTTCCAAAATTCAATTTGGGCAGCCTGGACTCTGCCTCTCTCTCTCTCTGCCTGCTCCCCCAGCCCCAGAGACCTCTGCTGGGTTGAGAAAGGAGGGGTGTCACCCTCTGGCAGATGCTGACTTGCACCCCTAGCCTGTTACCTCACGGAGCAGGCTGAAGTTGGCTGTTGTGATGTGCAGTTTATTTTTGTGGGTGAAGGTGTGATGTCACAGGTACTGGGACTTCCTGGCTCCCACAGTGGCAGCTGGGAGAAGGGGCCATACTTAGTAACTCCAAGGTCCCCATCAGTGCTGGTCTCTAGGGTCTTTATGAGCATCCATCCTCTGTCCTTTGGTTTCCCTGACCTGCAAGGAGGGGACTCCAGATGTCCAGAAGTCCTGGTGTGCCTAGACATGAGCTAGAGTCCTCACCAACAGAGAGGCAGTTCCTGAACCCTGACTGAAAGAGACCGAATAGATGTCTTTCCCATAGGAGGTGCATCAGGGGTCCTGAGATGAGGGTTGCTCATGGTGGTACAGCAGTCAGGGAAACCTTAGGAAGATTTGGACAAGAGGGGGACATCCTGGCTGGGGCATGGTGCAAATCAAGACTGAGAGGCCAGGAGAGCAGCTGACACGTCCCAAAAGCTTTCTCCGAGCCAGGCATCATTCCAAGTGCAATTGTCTGACTGAATTTATCTAACCTTCACAACAATGAAGGCTCAGACATTAAGTAGCTTACCCCAGGTCACACAGCTAGTAAGTGGCAAGCCTGGGGTTTGAACCCAGAACAATTTAGCTCTAGAGACCATACTTGAAACCACTCTGCTCAGCTTGAGGTTACCTCTCTGGTGAAAGGGTTTGGTAGGGCAAGCTGGAATGGTAGAGGTATGGGGAAGGTGTTGTAAAGGAGCTTAAATGCCAAAGAGAGTATTGAGAGTTGATCTGATAGGGCAAGTGAATTGAGAGCCCCTACATGTCACCTGTCCCCCTTCCCTACCTATACCACAGCAGCTCTAGCTCCTGCCAGCTCAGAGGAGGAAAAAGAGGTGGTTGCAGGTGATCCAAGAGACCCACTGTTTGGTCTGCTCAGCCTTCTGTCTCTTCTTCAGAGTTCCAGTTCTGAGGGACCTGCCACTCACAGGACAACCTCTACCACAACCACCACCCTGGGGACAGACATTCGATCCAGGTCGGGCCAGTCACCATCCATCCTGGGATTTGAACATCTAAGACCCAGGAAAGAGAACTGCTCTATGCAGGTAGCTCTGGGCAGAGGAACCCTGCAGAAGCTGGTGGGTACCTTATGCTGGCCTTAGAGAAGGAGGAGCAGAAGAGGAAAGAGGAGGCCGATAACCATGGGAAGCCAAGAAGACCCCTGGCCTCCCCCCGCCCCTGGTTGGTTTTGTGACCTAGTAACATCCCCTTGTGCCTAACTGGCTCCAACTGGGGCTCCAACATTTACCACCATAAGGGTGCTGCTACATCGTGGGCCTTCCAGACACTGGAGAAAGGACCCTCAGAGGTGTTTAGTAAAGTCTCCATGCAGAGCCCAGGGGCCCCTGATGGGCATCCACTCACTTCCCCCAAGATGGGCAGATCCCTGGGCATACTCTGTCCAAGTGTGGCCTGGCAATAGATAGGACTGTCTGCTCCCCTGAGCCTGGCAGGGAGACCTGTAGACAGGAAGACCCACAATGTGTGACCCTGCTTGCAGGAACCTATGCCACCCTGGTCCTGGAAAGCACCCACAGCATCTCTGATGGACGTATGTGCCAGCCTGGGCCAGGCACAGAAAGCTATTTCCTGTTCACCTGGCTCTGGTCACCATAGGGCCTGACTCTAGGCTATTTAGGGAGGTTCTGGGAAAATGCCAAAGGCACAAGAAAACTTCAACCCAGAGTCATTGCAATTGTTCTTCCCTCCAGGATGCCTGCTGAGCTGCCCTGGGGTCCCTGCAGCACAGGTGCTGGTGCTGATGTTGGCAGCTGCCTGCTCCAAGACAAGGGGCAGGCTGTTCAGTTTTGTTCTTCCATTGTGTGCGCCTTGCCCTCTGCTCTGCTTCAGGTGCCTGGCCACTCTCCTCATCTGTACATGTCCCCTGTTCTCAGTCAATGGTCTTTCCAAGATAGATGCTGAGCCAAAGGCAGGGCTGCTCCATTTCCCAGGCAATTGCTGCACCTGACCTGTTCTTCCTTCTCCAAACCCAACACTTCTCCCTCCCTTTAAAAATTGTTTAAAAGAGCCGGGGATTTAGCTCAGTGGTTCTGCCACCTGCCTTTCAAGAGCAATGTCCCGAGTTCGATCCCAGGTACCAAAAAAAAAAAAAAAAAATTGTTAAAAAGCAAGTCCCAAATCCTGGAGCCTGGGGTTTGGTGATTATTTGCAGAGCCATGGGCCAGCTTCCTGTGCTGTCTAGCAGTTCAATGCTAAGGGAGGGAGAGGAAGTGAGGCCCAGGGTGGGAGGGAGGGGGGAGGGAGGGCATGATCTGCTCAGCAGCAAACACTCAGAGAGGGAGCTGCACGATTCCCTGCCATGTTGCATTTCATGCTAGGGATTCAGGCTCATTCCAGAGCTGGATGCCAGGGGAACAAATTGTGGCAACATGCTCCATTTGGCTTTTGGACTTGACATGTATTCTGAAGGGCAATGGACACATTATGAATAGCTATTCCTGGCCATCTAGGCTTGGATCCAGCCTCCTGCATGCCCCCCTCTGTATGTGTTCACACAGGTGCATATGGTCATGTGTATGAGTCCTTGACCTCCTGTGTGCTTCTGCATATGCATATGCACAAGTGTGTGTACCTACCAGGCTTGGCTACATCTGCCCACGTCCTCTGCAAAGCTGAGAAGGTTAAAGACCCTGAGGCTGCCTGTTCCTGGCCTTTGCCCTCCTCTTAGCCAGCCCTTTTGTCCTTGCCTTCTGCACCAGAGAACCACACACCAGATACCTACCAAGGGGCACCCACTGTGATTTCCACTTTGGGGCTTATGAAGAATACCATTTGCAAACGCAATCTTTTTCCTTCAGGTCTTGTAAACCGGATGTGATAATTCTCAGTCTCTGGAAGCTACTGCTCAGTAAGAAAAATGCCAGAACATTCACAACTTGTCTACTGGATAAAATCTCCAGCCCTAGGGTGTGCTGCTCCAGGCTTTCCCTAGCCTGGTACCATCCTGCCTTCCTGTCTCAGATGTTCTGAACATTCCTCTCAGACAGGAGACGAAGGGGCAGAAGAAGTTAGCCTGAGACCAGGGGAACTGAGTGCTGGGGGTTCTTAGATTCCAGTCTGGTCTCTGCCAATAGTACTTTGTGACTTTCAGACAGTCTCTGCCATTCTCTGGAACTGGTTTTCTTCTCTCTAAATTGGATACATTCACCAACATCCAGCTCTCAGCCTGGGGACAGCCACAACCTCCCAAGGTAGCTTTAGAGGTTTGCAAAGAGCTCATTTAGTTTATTGTGGCTCTGGTTTGTTTTAAATTCATTGCATCAGTTTTGTATGGCTGCCACAGGAAACAAAATACCCCAACCTGGGTGGCCTAAAACAACAGAAATTTATTCTTGGGAATAAATAAACATTCTGAAAGTCTGATGTCATCAGCAGCACTGGGCTGAAATGAAGGATTTTAACACAGCTACACTTCTCCAGAAGCTGAGAGAGAGAACCATTCTGGCTTCTCGCAATTCTGGTGGAATACTGATTTTCCTTGGCTAGGGGCCACATCACGCTGATGTCTGGCTCCAGGTAACACTGTATCATCCTGTCTGCCTCCCCTTAGAAGGATGTGTGTGCTAGTGTCCAGGGCCCACCTAGTGGATTCAAGATAATTGTCTCACCTCAAGATTCTTAATTCAATCCTTTCTCTAAATATGGTAACATTTATAGGTTCTGGGGATTAGGATCTGATATCTTTGGGATCCATTATTCAGCCTACTACAACCATAACAGTGAAATAATTTAAAAACATAACCTGAAGACAAGAATGAGGCTTTTATATTTATCAAAGGAGAGCAGGAGTTAGAAAAGGTTGAGAAACAGTGGGTGAAAAGACCTGTTAGTATTCTCCTACTCCAACCCCTGTGCAGTTTTACTGCCATGTGCTGAGGGAAAGAAAGAGAAAAAAGAAATGCAATGATCTATACTTACTAAGCACTCATCATGTTTGGGGCTTTGTGCTAAACAGTGGGACCCAAAAGGTGACAGAATACTCATGGTCCTTGTATTCCATTGAACCATATGAAATGTCCCATTCTGTAGGTCAAAAATAGTAAAATATTGGCAATTTCATGTTTCACCTTAATACTTGAGAAGCCCAAATGTGGGTGGGGAGATAGGTAGAGGCAATGGCTATGCAGCAGGGTGAACATTGATGGGAATAACTGTAGGGAGCAATGAAAACTCCTAGGAGACAAGCAAGGGGATCACAGGAGGAAGGGGTGTCCACAAGAGCTCAAGGACGGTAGAGTAGCCAGGCAAGGATGGGAGGGAGACAAGATGAGGGAGATTTGTAGGACATAAGACTACTTGAGGCAGAGGAAACTGTACAGAGAGGTGGAATAGGTTCAGAGAGGGGGGAGAAGCTGGCAAATCAGGAATCTGAATGAAATTCGAGGTGGCCCATGCACTGAGCTCAATAAGGGAACTGCAGGAGCTGAAGCTCGAGAAGAAAACAAGGCAGGTTAAAAGGGTGCCCAGGCCATGCTGAAGATGTTGGATTGGACTGTATCCTGCAGGTACAGGAGAGCCATTGAATGTTTAACAGCAATAGGAATGCAGTGATTCAATTTGTGCTATAGTTGTTACAGAAATCTCGGAAAGAAATACACAGAGACACAGAATTCGGATAAAACAATAAAATTTCTTCTCGCGAGCGGGCGGGAATGCCAGAAACCAGTCTGGTCAGTATCTGCGCTCCCCCCCCCCTTTGTTCAGCATTTCCCTTTTTATATCCTTTTTAGCCATTATCTTATCCCTAGTGGTCTTTCATATGTAAATACAATTCCAGTTCCTATTTACAAGTCACAGACACAAGATAGGCCATCTATATTGTAAATTCACCCTGGCATGGTAACTTTGTTAGGTTAATGAAGTTACCAGTTAGAGTCAGATAATCCTCACCTTAAACAAGGAGTTACGGGAAAAGCAAATCTTAAAAGGACACATAACTTATTTTGCTTCTACAACTACCTTAATATTTAATCTATTAAGTTATCTAAAACTTTTCCATATCATAGTAAGACCATTCCAGCTTCCAGAGCAGGAGCAAAGGATGAAAAAGGAAGACATCAGAGGGGCAGGGCAGTTAGGAGTGGATGGAAAGTCTGGGACCAGAGGGATAAACCAACCCTGCCTCCCAGCCATGCTTCCTCTCCACAAAGCTGCTGGGATGGCTCTGCAATGTCTCCCCATGCACTTTAGTCGGCTGGCAGATGAGACTAAGAGCACAGAGAGGCAGACTGGAGCTGTGGCCAGAAGCCGTGTCTACCATAACAGCATGGCCCTGGGGTCAATAGGACTCAGCCCCTAGGCTAAACTCCGTGGGGAGCTGGAGGCAGCCCTGCTTCCTCCTGGCAGTCCTCAGCCTTAGCCTGTGACCTCAGGCCTTACCTGCTGTCACCTGCACCTCCTCCTTCCCTGGGGGCTTCCTGTTCTTTCCCATCTGTTTATGCCACACTTTAGATTTGGTCAGGGCTCCTGGTCCCTGCTGTGGTTCTCCCTATTTCTTAACTTTTGAGCACCCATGGGCTCTGAAAGTCTTCTTACTGTTCAAGGAGAGCTGGGGCCTTGTGGAGCCAGAGGTCAGAGTCAAAAGCACGGCTTCTTCTCCTCTAGCAATGGGTGCAGCTCTCTACTTTGAACAAACCATCCCAAGACATGACATGGAGTCTCAAGCCCAGTCCTGGCTCTCTGCTCTAAAGTTAACTGGGCACCTACATCATGAGACATAAAATTTGTTCTTTTATTCTTGGTCCAAGGCATATAAAATATTTCCTCCAAAATGTTCTGTCTCTGGGCCTGTGGGCGAGGACTATGCATGGAGGGAGAGCTTCTTAGCTCTGGAGATGGGAGGTACGGGTCACCATCCTCAGGCCAGCCCTGTCCCGTCCAGCCCCTGTGCTCCAAAGATGAATGGAAGATGAGCTCAGGTCTGTGGAGCATGTGGCTTGTCAGTTTCACCTCCAGGCAAAGCCACAGAAAGGGGATGGAGGAAGCTGTGGGCAGAGGGAAAGGCTGTGGACAACAGTGCTGATGAAAATCCAGGGCTCCCTGGCTGCCTCCTTGGGAGCAGGGGACCATCCCTGAAGAGGTTCTGGGCTGGGCTGCTGTTCAACATACTCAGATGGGGAGTGAGGATCTCACAAATCCAGAAGCAATACAGAAGGCAGTTGTTGGTTGCATAAATCCAGGTTCTAGGAGTGGAACAATATCTGGGGAGGGGATGGGTGCTGGGTAAAGTCGTCAACCACATCGATGGCTGTAAGGTTGAAACCACTCCTGGATCTTTCTCTTCATCATTTGGCAAAAATGTGATTATTGTTTTTTCCATTGTTGTTCTGTTTTATTTTCATTTTTGTGTGCAGTGCTGGGGATAGATTCCAGGGCCTCATGCCTGCTAGGCAAATACTCCACCACTGAGCTACATCTCCAGCCCTGGTGATTATTATTATTATTTTTTGTACCGGAGATCGAACTCGGGTCCTTGTGCTTGCACAGCAGGCGGCGAAACCACTGAGCTAAATCCCTGGCCTGGTGATTATTTTTAATAAGAAGAAAGAAAGGCGGTCTGGGGATGTAGCTCAGTGGTTCTGCCACCTGCCTCCAAAGCACAAGGTCCCAAGTTCGATCCCTGGTACCGAAAAATAAATAAATAAATAAAAGCTGGTTTAAAAAAAAAGAAGAAGAAAGAAAAAAGGGATGAGAGTCATGGCAGGTCAAGGGGTGAGCTGGACATTCGGACTCAGAGTCCTTCTTATGTGTACTTTCTGCTGCTCTCAGCACTTTTCTGTCCATTGTCTTGTTCAATAATCATAATGACTCCATGAGAGAGGCATAGAAGTGATTATCTGTACTTGACAGGTAAGGATGAGGTGACATGGAAAACAAAGTGACTTTTTTCAGTTACCCCTTTTCATTACACCACCTAGATATACCCATGTGTGATGTAGCTTATTTTTATACCTTAGAGGGAAAAGGCTCATTCTCCCTAGTTACATGGCCCCAGGGGCCTGGCTATGGAGTCTGGTGTCCAGGGACTCAGAACACTTCTAGGATATCCAGGACATTTCTTTCTCATCCACCTCTCAGAAGGAGATATGGGCCTTTTCTGTTAGGGAAACGGAGTGCTTCTAAATCAGCCTTGTGTTTCAGGGAGCAGCACTGTCCTTGGTCCTGGCTGCTATTCCTATAATCTACAGTTACTGTCGCCAATTCTCCCCTCTTCAGCTTCAAGGCTGAATTCTTAACCCAAGATCTAGAGGAACTATGGCAACTACAGTCTACCTTAGTCCCCCTCACTACCCATGAGGAATTGCCCTATGGCAGGCAAAGGGGGAGTGAATTTAAAACTGATTTGCACCTTCTGGTGCTCTCACAATACTGTTGGCTTAGCATGAGACTACAGCACTAGAGTCCCATCTCTATTCTCTAGTTTGGAAACTATGGCCCACAGCCAAATCTGGCCCACCACCTGTTTTTATAAATAAAGTTTTATTAGAACTCATTTGTTTCCTTATTGTCTATAGCTGCATTTGCCCTATAGCTGCAGAGTTGAGCACATACATATAGACTGCATGGCCCACCAAGGCTAATTATTTACTAGCTGATTTCTTACAGAAAAATGTTACCATTATCTACTCCACTTCATTCACTTTGAGGCAGAAGACTTGCCCTGAGCATGATCCTGTATAATTGACAATTTCCTTTATCCCCACTCCAGCTCATTTTAGCATAGAGTCTTTCTCTATTTTCCTTGCCCATGTGAGCCTCAGGTCCCTGTCTTCCTTAAATTCGAATCACTCAGCTCAAACACTCAGGGGTGTCCTCTGACCTCTTCCCACATGTTTCCCAAAACCACCCACCTTGGGCAACAGCCTTCTGCTCAGCTTCCCTGAACACATCCTCTAGTCTAGAAAGCCTATGAGTATTCACTCCTAGGACTCAGGGTTCCTTATAACCTTTCTCAGTGTATTAGAACTTTTTCAGTTGCAGATAATTGAAACCCAGTCCAAATTAGCATAATATAAAACAATAGTTCTGCTGAAAATTCCAGAAGTAGATCTCCTTGCTCCTAGCACATAGTGGATGCCATCAGAACCCAGCTGCATGTCAACTCTTGGTGCTGATTCCAGGCAAGCCTTTGCCACACAGTAGGCAGAGGGCTACAGAAAGCTTAGGCATCCTCAACAGGAAGAGACATCCCCTTAGTTCCAGAAAAAGACCCCAGAACTGAATCTCAGTGGCTCAAGAGGGGAGGTCATATGATTGTCTCTGAGCCAATCACAGTGAGGGTAGGGGGTTGGGACGTTGTGATTGGCCAAATGTGGGCTACATGGTGGAGTGGATGTTGGGAAAGTAATCCCACTAGGAGGCTGGGGTGGCAAAGGGGTGTTCTCTAGAGGAAGGTGCTCCTAATGGATAGAAAGAGAGTGGGTGCTGGCCAGGCAATGATGACAGACAAACATCCCACACCTGCTGGGTTTGCTTTACTTCTCCCTCATAGACTGCTGTCTTCTCCCTCTCTGCTGTCTCCTCAGAGGGCTGTAACAGTGGTCAAGCTCTCCCAGCTTACATAGCAAATCATGAGACTAGAACATCCCCTCTTTCTTGTCTTTCCCTCCAGCCTCACTTCTCACCCTCTCCTTTATCTTCAGAACTGGGGCAATATTGAGCTCTTACCACAGCTCCCCCAAACATCGCAAGTCTTCACTGTGTCTTCCCACTGGTCTTCTTCCCTTTGCAGGATGCCCCTCCTCACCCCCAGGTCCCAAGAAGCATCCCTTCTCTCTGCTACTACTGCCCCTGCACCAATGTCTGGCTGTCCTTCCAACCCTTCTCTCGGCCCACTGTTCTCTCTCTCTCTCTCTCTCTCTCTCTGTCTCTCTCTCTCCCTGCATCTCCTCTCTCCAGCTTTATAGCAATAGTGGTCCTCTAAAATCCCATGCAAAAAGGGAAGGAGCCAATTGGAGGCATTACTAATTAATTCAGTAGACACTGGGTAGATGCTGGATGTGCCAAACACTATGATAAGCAACAGGACCACAGGAGTCAGTCATTCAGGCATGTTCTCAACCTCAAGACACTCACTGTTTGATAGAGAAATGAAGCTATCTAAGCTGTTTATCCTTCCCTTGCTCTTCCTCCAATACCTAACCTGGGTCTGACATATAGTCAAGCTTAATAAGCAGGTATTGAGGAAATAAACGAGGAAATGGGGAAGGGAAGGAGCTAATGCCATGGAAGACTCAGATAAGGTGCCGCCAGGGTATGGGGGAAGAAAAGGTTGCCGAGGAGGGATCATTTCATCATCTCTCCTTGCCCATGCTGGGGATTCAGAGAAGGGGCATTTGTCCCCTGTTCTCAGAGGTCCCACAGCCCAAGGGTTGAGACCAGATGAGAAAATCAATGCCTACAAGACAGTGTGAGAATTGCCAAGCAGAGATATGCTGAGAGCTGTGATAAGAGACCAGGTGGAGGGATGCAAGGAGACAAAGCCAGTGAATTAATTGATCAATCTGTGTCCTTCGTAATGAGATTTATTTGTTCTCAGTCCTTTCCTGGGCTTTCTCTGAGAGCCTTGAGAAAATAGAAATTCATTTGCTCAAGGAGATTATAATCAATATGAGAGACGACCACTCATGGGACCCTAAATAAAAAGTCAAATATTTGGTCACATGGTAAATTCATGACAAAAGAAGTCATAGAAGGGTTGGGGTGAGGATTATGGTTTGTAGAGGGGCCAGGAATCAGGGAGGACTTCCTGGAGGAAGGCTATTCAGGAAGGAAAGCTCTGAGGACCGTGGATTTCTCAGGATCTCCTGCGCTAGGCTGGGATCAGTTCTCCATTTACAGTTCACTCCGTAGGCAGCAGAGTCATGAAGACAACTGGGGAGGCCACGATTCTATCTGCAGTTGAGAAAAGTGACTCTGGGACCTGTACAAAGAATGAGGGAGGGAGATGGAGGTGCGAGATAGGTTATAGGAGGGTGTGTCAAAGAGGCAGGGAAAGATGGTGATGGCCGCACCCACGCTCTTCAGTGAGATTCCCCGGTAATGGGAAGCCCAGGCAAAACAGTTTCTTTCCTTCTGTTCACGGTCGAGAAAAGTTTTCTTGGAACATTTGGCCCGTTATCAGAGATCCTGCAGCCCAGGGGATGAGAAAAGCAATGCCTACAAGGCAGCATGGGACTTGCCAAGCAGAGACACGTAGAGAGTTTTGACAGGAGACCACGGGGAAGGGTGCCAGGAGGGCTGTGACGTCCATCCACCAACTCTGTATGTGATGGAACTGCGAAGAAGACCACAACCCCATCCCATGAGTCACCTCTGCTGCTACACATTGCTCCCAGAAAGAGGGGAAAGGGGTCACGGTGGCCTCCCAGGGCAGCACATCTGCAGAGTTCTCTGGCCCGAGGTCAGCAGCCACCTTCTCCCCCAGGCTTCTTGGCTAATAAGCCATGTGCTTCTTCCATTTCATCCCATTGAATCTGGATCCCAGCAGAGCCTAATGAGGAGGATGGTGGTGCCCATTATACAATGATAATGTGTGGGCAAGGACTCCCTGGGGTGCCCCTGACAATGACTTCCCTCAGAGGGCACTGAGGCCCGGGCAGCTGTGGGGATGCTACTGTGGGTCAGGCAGGGGATGTGTGTGGGGAGGACCCATCTCAGGCAGGGGGAGACTTCCAGGATGGCGGAGTTGGTCTGTAGATCACTTGGGGAGGGCTGCACCACTCACCAAAGCAACGCTGAGAGCCACAGAATGCTAATCAGACTCAGACATCAGGATCTAAGACGATAACCGAGATGCAGAAAACACAAAATAACCAGGCAGCCTTTGTAATTAACTTCCACTCCCTTCCAGCAGTCATTTGGAGTTAATGGTTTCTTAATTCAGTGCTCATTTGGTGACTTTTAATTTCCAATTAATTCTGCCGATTTTCCTCTGAGGCACTCATGGTGTGATAGAAAATTCCTGCATGGTGAAATCCCCACCCCAAGGGACCTGGAGGGAGTGGCAGAGGGAGAGGCTGAGATCAGACTTCTGCAAGAAGGCTGGAGCCCTGCCTAAGTGCCAGGAGTCTGAGGCTGTGGGTTCAGGGGTCCTTGGAAGCTTGGGGGTCCTCAGAAGAGCCCTCCTCTAAGAAGAGACTGGCAAGAGCTAACAAGGTGGTGCCAAGGAGGAGGATAGCCTTGAATTTCTCCAGCTCTTCCTGGGAGTTTTGACTTACACAGTACGCGTAGAAGAGGAAGCCCAGCCCAGCTGGAAGTAGAAAAGTCAAGACCAAGGACAACATTTTTCCCTTCTGTCAATCAAAATTGAAGGGATTGAGACGTCTTTGTGCTCTAGGCCAACACCCCTGGCACCGCTGGCACCACTGGCACCATGGAGCCCCCCTTTGCTGGGCCAGCACATCCTGTAGACAAAGACTGAGTGGTACAGGCAAAAGTCTGCACCCCCTCCCCTTAGTCCCCTTAACCCCTTGCATTAAGGTACCACTGACTGTGGGGGTCAGTTGGTGTCCAGACAGGTGCCAAAGAGACCATGTCCTTACTGAAGTCATTTCTTCCCTCTGAGGATTCCCACAATAAATCCCACACACCAGAGTCTGTATCCCCAGCTCAGCTTCTTGGAAGCAAACCACAATAGCACAAAATATATTAAACTCTGATCTAATTCTTATGGTGTGCCAGACACTGTTCAGGGTCCTGTACAAAAAGAATTTCATTCCATCCTCCTAGCAACCCTAGGAGACAGTCAGTATCTCAATTTTGAAGTAAGAAGATGGAGCCATGGAGAGCTTAGGGGACTTGCCCAAGGTCAGTGTCAGTTGTAAATACAGAACAGGAACATGAATCCTGGCTACCTGGTTCCAGGTGGTACCCTCAAGTACTATGCCACCCAAGGTGGGCCTCAGTAACCATGGCTTCCAGTAACTTCCCCGAATATTTGGGCCATTTAGTTCAAGAGCCTGAGCCCCTGGGGGTGAGGAATAGGGAGCCTTTGTTAGGAGACTGAAGGACAGGGAGATCTAAAGCCCTGGAGCTCTGGCCCCATGGTACAAGAACATGATTTTAGGCATACTCAGGGATGGCCCCAAAGATCAAAAGCCTGGTGCAGAGGGACAAATGTTACAGCACAGGCCAGACACCTAGATTCTGGTGCTCACTATGTCTCTGGATCCCTTTGTGATGTGGACAAATCATTTTCCTTAGTGGGCTCATGCAACATCAGCTCTACTTGCATAGGAGTTAATGACCAAGTCTTGATCAGCCCAGCTCTAACTTTTGGTTTGATGAAGTGGGAACATGGCCTTTCTGAGGGGATCCACCATCAAGAAGGAGGGACTGTGGAAAGCAGGGGAGGCACTTTCTATATCCTCCTGGCATCCATGGCTCTGTCCCCAAGAGTTGGGGGGAGGGGCCACAAGGCTACAGAAGAAGCTGGGTCACGATAACCATGCACTGCCCATTGATGGGACATTCATTCATCAACAACCATGTATGAGCCACTTGGGTAGAGACCTTCTAGCGAGGTCTCTGCACATGTGATTCACATCTCCCAGCACTGGAGGCACAATGCCATCAGCACTGCCATCACAGCAAGGCTATCGTCCACTGGTCTTGCCCTACCCACCCTAAGCACAAGTGACTTTTGGACTCTCCATGGGGTGTCTGTGCAGCCACAGAAGGGGATGCCACCCCTGCACCCTTCAAGTTGCTGGTCCACAAGGGGCCATGAGTGTGATGTTCTTTGACCTTCATTGCTCTTCCAAGAGAGTCCCTGAGGCAGGGCCAGGGCCAGGGCCAGGGAAGGTGATGAGGAACTGTGAACAGAGCAGTACAAATATTTCTTCTTTCCTTGTCCCCCACTTCCTCCTCCTCCTCCTCCAGACTGGGACAAGATCACATCCAAGGGCAGCCAGGGAGGCAGAGTGGAGACAGGGCCACATTCTCTCTGCCATGTCCCTTCTCAGTCCTTCCTCTTCCCAGAGCACCAGTCCTCAGAAATGTCTATGGAAGGAGCCGCTGCCAGACCAACCCTTCCTGTGCTGGGAAGCTCCAGGCCCGTGGCCGGGGCCACCACAGCTGTGGCTGTCACAGGTCCCAAGCCCCTAACTGGCAGGAGCTGCAAAGTCCAGTGAGCCAAGGCTAGTTTTTCATTTTTCTAATGGTGTGAGTAGACAAATCATCCCTTCATGCACAAGGACATGAGCTGTACTCCTAGAGCCAGGGCCAGTGTGGCATTTCATGCAGCCTAGGCCCACCTGTGTGGCTGGAAGTCAGATTGAAGCCCCTGCCTCTGCTCCCAGCTCTCTCACCCTCCCCATGCTGCACAAACTCAGCTCTGACCACATCCTTCTAATAAAAAACGGTCAGAGCCTCCAAGCCTTAGGAATCTGAATGGGTCCCTTGGCATCTGAGGGCTTCCATGCTCTGGCTCTGAATCATCTTCGCTTTAATCACAGACTCCATTTGAACCAAACTTGCCCATTGCCACCAGGCCCAGGACCTTTGCACTTGACATTCTCTCATTCCCTCTCCTATCCTTCCATCTCTTCCTGTGGAAATTTAGCTTTTGCTGGGGAACCTGGGACTTAAGGACGACTCTGGCCACAGGTTACTGACACCGAGGCTGGCAACATTCTTCTCTCTCCCTCGATCCCATTCTCTACTCCTCTGCCTCTGTCTCCCTGGATCCCAGTGAACATAACACAATTGTAATTGTCAGAGAGTTCCACGTCCTCTTCCAGCCACCTAGATGAGTGATTCTCAAACTTGGAGATCATCAAATCAGCTGAAACATAGATTGCCAGGCCCCACCGTCAGCGTCTCTGATTCAGGAGGTCTGGAGTAGAGCCCAGGGATCTGTGTTTCGTGGTACCCAGCAATCTGTGGTACCAAAGCTGCAGCCCAAGGACCACATTCTGCCAGCTTCTTTTGGCTCAGAAATTAACTTTCTAGCTGGGCAAGGGTGGCACATGGGTGGCACATGGCTGTAACCTCAGCATTCTAGGAGGCCAAGCCAGGAGAACTGCAAGTTCAAGTCCAGTCTGGGTAACTTAGTGACTTAGTGAGAACCTGTCTCAAAATAAAACTTTTACAAAAAGGGGTGGGGAGGCAGTGCAGTGCTAAGGTCCTAGGTTCATTCCCCAGTACTAAAACGAAACCAAACCTCAACTTTGTATCTCTTTCCCCAAGAGGGTCTCAGCACCAGCACACACACTGACTCAGTTCAGTTCCCACTGATGGCTGTGATTCCTGAGGGGGTGGCAAGGGCTTCCTGGCAGTTGCCATTCAGAACCCTGGGAAGGGCTCGGGTTTCATTATTACAATAAAGTCACTGACAAGAACATAAAATTCTCTGCAGGGAAAATAATCACAGTGATCCAAAAGTGGCATACTGTAACAATATCAATAGTGGGGGTAATAATAGTAATAACATGATTATAATATAATGTCATCTGCCCTAATGTGCTAAACCCAGATTGATCTGAGTAATGTAAAAGAATTACTGACATGCACAAATGCTCAAAAAGCCTAGCTTCGATGTGTTTGGGGCCATTCGGGTGATGGCAATGGTGGCAATGATTATAATAAACACATTTGTAAGTGCTTCTCGCCAGTTTTATTTTAGCAGCAGCCCGGGAAGTAGGCGAGGTGGGTGGGCAAGCTTCCTTGGTTTATAGCTGAGTACACATGCGTGGGGCACTTGTTGTATGCAGGTCAGAGACTGGGCAGGGGCCAGGATAGGGCTGTAGATAAAATACAAGTTAGACAAACATTTAATACAAATTAAAATGGAAATTAGATTGGATTTCAGAGAAACTACATATTATTTTGTTGTAAAGCTATGTTGTAAATACTGCACCAGCCATATTCATACTAAAAAAAATACTCATTATTCATCTGAAATTCAGATTTAATAGGGTCCTGTGTTTTTATTTGCCAAATCTGGCAAACCCTCCTAGGAAAGGAAGGAGGGAATAAAAAGAATAACACATGTTTCTTGTGCTCAGAACAAGCTGGCACTCTAGGAGATAAAAGACCTCAGACAGATGATTCTGACCTATGCAATCCATGGTGTGGTGTAGCCCTTCCCAGATGTGTGTGAGCATGAAATCCCCTTGGGGAGCTTGTGCACCTCCAACCAGCATCCAGGTGATGCGATGGCCCCTAGTCCCTGGCCACACCCTTAGGAGGGAGGGTGACGATGGAGGACCTCAGGCTCCCTTTGGGGGTCAAAGCAAAGCTTCCTGAAGACAAGGGACCTGGTAAGGCTTGCTGGGTAGGAGTAGGGGGCCGAAGTGTTCTGAGAAGAGAGAGCACTGTTTGTGGAGTCCGAGGGCCTGAGAAAGCATTGCAAACCTGGGAAGGGGAGTGGGTGGAGCGCAGCTGGAGAATGGACTTGCTGTTGAAGCAGGGCTGAACTCAGCATCAGAAGTTAATCCGAGTCCCCGTCCTCACAGACCACCATCAGCCATACTGGGTAGAGGTTGGGTCTCCAAGGGACCAGAATGTGCCAGTGTGGCCAGTGCTGGGTTGGAAGGATGCCCTGGCCTGTGGGAGCCGAGGGATGGACATTGCACTCTGCCTGAGTGTTGGGAAAGACATTCTGCATGACAGGACATTTGGCTTCAGGGTTTTGAAGGTGAAAGTTTTTTTTTTTGGTACTGGGGATCGAACTTGGGACCTTGTGCTTGCGAGGCAGGCAGCAGAACCACTGAGCTAAATCCCCAGCCCATGAAAGATTTTTTTTCCCAGGGGGAGAAGAACAAATATCCTGCTAGAGGGCCCAAGATGGAGATACAGAAGGCTTTGTATGCTTGGGAAGGGTGTTATGTCTTTGACAGCAGATTTCCTACTTGTCAGTGCGTTCCCAGTGCCTTGCATGGGGTCTTATGAAGGTAGGGCAAGAGGCCAGGCCCAGACTCTC
Source organism: Heterocephalus glaber (assembly GCF_000247695.1). The sequence continues at coordinate 601,451 of NW_004624781.1, read as the reverse complement.
CCCTAAGTCCTCACTCATTTCCCTTCATTTCTCTACACCATGGTGGGGACATCATGGCGGGGAAACTGGTTATTTTGGCGGATTTGGTGGGGTTCTAGAATCTGTGACAGTTATGTGGTATGTTGGTCACTGTCCTGCCAGTGGACAAAATAGTCATCACTCATAATTTAAAGGAGGAGAGGTTTGTTTTGGCTCACAGCTCTTGGAAGATTCAGTCCGTAGTCAGCTGGCTCCCAGGCAGAAAAATCCTGGTGGAAGGGCCTGGGTGGAGGACAGCTGTTTAATCCATGGGACCCAGGAAGCAGAGATAGGAGGGAGGACCCAGGGACAAGAATCCACCTTCTAGGTCACATTTTCACTAACTCACCTCCAGCCAGGCCCCAGTGCCTTACAGCACATTTAGCTATTGAACTTATTAATGGATGAATGCACCAATGAGCATAGTACCCTCATGATCCAATCACCCTCCAAATATATGAGGCTTTGGGAGAACATTTTTTTTTTTTTTTTTTTTTACTGGGGATCAACTGGGGATCAAACTCAGGTCCTTCCACTTGCAAGGCAGGCAGCGAAACCACTGAGCTAAATCCCCGGCCCCTGGGAGAGCATTTTTTATCTAAATCATAACATGTAGTCCTAGGGTGCTTCAGAGTTGCCACAGGCCTCTTCTGCTACTGTTCTTCTGTGTCGTTCTCTCCTACTTCCTTTAGTAGGGGTACATGGCCTCTTTGGACAAAATCTACATTTCCTGGCTTCTCTAGGTGTGATGCTGGTGCCAGATCCTGACCACTAGTACAGGCACAGTACAGGAAGCAGATACCATTCTAGACATTTCAGCAGGAAGAGATTTAATAGAGGGGATTGGATACTTACAAAGCTGTTGGCAAGGCTGAAAGCATGAAGGTAATGGGATGCTGCCAGGTTTTCTGGTCACACTGTGGAAGTTATGAACAAAAGGTCAGGAAGCTCCAGGAAATGGCTACCAGGGTCACAGCTGCCCCAGATGCCAGGTGACAAGACTGGAGGATCCAGCCTCAGTCAAAACTGCAGGACCTGCAGGCCAGCTCCTCCTACTTCAGCCTTCTTTCTGCCATCCAGAGAACACGTGAGTACAGATGCTGGAATTAGTCTCATCCACGGCTCTAGTGGCAAAGGAGCCTGAGGAATGTGGGGCTAAGGCTTCTAGGCTCTGTAATACAGTGAAAGTGTGGTGGAATGGGGAGACAGCATGCTGAATGCCAGCAGACGATGGTCACCATCACCACTTCCTGCCAGCTGGGATAAGGACAAGGAGACAGAGAATCATGGCAGCAGTCACAGAAATGCCACAGGAGCTTGGACCTTTGCATGAATGGGAAGTAACCTTGTTGAAGCCACTGTTTGAGCAGCCCAGCCGGTGTCCACTGTAAGATGTAAAATGAGGTCTGAGAGGTGTCATTTGCAGCAGGTCAGTGTTGAAGACACTGAGTATCAATTCAACCTGGCCTGGGCTGGGGATTTAGCTCAGTGGTTCCAGCGCCTGCCTGGCAAGCGCAAGGTCCCAAGTTCGATCCCCGGTACCAAAAAAAAAAAAAAAAAAAAGCACAATTCAACCTGGCCACCAGGAAGGCAGCAATAAATATTCCACTGACAGATGAAGGCTGTGAGTGGCTGATGCCAAATGGACTTTGGGTTTGTGCTCAGGGAAGTTGAAGAGAAAAGATGGGGTAGGGTGTGTTTGAGAAGACTTCCAGGAGGAGGCATAGCTGGAGATGGAGAGGAGAAAAAAGGCTTTCTGGGGAGGAGGAGAGACCGTGCTATGGATCTGCACATGGGCACAGGGCTGGGCCTCAGCAAGCCAACTGTCCTCTTCCCATCTTTGTGGAGTGCATGTGTTAGGAGGCATGCCAGGCCTAGTTGATCCAGCTCAGGGCTTATATAACGTACAGACCAGGGTCAAGCTTCTGTCTGTGGTCAAGGCGGACTCTTCAGGGCAAGACATGGTTGGGGACAGGGTCTAATTATTAGGTTTGGACAGGGACCCATCTGTGAGCAGGGTTAGGCTCAGAGCTTCATGTAGGACCCTTGCTGAGCTCAGTTCAAGCCAGAGTGGGGGTGTGGTTTTGAAGAGGAGAGTTTATCCCATACCAATGCATTCAATATCATTAGTTCCTCAGGTAATAAACCAAAACAAAAGGCTATCATAGTATAAATGTTATTTCCTCCTTTGCATCATGCTTAGGCTCCATTTGCCTTCTGGACTCTCTCTTTTCTCTGCCTGTGTCCCCTCAAATGGAAGAGGCTGTGCAGATCCCAGAGGAGAAATGCCCTGCATACTTGAAGCAAGTTCAGAAAGGGCTGAGCCCAGCAAGAGGCTGGTTGAGCAGATGCCCGCACAAGCAGCCGGGTGCACCTGCAGCTCCCTGCAGCCATTTGGAGACAAGGCCGTGGTCACCCTGAAACCTACAGGCAGGTGGGAGGTGGGCAGGCGGACAGCCGGCGGGAGTTGCTGGCAGCTAGTTTGACCCAGGTTTGGGCCTTGGGAGGCCGCCAAGGCTGTTTAGTTGGGGTAGAGAGTGGAGGTAGTGATTGCTCAGCATGCTCTGCAGCAAGCCCCAGGGCAGGTGTCAGCAGTTTGCCAGTCCTGAATGATGGAGTCAGGAACTACTGAGTATCCCGGAAAGGGCAGGGCCCCCCAGGCCCTCATGGGCATGCTCAGCTGCTGAAGGAAACATGAAGTGACAGTAAGTGACAAAATGGAAAATGTAATTAAGACAGATGGAACTCACTGGCGGCAATGATAAAAGCCATTCCCCAGGCTCTGGTATTTAAAGTGAGGTCACACTGGGGCCAGGGATTTAGCTCAGTGGTGCTGCCGCCTGCCTCGGAAGCGCAAGGTCCTGAGTTCGATCCCCAGTACAACAAAAAAATAAATAAATAAATAAAGTGAGGTCACAGGACAACCCCATCCTGGCCATACAACCAACAAAGAGGAGGCAGGGGAATGAGTTTGAGCACAGAGGGAGGATGGTGAGGGAACTGTGCTTTGGCTACTCTGAAAGAGGCTTAGGGAAGATACAAGGATGAACTTCCTAGAGATGAGGGTGGTCAAATATTGGCATAAGTCATGACATCTCCTTTTCCAAAGGACACATCTACCCCTCCTGCACAGGCTTGGTCACAGGGGCCTGGACCACTTGACCTCCCCAAGATCTATGGGGTTAAGCAATGGCTCTGTTATCACACAGGAGGAAGTGGATGGCATCTGGGTAGAGAACAGGAAGGGGGCTCAGTGGGTGACAAGCTCCAGGAGGTTTCCTGCTGGCCAGAGACAGTGTCACAATGCTTGCACCTGATCCATGAGGACATCTCCAAAGACCCTGTCCTTGGTTGGGCCAGGACTTGGTGGACATCAGTACCACTCCCTGAGCCCCTCGAGGAAATAGCTTGGACTGTCCAGAGGCTCTAACGGAGAGAGACCCAGGACTCATGGTGACACTCTGTCTGGATTGTCACAGGGGATGAGGTGGCTGGAATCTGTGGGCTTAGCACCAACATCTGGTCAGGTCTGCTTTGCCAGCCTCCACTAACAGAGCCAGCTTAGCTTTTCTCTGACTGATGAAACTGGCCAACTTTACTGGCCCCAATTCTCCCTACATCCTGTGCCAGTTCTCTGTGCCGGCCAGCAGAGCAGGCTGAGAAAGTGACTTCTTCGTGTTTGGCAAACTCCCAGGTTGTGGGGAGAGAAGAGACTCGTACTCCAATGCAAGGTTGCTGATCTGTTCTCATTTATTGAGCATCTACTCTGTGCATGGGAAGGGCAGGGGTTCACAGTGAAGCTTAAGGTAATACTTTAAGAAGCTTATAGTTTTGTTGGGAATTGAAACCTACAAAGCCATCAGACATGGGCAAAATATTGAGGTATTAACTCAAGGTGATGCGTGGTTCATGTGACAAGAAAGAAGGCAGGATCTGGGGGAAAGAAGAATTCAGTGCAGCCTGGAGTGGTCAGAACAAGCCTCTTAGAGGAGGCAGAGCTGAAATCTGACTTTTTCAGGAAGAGAAAAAGGAAGGCTTGGAGGATTAGAAGAGCAGAATGCATCCTGGGTGGGCTCAAGGCAGAAGTAAATGTGTGGAGATGGAAAAGAGCACTGAGAATTTTTCTTCCGAATGTCAGGACAGAACCAAGGTCAGGGAGTAAAAATAGATTCTTGAGTGATCCCAGCAGATCTGAGGCCACTATGGTCGTATGTTTCTCTGTAAGATGTGCCTGTGCCTAGATAGGACGTGCCTTTCCCAAGAGGATACATCCTTCTCCAGCATGTCCTACATGCTCACGGTCAAGGGGAAAGGACTCTGCAGCCCTCATTCTTGAGCCCTTGGGGCAGGTTCCCCAGGCTACAGCAAATAACACCAGATGGAAGTAAATGATATCCCCTGCTGTACTGATATCCAGGGACCGAAGTCAGTCATTCTGGATCCCCTCCCACAAACAAGAGGTGATGAGATGCGTGGGATGGACAAGTATGAGACTTGTGCCCTGAGCCCTCCCTGTGCACCAGGAGTGCACACCAGCAGTGAGCTGCTCTGACTCTGAAGCCAATCCTGCCGGTACCCCATTGCCAGGCAAGATGTAATAGAGACAGGTCGATCCACCATCCCGGGACTATCTTTCATGGCAGAACATGTCCTTGTTATGGATACTGAGCATAAAACAGGCCAGCATTATCTGCATTGGAGAGACACTTCCTCACTTCAAGCACACCATCTATTCCTCCGTCACAGGCCTAGCATTTATGCCTGCAGCCAGAACTCAGATATCAGATCAAGATTTACTGAGGGTGTTAAGTCATAATTTATGCCACTCTCCTTCCCTTGTAGGGACAGTCTTCCTACGACAGCTCTGTCTCCTTGACTTGCTGTTCTTGATGTGTGTCGCTTATCTACTTGCAGCCCCCTTTGGGGAGGGTTTTCTTCATCATCTGCCTCAACCCCATGAATCAGGCTCTCTCTCTCTCACTTTGGGGAAGCCCTTGGTTCTGACCTGAGTGCAAGACCCCAGAGCGTAAATTCTACAATAAGAGGAGATGAGTCCCTGTCCTGCTTTGGTCCTGGCTGCCCCCAAATCTGAGCATTGTAGGACAGTCCCTCACCTACAACAGCTCTCGGGAACATGGCAATTTCAAGTCCCAGCTGTGTATGGCTTTAAGACGTCACTTTTTTCAGTCAGGGCTTTCCTCTTCCTCTCCATGAAGTCAAGGGGCTTATAGATGAACTGTACCTCTTGTTGCCACTGCATACCTGGGGGCCAGGTGTCCTGGGCATGTCAGCTCCTTCAGGGCTAAGCCTGGCCACCACAGGTGTTCCAGGGGGAAGTCCGAGATAGGTAGTGAGGCTGGGGCCATGAAGGTGACACTCCTGGTCACCTTGCACATTGTAGGGATCCCAGAGGAAGTGTTCTTATTGGGGGGATGGGGCTGGAGCACTGCTGATTACCCTACCTTTTCCTCTACTCTCATTTTCTTCTTTACCTTCTCTTCCTCCTTCCCTGTCTATTATGGTTTGAATAAAACACTGTCTTCCAAAAGGTTCACGTGTTCAGAGGTGGGGGTTTTGGAAGGTGACTAGATAGTGGCTTGATCCATTGATGAGTTCATTGCTGAATAGGCTGTTAGGAGGTGGGGCCGGGCTGAAGAAAGGAGAGCATGCTTTTGAAGGCCACATCGCTTCTCGAGCTCTGTCCTTTTCTTTCTGCTTCCTGACTGTCGTGAAGTGAGCAGCTTTCCTCTGCCATGATGTTTCTGCCTTGGAGCCAGCTGACCATGGACTGAAACGTCCAAAACTATGAACCAGAATAAATCCTCCCTCCTGTAACTTGTGAATGTCAGGGATTTCATTTCAGCAATGGAAAGGTGACTCAGACACTCTCCCTTTTCTTTCTCATCTGACTTCTGCCCACCTTGAACTTTGCCCACCTGCTTGACCACAAACTACTTTCAACCACATCTTGCCAGACCAGAACTTGTCTCAGCATTGACCCAGACCTGAGCCTATATCTGAATCTAAAGCCCCTGTCTCCAAACTCTGGTTGGGATGTGATGGGATGGGATGGGATGGGACTCATTGTGTGCTCCCAATATATGTGAAGCCCTAAGCTCCATACCTTAACTGTGACTCTATTTGGACATAGGGCCTTTACAGAGAGAATTAATGTGATGTTAGGCTATTAGCGTGGGCCCTAGTCCAGTCTGGCTGGTGTGCTTGTCAGAAGAAAAAACTGGGACTCATGGAGACACCAGGGATGAATGAGAGCCCACAGACAAAAGGATATGTGAAGAAACAGCAAGAGGGCAGCCAGCTGGGAGCCAAGGAGAGAGGTCTCAGAGAAAATCACCCTGCTGGGGTCTTGATCTTACACTCCCAGCCTCCAGGGCTGGGAGGAAGCAGCTTTCTCCAGTTTGAGCACCCTAGTCTGTGGATTCTGAGATGGCACCTGTCACAGAGGAATATGTGACATTTAATGGCTTGGGGCCATCACTGGCAGCAATGATGGAGAGGAACTCCTGACTCTGGGTACTGAACACTGACATTCTTAGGTGCTGGAAAGTGTTTGCCCTCTCGTTCCCTCAGTCCCCTTTGTACTATTCATTAATTGTAGTTCATTCTGTCCGAAGCCGGAATCTCCAGGGACCCCTGCAGAGGAGGTTGTCCTGGGATAAAGTGGTGTAAGGATTGATGTAGAAGAAACCGAACACCTGCCTTAATAAAATTCACATGGTTGTGACTATGCTAACCACGTTAACATATGTTTAACATATGCTATGGTAAAAGAGTAGGCTATCTTTTGATTATAGATACATATATATATTTTTAATTCTTTTATTGGTACATTTTAGGTATATGATACATTTACATTTATCATTGGGTGCTTGTAGCTGTACATGATGTGTCTTGGTTCTTATTTTTTTCCCCATTGCCTGTGCACCCTTCACCCCCTCCACCCTTTCCTATTTACACAGATTTCATCTTTTTTTTTTTTCTATTCTCATAGTTTTTCCTTTCCCTTCTTCCCTTTCCCCTTTCCCTCCCACCACCCCTACACCTTTGGAGCTTTTTCTATTTCAAATTATCATATATATATTTTTGAATCTGAAACATATTCACAAGTGAAATATATTTACATCTATTCACAGTACTCAAAAATGAAAAAAACATAAAAGGCATATTTCAAAAGGTTTCCTTTCATTCCATCTAAATTCCACCCAGTTCCCACTACCCCTCACACAATCTGCTATTAATTTATTAGGAAGCCTTCCGGAGTTTCTTTACACCTATGTAACCAAGCAAAATACATATTCACACCACCTCCTAATCTTTCACAAAAGTTAGTATCCTACACATGCTATTCTCCTCCTTTCCTTTTTCATTTAATGAAATATTTTGGACATCTTTCCATTTCTAATAAACTCCCGCATTTATTTCCAAAGCTGCATAGTATTTCATTGTGGAATTTATTTATAATTCAAAAGCTTATATTCCCTTACAGAAATCCATAAGATGGGAAATTAGACCAACTCAAATGGCATCATCCAGAGGAAACTATTACTAATAATATGATGCATCTTTATTTGACTTTTTGAGAATGATCGTTGTAGTTTATTAAGTATTTTTTCTCGTCTCTTCCTCCTCCTCCTCCTCCTCCTCC